>CM069861.1:108438363-108943363 GCA_036172795.1 Pelodytes ibericus | reverse complement strand
TTTTAGGGCTTAGGTTGTTCATTTCCTCTTATAATAATATTTGGGGTGCATTTTAATAAAGGTGTGAGTACCATTGTTTGACTTTCCTTTAGGTGGAAAATACATCCCATGTATTTTGTAGTTACAGTACTTATTTAAAACCAATATGAAAATTAATAGTTATATTTTGATGCTTTTGTGGAGCTCTGTAGTGGAAAGCAACTTTTATACTGAGAAGTAAGATGCCACAATTGCACTGAGGATTATAGTGGTCAATTCACTTAACATATCACAATGATGACTTGTATAATTACATTTTAGAACTGTGAATAGGGAAAACAGTGAGTGTTGCCTCCCAATTAATAGAAAGCACTCTAAATCAGTCATTACATTTACAGCGTATCTTTGTTCATTAAAATACCCATAGGCATGTTTGTATGTATGTTTTATATGTGTCTTTTTTAGACAGCCTCTTCCATGATAAGTGGAAAATGCATCCCAAAACACAGCATGCAAATACTACATAGCCTTTATTAAGCTGATTTTCTAATACTATGTGATTTGTACGCATAAGTGCTGATTTACCAACATTTCAAGGCTTGATTCCATGAGAAGATGCAATCCATTTTATGGGGGATGCTTTCAAAATATTCAGTAGCCTAATTACAATTATAGGATGTATTGTTTTGTTCGCTTTATAAATTTACACAGGTTGGGTTGGGAGCTGCTATATCATTCCAACCATGTAACCTTGGCAGAGCGTTTGTACTCAGCCAGGGGCAATGACATAACAATTAAAAATCACATCAGTCTTTAAACATATTTCTAATGGGGATTATGGTTTAATCAAAGTTTTGTAAAACTGTAACCGCTTAGCAATAGTCAGACCTTGATATCCTCTAGCAAAGTCGTCTTACACGCTATTTTTATGAAAAGCAAGCATTGTATTGTGGAGAAACAGGAGATCGCTCGAGGCATGTAAATATCCAGAGGCAAGACTGAAGGTGATTTAACTTATTGATGATGTTATTTGTTGGTAGGTTACATCTCAGTTGGCATAAATATTACCCATCTGGAATCCCAGCTAAGCATATACTTTTGACATTGCTGCTGCATCAACATTTCTTCATTATTTCCTTTATATTTGTCCTCACTGCTTAACTATGTAGGTTGATGTAGGTATTTGCTCCACTATAAGACCAGGATTTTTTTCTGAGCAAGTGCTCTGAAAAAAGTCCCTTCGTCTTATATTCAGTCGTTTTATAATCTGACCTCAAATTAAAGATCTGACTATAAGACTAGTTGTCCGCATGCAGAGATCTTCTGATGCTGGCTGGTACTTCCACCAGGGCTTCTATAATGGAACTCTGAGGTCACGTGACCTCCCGGTGTTCAATCATAGAATCCCCGGCGGAAGTGTCAGGCAGCATCAGGGCGTATCATGCAGACTTCCACTGGCTGCCCCCACTAGATACCAAGTAAAAGTAAATAAAAACAAAAGCATATTTTTCAGTCGATTTTTATTAAATATGAAGAGACCGTTTATATGTGAATGAATATGTAAAAGTAAACCCATTTCCTATAGGGTAGTCTTTATAGTGATGCTTTTTCTTTTTTCCTAAATTAATATCCAAAGTTTGGGGGTCATTTTATAATCAGAGTCATCTTACATTCAAACAAATAATTAATTAATAGACAAACAACCATAGGGAGAGGTAAAGACTACAAAGATAGATATCCACATGAACGGATGTCCCATGCCACCTCCATCAACAGAAATTACTGTATTTGCACAAAATTTCATTTAGGGAAAAAAGAAAAATCCCATAAACAAGACAATTATATAGGAAAAAAGTTTTACTAGGAAATATTCCTTCACATGGAAACCGTTTTCCTATTTATTAAAATATTATAATAAAATTAAAATGCATTTCTTAGTTTTATTTAATTTTATTTGCCAATGCACTCTCAGACTTGCTATTTGCCTAGCACTCTCCCTGGTATCTCATGGGGGCATTTTGAGCAGAGCACAGACATCCTCCGTCACCAGACTCCAGCGTTCCATCATAGAAGGCCTGGCAGAAGTTTTGGGAAACATTGGAGGATGTCTGTGTGCAGCAAACATACATCCTCTGGCTGCCTGTGAAGAGGAACCAGGTTCCATGCAGCTCTGTGGGGGACATGGATCTTAGTATTCCAGTAGCATCTCTATTTGAGGTCTAATCTCTATTTGAGGTCAAACCTCAAATATAAGATGATGGGTCTTTTTCAGAGTTTGCTCTGAAATAAAAAATTGTATTCGATCAAATATGGTATATAGACTTTAAAAATATAGGAATGTGGTAGCTACAGCGCTATATTGGTATGGAGCAACAACATAAATGCTGTGATAACCCAATAAATTACAAACATGAGGAGTAAATGTAACGTGGTATATTTGCACTCAGAAACACATTTTAAAAAATAAAATAATATAAGGGCCATCACTGTGTGTGATACAGAACCAAAACTATTATATAACCTTTTAGGAAGTGATAAATTTATATGGACCACCTATTGGTATCCGTAATAAAAATGAAAATAAAAAAATACAAACATAGTCCATGATGGTGTAGTATGTCTTTAAACTGAAATAAGCCCCAGGATATTTAATGCACTCACAGACTGGTTGATATTCAGCACTTTGAGTGCTGATGGCAACTTGTATCTGGATGGGATCCTTGAATAAAGTCCCATGTTTTGGTTGTTTAGTTTAGATTTATGCAGTCATAAAAGATTTTTCTTCTGGAAAAAGAGTCCTTTCTAACAATTCATACTATCTCTGGCATCTATTGCCTTACAATCTGACTTATTTAGCGGTTCTTGAGAATCCCTGGGCCATGGCCGCTCTCTTTCTACTTATTATTTCTAGACCATTATTGTTACAACACACAGTAAACATATTTTGCATTTATCTTTACAGAATGTGATTGTTGTAACTAGCACCTATATTATATGGAAAAATCGAGAAGAATATATCTTTAATAAAAAATGAATTCTTGAACACTGATGATACAGTAACTTCGATGAGAGAGTCTGAGCAAGCAAATACTTCAATTCTTATTTGTAAATTCATGGTATATACATGGAGAGTAATCATAAAGCTGTCACTACATATATTTTTTCATCTGTGTCATGTAGAGGGTAATGTATTGTTAAAATTTGTCATTCAATTTGTCTGTGTCTTGCTGTGCTGTTCAGTGACATAATAGTTTGGCCTTAAATTCAAAAAAAGCCTTTAGAAGAGAAATTGGAAAAACATATCCCTCAGTATAGTTTCCTTTTGAGCATCAAGATTGGTGCTTTGTTTTAAAAAAGATTGAAATAAAAAATGTTAAATAGAAATGTTGTTCTAATTGCACTTAAAAACCAAAAGACTTCAAGTTGTATACAGGTTAAAACATCACTTAGAAATCTGATGGCTCCTTCATGTTCTATACCTGACAACAGATACATGTTGAAGAAAAGCTCCTTGTCATGTATTTGTATTTTTTTTCTCTCTTTCTCTACAGAACTAGATGTAAATACTTATTAAAGGTGGACAATCCCACCTTTTGAGATAATTAACCTTCAGAAAGAGCCAACATTTTTTGTCTCAAGGTTTGAAAAATAAACCTAAAATCTAATTTTGGAGACAGTTCAAAAAGTTAGGAGCCAGACTTATTATGCTGCCATCAGTGGACTGCAGCTTTCAATATATTCAGCCATCCATTTGGCAGACTGAGAATCACGGCAATGGAAACCAACCAGATGGATGCCTTCAGAATTAAACATAAGTAAAAACAAAAACAACATGAGTACATTAAAGCAGGGCTTGACAAACTCTGGAGGCCAGGCCGCCATGGCGACCATGAATTCAGACCTGGCGCCCGGGTTCTGGACGTGGAGCCCCTTCGCACTGCCATCCGTTTTTCTTTTTTTCTTAATCAGCGCAGTGCGATGGGGGAAGTCCGTGTTGATTGCACAGACCGCAAGCTCCCGCCCCTCACGCAACGTGCCTTTTTGTCCGCGTGTCACATGACATTCCGACTCTCAGCAGGAACACGAATCAAGATGCTCTGTGCCTTTATGCACCCATAAAGGACATCTTGTCTGCAGCCTTATAAAGCTAATCTTCCAGTGGTCACTTACTAAAATGAGAGCATCATATAGAACAGTGTCAACCTGAGTAAAATCGTCCACATAAAATTAGAACAAATAAACACTATACAGAACCAGTAAATGAGAGATGATTCAGCACCACTGAAATGGGTTCCATATTCTCCAAATAGACAAAAAATTAAAGAGAAAGTGGGAAGGAAGTTGTAAGAGAAAGGAGTATAACTTAAATAGATGTTAAGCTAGAAAAAAGGGACCGTAAATAGCATAGAATAAGTGAGAACCAAGGGATGTTCTCCGGCAGCAACAGAGGTGTGCTGAAAACAATCAAGCCCATAGGGTCGCTTCTGTGGCCAAAAGTTGACACTGTGAATAGAGGGTAATAATATATGTGCACTATGACTGTGAACAGGGGCGGCACAACTACCATATAGAGTATAACATGTACAGTGTAGCTCCCGTGATTTGATCCCATTACCAGACATGGAACAAAAGTTATTATCTTTCACAACTGAAATGACGGATGCTGTGATCAAACAGTCTATTTCCTTCTTCATCTTGTAAGACATGTCTGTAAGTTCTTGTCCAAGTATAGTGAAGAAA
Source organism: Pelodytes ibericus (assembly GCA_036172795.1). Taxonomy (NCBI): domain Eukaryota; kingdom Metazoa; phylum Chordata; class Amphibia; order Anura; family Pelodytidae; genus Pelodytes; species Pelodytes ibericus. Next base: position 108,938,644 of record CM069861.1, on the reverse strand, counting down.
AAATACTTGCAATGTCCCTAGTTGACAGGGTACCATGTGTGGTGGGAATGTACCTGACCCCTCCAACTCACCAGTCTGCTGGTCCTGTGGACGTATCCAGGGTTTGCTCGTTCGAGGGTGGTTGAATGTTCAAAGTGGAAAGAGACCTGGGGATCTCCGTGGGGATCTTCTAGGCAAAATTGACTGTTTTCCACAGAGATCGCTAAGGAGTGGTAGAGTCCCCATCTGCAGTTGATCTCTTTGGCATTCAGGTGTTTAGTTAAACAGGGATATTGACCTCCTCCAGCACAACCGGTGGAATATCATGTTTTCATAATGTATGTATCTGCATTTGCGGAAGGAAGGAAGGCCGTTTTGTCAGCGGCTGCAGAGTAATGATATTCTCTTGGGGCATCTTTAGGTGCCCTCTGGGCCTTTTTAATTCAAAAGTGGTCCACAATCATATGTTCAGTATTGACTTTTGTGATTTGTAATTTTTGTCAGCAAGTTTTGTATGGAGGCCCAGAGGTTGATGGGCCCAACTGCCTCCCGGATTCCATGTAAGCACAGATTCATTTGTTTTAACTTGCCATCCAACGTAGCGCTCTGTCGGCTAAAATAATAAAGCTACTTTGTGTCATCAGTAGTGGCTGACTGCATAGCCAGCACGCTGACTTCTGGGACTGTCACTTTTTTTTTTTCACAGCCTCTACTTCTAGACATATACCCACCACCGCAGGTCACCACATCGCTTGCATCTTGAGCAGCATGGCTTTAATCTCATCTTTCTTAGCCAACGTGGGACTCTCTCTCATCGTTTCTAGGCAAGGTCATCAGTCTGAGGTGGAGACCTACCTGGGTTTGTCAGGAGCAGGCCAATGTCGGGAATGGATGATCTTTTAGCCTTATCTGTCTTCTAATTTCATCGCCCAATTTCATGACTATTTCGGGGGATTTGCAATTTTAAGTTTGGACATCCAAAAAAGACTTAAGCAATTGTATGTGGAGCTTGAGTCAGTCACGTCTGCTTCCGACATAGACTCTACCCCTCCATGATGTCTCACGATCCCTGTGGTCTAGTGGACAAAATACTGGGCAACCAGACATTGCTTCCTTGCACCTAGTTACTGCCCTGCCATAATACCTCCGGTGCAGGCACAGATCCCATCTGTACATTCCTTGCTGAGGTGAAGCAAAACGCAGGAGAGACTTTATATTATATCTCTCTGCAACACCTTTAGAGGGAGCTGCACGTGGGATGCCTATTCACACACATTTTCTGGTCTGTCCTTCCATTCAACGTAAGCATGGAATACATTTATGGCGAGAAATAAGCATGCAAATCACACTGCCCCAGTAAGATCCGAAGATGACAAGTGTTCTTGGAAGTATATACTATCTATGTTTTTGTTTTTCATGAGAATTCCAGACAACACAGAATTTGCTAGGCTACAAAACACCATTTGATCTCATAAGATATCCTATAGATAAAGCTTTTTAGGTACATTTTTATAAAGATGCATTCAATTGAGAGCCCAAAATCTATCTTTAAATAACACATCATAATATATTTTAATGTAAGCACCCCTGACAGCAGTTACAATTTACCTCATCAGTAAAGTCATTCCCCCCTGTTGAATAGCAATGATAATAATCTTAAAACAATGCTTTTTAAAAAATCCACAGGCAAAATGTAAAATGAATACATTTTGACATTACGAATTTAGGTTCCCTTTCATAAGCATGAGTAGGGCCCCGCTAAAATGAGTTTACTAAAAATGATACTTATTTTGCCTAAAGGTGCAGAACATGTCAAGCCTCAAGGCATTGCATACAAAGAATATACTGTGTGGAAACATCAAACACCTGGCACGCATGAAGTGATGTCCCATTTCATTAGGCGTTGTTCACCTACACAAAATTCAAAAGGATACAACAGTGATGGCTAACCTTAGTGCTGCAGATGTTTGGGAACAACATGTTTCATGATGGTTAGAAGGCATGGGACATGTTGTTACCAAACATCTGCAGCGCCAAGCATTATAACCATCATTGATGTAGCTTTTTTTTCATCTTGTATAGGTGAACAACACTTGGTCTTGCTATTTCCAAACGCAAAGCTCCCTAGCGCTTCTTAGCGTATTAAATACATTTAGGAAGCACATCAACGAGGGACTGGAGAACTTGACTGCTACACCAGTAAGTCTAGGGAGCATAGTCATAATGTGATCGCATTGGAGGCTAGAACAGGTGTACATTAGACTTCTGGTAATGAATTTGTTGATAGGTTTACAGTATTTTTGTTTGCAGTTCTTTGTATAATTTCCTTTTAGTATTTTGCTGAGTAGACTAACTTTTTAACTGCTCAGCATATTACAAATGTTTCCCCATGGAATCTTTACAAGAAATGTTCAATGTATTAGAAACTATACACTTAAGCCTGAACTTTTGGTACTGACCATGCAGTTTTGCTAATCAAGGGTACTGCATCAAATATTTGGTAGTATCCAAGAGTACCCCATTAAATTTAGATGGCCAGCTGAACCGGATGAATTAATTAATACTTTTTGTCAATTACGAACGTTGCCGTTACAAAAGTTATAACTGAGAAACTAATGATGTTTATATTTGCTCAACATAGATTTATAAAAGATATGCAATGAATGCTAAATAAACTGTTCAAGTAATACGCTAATATATGTTTGGTAATCATGGGCTATTGATTTTAGTTTTTTACTAAAACGTGGCTAATCCTCACAATGGCGCATCTGAACACTCTTATTTGAGAAAAACGATAATCTGAATGTAGTTTTGAAGGGACAGACGGTTCCAAATATTTTCTTTGGACATGGCTGTGACATTGTAGCAATGATTGGTCTATGGCATCTAGGGTTGCCATCTGGCCGGTATTTTACTGGCAGGCCTCTAAAAAATTGTCATCAGACCAATGTTAAGTCTATGGAGACAGTACCAAGGCCGGAATTTTTTTGAAGAAAAGATGGAAACCCTAATGGCATCTCATATGCTAAGCATTCATCCAGTTGCCAAGAAGCACCTCAAAGGGCAGCTCCTTAGTCGTTGCTTCTTCTGTTTTAATATTTTAGGGTTTGCTTCAGGAGTGACAAACTGTGGCCAACCCGCTCCTGCAGGAATACATCTGTGTCCTTTATTCCCCTTATAGGGAAGTGCTCATGCCATTGTACAGAGCACTGGTGAGACCTCACTTGGAGTATTGTACGCAGTACTGGAGACCGTATCTCCAGAAGGATATTGATACTTTGGAGAGAGTTCAAAGAAGGGCTACTAAACTGGTTCATGGGTTGAAGGATAAAACTTACCAGGAAAGGTTAAAGCATCTTAACATGTATAGCTTGGAGGAAAGACGTAACAGGGGGGATATGATAGAAACATTTAAATACATAAAGGGAATCAACACAGTAAAGGAAGAGAGTATATTTAAAAGAAGAAAAACTACCACAACTAGAGGACATAGTCTTAAATTAGAGGGGCAACGATTTAAAAGTAATATCAGGAAGTATTACTTTACTGAGAGGGTAGTGGATGTATGGAATAGCCTGCCAGCAGAAGTGGTAGAGGTAAACACAGTCAAGGATTTTAAGCATGCGTGGGATAGACACAAGGCTATCCTAGCTATAAGACCGGGAACGGGGGACTAATAAAAGTACTCAAAAAAAAAAAAAAAATTGGGCAGACTAGATGGACCGAATGGTTCTTATCTGCCGACACATTCTATGTTTCTATGTTTCTTATCTGACAAGCCATTATGGGAAATGTAGGCCATCAGTATCTGAAGACCTTATAGTTTGAACCCCATTGTATCAGTGATTAAAATCTGTATCCACAGTAACCGATTTGAATGTATATTTGTATGAATGAGATGTAATTGACTGCAAACTTCAGTGTTATTTGTGGAGTCTCGGTGTCTAGGTTAGTATTTGGCCAATGTTTTAATGTGGGTGGGGGACCCTTGTCATATTCCGAAACTTATGCTGAAAGGTCAGACTTTGGATTTACTGAAGTAGAACTTAGGGAGTTTTCACAAAGGTAGAGGTCTGAATAAGTTGGACAACAGGAGTGCTAGTTGTAAATAAAATGCATTGTTATTGAGGTGAAATATATTGTTTACATGTATCAAACTAATCATTTTTTTCTCCTGTTATTCTTCAGGCTTATAAAAGTGTGCGGCCCTGAACTCCTGCGCCTTGAGTTAGCCTGTGGCCACTTTTTAAATGAAGAATGCATGGAAGTGATTGCAAACACATGTCCAAACCTTCAGGAATTAAATCTTTCATCTTGTGATAAGCTGACCCCTCTCGCATTTTTCCACATTTATAAACTCACTAGATTAAAGCGTCTTGTTCTCTACCGCACTAAAATAGAGGTGAGGTTGCCTGTTTGATATTGTCTAAAATAGAGAACATTATGCCATTAAAAAAAAAAAAAAAAATTTCATACTACAAAACTGGATATGTTTTGTCTGGTCCTGCTGTTGGAGTGGTGTAAAATCTTGAAGGAATCTATTTGCGCTGTTTTGTCTATATAGATTTTTAATGGAAGCAGAATACATGGTAGTTCTGGTAGAGCAGTGAATTATTAGTGAAAGCTATGTATATTTTTACACAAAAAATGTATTTTATTTTTCCATAAAAGGTACAACACAGACCCAAACTATTTAAGCAGCCATTAGTCATGGAAAAGCAGGCAAGAACAGTGTACACTTCTAAATTAAGTATCCCCTTCATTCATAGTGTGAAAATTAGAAAATGAATTTAAGTGGTAATTTATAAATCTTGTCAAGTCTTGGATATTGTGTTTAAGAGAGAGCATGAAATAGTAGTCAGTTGTCTTTAGCACTCATTGATCCTGCATCAATGTTTGTACCTTGTGCTGACACAGACTTTGGCTACCAACATAAGCACCAGGCAGATCTACACACTGCCAAGCACATACTGCTCTGTCAAAGACCATTTATATTGCAAGTCAAATACACATCCACTGCATTCAGGAATGACCTAAATGGAATAAGTAACCTGACTATTGTATTGATTTTGCTCCATTTCTTTTGTCTGGTTTTGTGTTCTGGTAAATACCAATGTTTTGCAAATTGAGAGTATTCATTTAAAGAACCACAAACAATATTATACATGGATGTTAAATCTAAACATTTACTTAGTCTACTTACTCTGAAGGGGATCCTCTTCTGTTCCAAAAATGGGTGTCACCATCCTGACAAAACAAAAGCAGATAGTGTCTAGTATACAATAAAACCATTGCATGTGCTCATTTATTTTGCATGAACGGATATGGATGGTTTTTTTTCCATAAATATGTTATTGTATTCTTCATACCCTAACTGATTTAGCACAATCTGGGTATAACTGCCTATAAACCTGGCATTCACCCATTAAAAATGGTATCTCTTGATTAAGGGAGGCATGGATGCTCCTAGTAGACATAACTACATCTCTGAATCGACATCCCCTTCTATGGAAGGTCTCCGCTTGGCAACTGAGCGATGCTGAAGACTCCAATTTTGAAAGATTATTTTGGGAGGATTGATCCCCACGGTTGATGCAAAAATAACTAAACTGTCACACTTGAGCATGCATTTATTGGTTCATATATTTTGTCTCCTTTAAACGTGAAATTCTAAGTGCACTAATATGTTATTTGTCAGTTTGTGGCTACTCCTAGACAATCCATGGTATTTTTGTCATCGCGCAGCATCTTTAGACATGAAGGTCAGAAGCACAGTGCTGATTCTCTTTATCTGTATTGGCATTTCTATCAGTCTCTTGGATGGAGATGTCAAAGAATCCATCAGCTAGTCTTCTGGGATGGCATTGGGTCTCTCTTCGTTTGACCTGGCCTTCCAATTTCTTTGAACTTCACCGTGCTCTCAAACACCAATCCTTGGGGAAATCCTCTGCCAAACTTAAAGGAAAGAAATGTCTCTGGGGAGGAAGAAATCACATCCACAGTGACATACATTTAGGGCTTTAATGATTTTTTTTCTTTTGACTGTGCACCAATCAATGACTCTGCTGCCCAGGGACTCATTAAATAGCATTTGTAACTAAGGCCTTAAACTGCATTAGAAACAAGGATAGTGATGTCCCAATTGACCTTCATTTTCTTTTCCCCACTCCTTTGTCTTTGGTTGATGTTTTTCCTATGGCAGCAAACAGGTCTACTACGCATTATGAACTCTTGCCCTGATATGGAGCATCTCAGTCTTGGAAGCTGTATCATGGTAAGTATTCAGTACAATATACTTTATTTACTCCTTAATATAACCAGAGTTTTTTTTACAATGCAGTGTGATCACAATCGGAAAATACATAATGTATATGGAGTTTAGATTATCTATGAATTCACTGAACTACTCAACTATCAAACTAGCAGGAAGAAAGCAAATAACCTAAATATTTCCCCTTGATACATTATAAAATGTATCTTTTATTAATGGCTTAAAATAGGGCCCGGCTTGGTTACCATTGCTGAACAGACTGTAAGATGGAGAAATGTATGTTGTAATTGAAGTATTGCACACAGTAAGCTCTTTTGTTTTTTAAATATCTGCTTTAATGTGCATATATCGGATAAAAATGAAGCTAGACTGGCCAAACAATTCTGTTGTCAATTTTCCTGTGTGACACAATATTGATAAACATTTTAAATATTTATACAGCACAATGCTTTTCCAATTTTATGTGTTGCTGATGTTGTCAAATAACTGTAGGAAAAAAGCATGTATTGTTTTTCATTGACAGATTGAGAACTATGATCTAATAGTTAGTGTCTTAGGAGCCAAATGCAAAAAGCTACAATCTCTGGACATGTGGAGGTGTAAAAACATTACCGAAAAAGGAATGGCAGAATTGGTTTCTGGCTGCCAGCTTCTGGAAGAGCTTGATCTTGGATGGTGTCCAACATTACAGAGCAGTACAGGATGCATTGTAAATCTTGCCCAAAAACTTCCAGCCCTCCGAAAGCTTTTTCTTACAGCTAACAGATCTGTGTGTGACACCGATATCGAAGCATTAGCTGAAAACTGTCAACATCTCCAGCATTTAGATATTTTAGGTATGGAAAATAAATTGTTTCATTACTTTGTGCTTTTTGTTTCATTGATGGCAGATATCTTCACAAATTCATACAATCCTTTGAATCGAGATATATAAATATAAGTTAAACCACTATGGTTTGATTTGAACATGTGATGTGAATAATATATAGGGAGCTAGTCACTAATCATGAGATGCTCACCTGCAGGTGAGATGAGCATTTCATCTCAGCAGCTTAACTAAGTGTTGTGTACTAACAAACTAGGTGAGTCTCTCCTGATAGTAGAGTAGTGTTGGCCCTGCATAATTCATTGTTACACTGCACTGTTTTCATGGCACATCTAGTAATCCATGTGTGTTTCTTTTTATTTTTTTTCCTAGGCACAAGAATGGTGAGTCCTAGAGCCATACGGAAGTTACTAGAGTCTTGTAAAGAGCTTTCCCTACTAGATGTATCCTTCTGTTCACAAATTGACAGCAGAATTGTTCAAGATCTTACTTCCAGATATCCAAATGTATCCATCAAAAAGAGCTTCACTCAGTGAATTAAGCTGCTGCACCTGACTCCTCCAAATTCCCCCCCCCCCCATCCTACTCCTAGTTCTTCCGGCCTAACGTGCTCACTAAATGGGTTTACTTTGTTGGATTTTGTGTTTGAAAAAAAAAAGAGTGAAAATAGTTTCCTGCTGGAGGACATAATTATGGAGTATGGAACATTAATATATATTTATTTATTTTATCTTTATTTTGGCTCGGGGCAAAAAAGTTTTTTTTTTTTCGTGGTCAATAATTTGGCCCACTGTGGCACATGCACAAAAGTAACAATTTTTTAAAAACATTTTTTTTCTCCTTTTTTACATTTAATTTTCTAAATTAAGAAAGGTTGGTTAATTATTTTATAGTTATGGCATAAGGTTGCTTTAATGTTCTGCCTCAACATTATATAACAGCAATAGCCAGTATTTTAATATAACCTTATATCTGATATTGATTTGGGATAAGTCAAAATTATCATGCTAATGTTCCATTGTTAATTAAGATTTTTGAGCGTAACTAAAGCTTTCATGCATTCAATAAGAAACGTTTAAGATATTAAAACATATGACTGTTTGGAGTAAAACGGTTTATTATGTCCATTTTAGGCATATATAGGCCCTGTGTGAGTAGCAGGTTAGCAGAAAAAAATCTAATTGGAGATTGTGACAATTTATTCAGAATATATTTCGTTTCTGGTGGATATATCGTATACTAGATCTACAAATATAACTGACCTCTTCAAATATTGGTTACCGCAATTATATATTTAAAATGTTGAAGAATAGATGAGGTTGATACATATATAGCAGGAAACATGGCATAAATAGTCAAGAAACATGGCTTACAAATATGCTTTCCTATCTTTAGAAAGTATGGATCCAGTTGGAGTTTAAATCTGAACGTTAAATATTACTTTCTAGTAGTGCGCGTTTCACTTGGTAATTGGATAGATTCTCCTAAAACTGTTTTCATTTGTTAATCGGTTGTCCCATAACAGTATACTTAGAAAGTGTGAACAAGAGAAATTATGGATAAAGGTATCTTGAAGGGAAGTTAATTGAAAATCTAAATGAATAATCATAAGCATTAGTACAAAATATAAATTTGATTGACAATTTATATTTACCCGCTTTTACCTTTAGAAAATGATAATGAGTCTGCGCCAGCCATATGTAGCTGTCAACAGCCCACTCTGGTAGATTAGATAATATTCTGTTTACAGCTATGTGTAATGACAGAATAAAAACTGAAGAATGAATCTCTTGTAGTGTGTTAATTACATATATATTGTGTGATTTGGAGAGGTAGTTCTAGTACTGTTCTATACTGTGCTTGTAAAGAGGTGCTGATATGGATGAGTATCCCCATTAAAAAAAAGAGCCATGTTATGTATGTATGGATGTATGCACAGGGCCGGCCCTGTAATGGGGCAGAGTGGGGCAGCTGCCCCAGGCGGCACCCTGGCAGAAGCCGCAGTTTGCTGCTTCCGGCAGCCGTCTTTTTCTTTTTCCCCTGTGTTCCTTGATTGAAGGAGGTCTCAGCCAATCAGGTGAGACTTCTCAACTCTCCTGATTGGCTGAGTGTTCAGAAACCTCCTGTGGTAGGCTGAGACCTCACAGAGCTCAAAGCAAAGAGAGATGCTTGCAGCACTGAGCAGGTAAAAATGGAGAGTGAGTGTGTGTGTATGTCATTGTGACTGAGTGTGTGTGTGTGTATGTCATTGTGACTGAGTGTGTGTGTGTATGTCATTGTGAGTGAGAGTGTGTGTATGTCAGTGTGAGTGAGAGTGTGTGTATGTCAGTGTGAGTGAGAGTGTGTGTACGTCAGTGTGAGTGAGAGTGTGTGTATTTCGGTGTGTGTATGTCAGTGTGAGTGAGCATGTGTGTGTCAGTGTGAGTGACAGACTGTATGTGTGTGGCATTTACAAATTTAAAAAAAAATGTTCTAGGAGCTCACCCATGAGGTGAAAAGAAAGAAATGGTAAAACAAACATTATTATGCAAATAGGCTGTGCAATTCCCCTAAACATTATATGTGACCACTGACCTATAACATGACTCAAATATTGTACATTAAGTTTAAATGTGTAAACATTTAGGGTGCACATTTTAATAATGGCCTGCCAATAATTGCACCATATAATTGCACATCATTTCATTTTCCGCCCCAGGCAGCACAATGTCTTGGGCCGGCCCTGTGTCTGGTTGTATGTATGTATGTATGTATGTATGTATGTATGTATGTATGTATTAAACTATCCATGCACAAACATTTCTGTTATATATATATATATATATATATATATATATATATATATATATATATATATATATTACACACACATACATACTCCCAAATAAGCAGCACTCAGATACATTTTCATATCCTTCTCCCTGGTATCCATCCATTTATTCCAAAGTGATATGAATGCAAAAGGTAATTTTTAAAGCGTGGACATGATTAATGGCGATACATTTTTAAGTTCGACAGTTGATGCCCCAAATCGCCCCCCCAAAAATTTTGGGACTGGTTTGTCACTTCTTTTAGATCTTTGAACACAACTCTAATGGCTGATATATGGCCTATAATTCTGTCCCTCGCCTATAATCCTAGAATTCTAAAATGGTGGTTTATGAATATTTACAGCAGAGTCTGGGCGTTGGCATGTTTGACCAGGCGGCAAGAGATTATTTATCCCAGAGATTTCCACGCATCCTAGTGTTATATGTAATATCCAAGTTCCACAAAGTGATACAGAACCCCCATTTGGAAAGAGGATTGTTTTTTTTTATATCCAAGAGACTGTACAGTCATTCAGTACCTATTTAAGAGATAGCAGTCATTTAATTGAGCGATCTTAAATTACCAGGGGGAAGTCTGGCTGATTACTTCGGACATCTGAAATCTCCATACAATTATACAGCATGATGCGTGAGCCATAGCTGTAAGAGAGACATTGATGGAACCTGAATGTTACAGTGGTCCACCAACTGAATTCTTATTTTTAACTATTGGAGTTCTCGCTAAAATACAACTACTTTAGATTCAACGAGAATTATTATATACAGCTGTAAATTACCTCTGTGGGGGCCGCAATGGAGTCTGCCTATGCAAACAGCTACAGGAAGAAACATGAAAAATCACAATTGTTGGGCGAGTTTAGTCAGCTTTTATTGCTAAATGTGATGATGTCTTTGTGACATAGCATGGGGATGATGTTGCCATTCAAAAAGCTACAACTTACTTTGAGGGGCTGGGTTCTCCTATGTGTAGTCCCATTTCTGTGGACTTTCTGGGTCTGTCCATTGCAATAGATGAAGGGGAGAGATTATATGGTAAAAAGCACATTAATTGGCAACTACTAAACAGAGGCTCAAGCTATTTTACTGACAGTCATATGGAATAATTCCCTTGAATGTAATGCTCTTAAGCAACTGGATGATAAGCAGCAACGTTTTTTTATAGTGAGGTTATCCCAAGTCTTTATCGCTTTTTGTCTGGCCCATTGTAGTAAAGTGCTTTAAAGGAAAAGTTACTCCCAAGTCAAATGCACAGCCTGATGGTTGAATCTACTGTGCAATAAAATATAACACAGCGTACAATCATATTAAAAGAGCAATACATTCTCATTGGAATTTTCTATACTCTGATCATCCTCTAGTGCAGTGGTTCCCAACCCAAAAGTCGAGTGGGTTGTGTACATGCCCTTCAACTTTGTCCGAAACTTTTGATTGGGAGTGGAACAATGACTTAACGCTGCTTTCACTGTCTGAAGCTGAGAAGTTGCCAGGGAACGGATTGACATTGTTTCTGTAGTGCCACCTACATATTTTCAAGTAACATGCTAGATTGTAAAGCAGCTGCCGAGGCTTCACTGTTGACTTTGGGGATACAATTTAAAAATTTGTCTGGAGATGGGTCACGCGAGTTTGGGGCTTGATGTGGCAGATACATCTTTGTGAGAGTGGCATTTCAGCTCTAATCCAGCTGAAGACAAAATATAGATACAGAATGGACATTTAACACGTCCTCAGAGTTGCTTTGTTTACCATCACTACATACTTTTGAGGCACAAAAAAACATCCCCATTAGTTCTAATTAGTCTAATATGTTTCAATGGCTTTTTACTTTATTGGGGTTTTAGCTCAATAGTACTTTCATTTTCACTTGCACTGTGATTTCCTGCACTATTCATTTTGTGAAGAACCCCTGCTTTTTGTTTTTTCATGTTTTGCTTTGTGGCAAGGTGCATTATACTGCTTAAAGAGGCTTATTCCATCAGGGAATACCGTTTCCATGGTGTGCAACAATGCGTAGGTAGGTAGAATGTGTCAAAGTAATATCGACATGAATGACAGGACCCAAGGTTTTCCAGTAGAACTTTGCCCAAAGCATCACACTGCCTATGCCGGCTTGGCACCTGTCAGTGGTCATAATGTTATGGGTAAATGAGGTATACATTGTGGAATATTGTACAAATTGATTTGTGGAATAATTTATAATGTTTCGGAAATTAAATTATTTTAATAATGGCCAGTTCATCACGGGATCGCTAAAGGTGAGTATTATTAATGTTTAATTAGGTTAATTTTAGTATTGGGGTTCAAGGGGTTAGGTATTAGGGTTCGTGGGGGTAGTAATAGGGTTAATTTTAGTATTGGGTTCGGGGGGGGGGGGTAATTTTAGTATTAGGGCTCAGGAAGGTACATTTTAGGGTGGTTAAGTTTGGGGGGTGTACGTTTGTAACCGCTTACAGTTCATTGCGATTAAGCGGCTGCGTTCATCTTCACCGCTGACAGTTCAAACTGACGCACTGAACTGTCAGCGGTGAAGAAGCCCCGAAGAAGTGTCCTAGACCCAAGTGATTAAAGTCCGTCATTGAATATCCTGCCAGACAGAATATGTTCTATACAAAATTACCTGCCCTTGTGGTATGCACAATATTGGGAAAATAGGCCATAGGTTGGCCATTAGCGTGGTGTTTTTTTTTTTAAAAAGTGACAAAACTTTTTTTGGAATGGGGCATCAACTGTCTTCCTTAATTTATTGCCATTGATCATGTCCCCCTTTAAAACATGGGGGTGATAGAGTGAGGTTATTAATAGCCCTTCTAACCTGATCTTTTTCAGCCAAGTCACAAACTTCCCTAAGGACCAAATAAATAAGATTAGATTGCTCTGATGCTGTAGATAATAACTTAGAAAATAAAATTACAGTAAGTATTTTACTATTTTCCTGGTTAACCATAGCAGCAGTGACCTATGGGATATGCCCAAACAAATTCTTAGATTGGTGAGAAGGAATAGCCAACTGAGAACCCGTACTTTAAAAATATATAATGAGAATATACTTACAAAAGCACAACAAATTGAGACTCTTTAGCCAGCTGGATATGTAAATGGAAATGCTGGATGAAGGTTCTCTCGGAAGACAAAGTGCTAGCACTGCAATTTGTCTCCAAAGGAACACCAATCTCAACCATCTAAGAGTTTGATTTAGCTCAAGTAAAGTGTACTTGATACTCCACAAGCTTCATAGCAACGAGAGATATCTGAAAAAATCCACCTGCATAAATGTAGATATCGAAGCAGCCTCACCCCATCTGATCCCAAAAAACAGCCAAGATGACTTCCTCCACTCCGAAGTCCTGTCCAGGAAAGTGCAAAGGAATGAAGCATGTCCAGATGATGCCATCGTTGTTAGTCAGAGGAAAATGTACAATCTCCTGTTTAAGGTGAAAAGAAGAAATAACTTTCAGAAGAAATTCACAACAGGTTGAAGGATAACTCTATCGGGAAGGAGCACCGTAATCCTTCTGTTGTCATTGCCAACAGAAGGAGAGTCTTGATTTAGTAACCAGATTAAAAAAAAACATCTTCCACAGGTTCCATAGGGGTTCTGACAAGGCAGTGATAAGTAAAGTTAAATTTCAGGGAGCAGCAAAGGAACGGACAGGAGACTTAATCTTCATCACACATTTAAGAAAACGCATGCTCCGTCAATATGGCTATGCCCTCTTGTGGTCTGAGCTTCAGAAGCGAAAGTAAATTCACTTCCGTCGCTCTGAATATGTTGTTTGACTGCCCCTAGAGGCAGCAAGTAACATTGGAATGTTAAAAAAAAAAAAAGATTTAATTAGCTTAAAACACGTATTATACTTAAAAAATTTAATAATTTTTTGCATAAGGGATAGGGTTAAAATTAATTTTTAATTAAAATATATTAAGTGATAGCATAAGGGTTAGAGTTGGGGTTAAATTTAGGGTTTGGGTTGGGGTCAAAAGGTCAATGTAGGAAAAAAACGAAAAATGCTTTTTTTAGTTTTTGCCCCATAACTCGCTAAAAAAATACCGAAAAATATGGAAACGTGCATATTTCTGAACTCGGCACAACATGTAGAAACTATTTAGACGGGGTCTTTTTTAATGATTGTAACTGTATAAATTATATTTTAGGTCAAAGTTAGAAAAAGTGGGTTTTAATTTTCATCATATATTTTTTTTTGTAGTAAATTATAAGATATGATGAACATAATGGTATCTAATGAAAGCCCTACTTATGACGATAAAAACAACATATAATTTGTGTGGGTACAGTATGTGAGAAAGAAGAAAATTACAGCTAAACACAAACACCCCAGAAATGTCAAAACCATTGTCACCTTAGGTAAAAATGCCTTGTCACTAAGGGGTTAAGAAGTGATTCTAAGAAGTCGTTTCAAATTTTGTCTTAACTATATTTGCGGGACGTCTCCTGAGGCAGAGGGCAGAAAGATTACCAATTAGTCCAATTTTCATCCGAAGTCAAAGATCTGTGGTAAAGCATGTCCTAGTCACAAAGGTCAAATCCCATACATTAAAACCAACTCTTGGACATTTAAAAAAAACAAAAAACAAATCGAGTAGCAAAAAACAATTGTGCTCTCTTGTCCATCACTCACATAGGCAAAAACCTGGGAGCCAGTAAGTGCAGAACAACTAGGCCTCCGTAAAATAAAAACAAGTCTTTCACAAACCCTCAAATTAAAAGGCAAGAAAATGACACCTGAAAAGACACCAGTATAACTTATTAAAGGTAAACTTTTTCTTCTGTACCAGCCACACATATGGATATGTAGTGGTGCGCATGAAAAAATAAAAATGAAAGGACAAGTATGTAAATAAAATAAATATAAAAACTTTTTTTGTATTGTTTCTTGTGCACCACTCTCTCTATGTTCTTGTTCATTTTTGTGTGTGGGATCTACAAAAGTGTGTTGGATATACATAAGTAAGAGAGCACTAGTTTTTTTTTTGAAATGTCATTATGTCATATGTCATTTATATAAAGGCACCTGTTCCATTTCACTTCTCCTTTCAGGAAGAGAGTGGCTGAACTAGTCCCGGAAAACCTAGGGGAGTAAAATAAAAAAAATATTCCTGGTCCTGCCTTATGGGACCATGACTGTGCTCTTTGAAGACAGAAAAAAGGACTGAGGAAGATTAGGTTATTTACAGCTTTAGTTTAACCTTCCCTGCTTACTCATCGGAGTCCTGTCCCATCAAATTCATGTCTGTTCCAGTTTCCTTCAGCCTTTGCATGGTACTTCACACTGTGCACAGACTGCTTTGCATTTAAATGGTGTATGTCTAAAAGACATACACAGATTTACAAGGAGAAATGAGCTCCAGACACTCAATATATGTACTGGGAAGGCTGGAGCTCAATCCCGCAGGGTCTGATGGTGTCTCGTGAGTATGTCCACTTAAGTTCCATACCTGTCGCATCCTGAAACAAAGACCCAAAATTGGCAGGTGTGTACTCCATTCATTTAAATGCTCCATTACATAATAGCAACACTGATAACCATGATAAGTTTACTTTAAAAGGACAAATCAGGATGCCGCAAAAAAAAATCAGACATGAATTTATGACATTTGTAACAAGATCATATATTAAATTTTTAAAAATCAACTGTTAATTTTCCACATAATTTCCCAGCTGAGCCAACAAACTGTAAATTGAAACCATGACATGCTTTTCAATTTGTATCAGCTCCATCATTCTCAGTAAATGATTGCCTGTCTTAAATTTAATTCTACACTTCCGGTTATTCTTTGATAATGGATTGGTAATAAAACCTACAGCAGTAAAGTTGTTGGTGATATTTTACTCTTGCAAAGTAGGAGACAATGTGTTGGTGTTCTGTCAATAAAGGGCTTGCCGGTCTATCTTTCATTTTCCAATCTCGCTGTTCCCCTCCTCTACTTTTCAAATCAAAGGATGGGTTTGTAGCAGAGGTTAGAGCATTTAATTTCACTACTCTTCTCCTTAAACTAATGACTCCATCTGCTTTGAGTGTCTACGGTACTGTGGTATGATTACGCAGCATATTTGAAGCATCAGTGACTTATTCTAAAAAGACCAGCGCCTTAAAATGTTATGTTTTGTGACTGTTTTTCCAAACAAGCAACATTTTAAATGTTAACTTCTACTATGCTAATTTGGCATTTCACATACATTTAAGTATTAAGTCATTAATCAGGCTTCAAACTTTTTAACCTTTCTTATGTTTTACTACTTTATAACTTTTTAAAACTTTGTTCCACATACTTTGCACACAAAAATGTTTTATTAAATCGTGGGGCTTCTGGAAATTCCTGAATTTGTTTTGATTACACCCTACAACTGCGGGGGGTATATCTGTAAGAGTTTTGAACAGTTTTCAATTTAGTTAAAAAGGCTACCTGGATTAGGTGCAGATAGAGATAGTAGCCATCCAGAATTATTAATTTACTGTATTTCCTTGATGCACTTTATTTTCCCAATTTTAATAGCTCTGGGAAAGGGGTGCGTCTTAGAATCAATGGCGTGTTACATTCAACAGATAAATTTCGCCTAAGGATGTAAGACGCAATTTTCGTCTCGGCAGCAATTCGGCTGGCGTGCAGAAGAAGGAGTTTTGAAGCTGAGGTCATGCGAGACGGTAAGTTCAAGTGTTTTAGGTATTTCTTCGATTCTAAGATTTTCCAATTTTGACATCCTCGAGAAAGGGGTGTGTCGTATAATGATGTAGTCTTAGAATTTGGGACATATGGTAGTTTTATTAGATACTATTAAAAACCTTTTGTCACATTCAGTCTGATTAGACAGCAGTACTTTGAAAGCACATCAATATGCATTAATAGTTGTAAGAGGCAGATTGGGCACTAGACAGTCCCTTTTACTTAAGAGTGAAGAGTTGCGAAACGTAGGCCAAAATTGTTCGAGATGTTTCTAGAATTCTAAGATTTTGAAGTACCTTGAAAGCACATTAATATGCCTTAATGTTTGTAGGATGCAGTTTGGGCACTAGACAGTCCCTCTAACTTAACAGTGAAGAGTTGCGATACGTAGGCCTAAATTGTTTGTGATGTTTACAGCTTGGTTATCAATTCACCACAATTCACTAGCTAGCAAAACTTTCCTGGACAGATAAGTGATAAGTCTCAGTGCAATTGGTAAATATCAAGAGACCTCACATGAAGATAGGTGAATTTCCTCTGAGGTTCCTAAACTTATTTTCCATTGAAGTTAATAGGAACTCAACTTGGAAATGATTTGTGCTGGTCAGTGATTTGTGAATGTAGCAACCACTCACAGCTGAGTTGACCAGACGTCTGATCAATTTATAATATTTTAGCTACCCGACTGGTTCGGCACAGGTAATAGTCAA
The DNA here is from genome assembly GCA_036172795.1 of Pelodytes ibericus. Taxonomy (NCBI): domain Eukaryota; kingdom Metazoa; phylum Chordata; class Amphibia; order Anura; family Pelodytidae; genus Pelodytes; species Pelodytes ibericus. The sequence continues at coordinate 108,921,346 of CM069861.1, read as the reverse complement.
TCCTGGGTTGTAGGTTTGGACATAGACTGGACTACAAAACAATGAGATGTCTATTTATGGACTTTTGTTTTGGAAAATGAACACCTTAATAGTATTTTTTTTCCTCCCAAAGCATATTTTTAATAATAGGCACTAAAAGGCACTTCTGAATAAAAGTTTCCAGCCCTGTATCAAACACGTTTATTTTCCATTTCTTGTAAATAAGTTTATTTGTTCACATAAATACAGGGTTGTTTCACAGTTCCTCATAATACGGTGCTCCGGTGGCTCACGTTAAGCCATTGGGGCACTGGATCTGCTTTCAATTCCACATCATGGGGCTCCCATCCGTGGATCCTGAACTCCACCATTTATAGCAACTTAATTTTAGATGATGCAAATATATAATACACATTAACCCCTGTAACGGACCGTCTATTACACATAACCAATATACTAACAGAATATGACTAACTAACAATATTAAAGTATAGCGTTTTTGCACATAAGCCAGGGCCCATAATCTATAGGGAGGTGTTTGGCCCTCAGGCCCCTCCAAGAACCCCTGTCACAGAGGATCTTCAAATCCATTTCGTGACATATCTTATTTTTGAGGGGGAGACTGACACCGCAGGATCCCCCAGACGGGGTGACTCCAAAGTCAGTCCACATGATGTTAACACCAAATTTGTAATCCAAGCGATTGGGTAGTTTTGTACTCACACTCACATTCCCAAAGGCAGCTTGTGGATAAACAGGTGATGGGGCCAGGATTCCAGCTCTTCTGCTGGATCATCCATGGGGGAAAGGGGGCACAGTTCTTGGGTCATTGCATCTGCTGTGGCATTGGGACAGGGAAAGGGTAACAGTTCTGGGTACTCACAATGAAGGGGTTGGGACCCAGGTGTGGAGACAACTGTCTCATCCACCCCTCCCGGCTAAAACTTCACAGAGCTTAACTGCTAAATCCACATCATCGAGGCCCAGTTGCACGAGGTTGAGCAGCTTGGCAAATGACTTTACCAGCTCCCACTCTTGGTGAACCAAAAAGTCCAAATCAGCATTCAACTCTGCAACATCATATTCCCTCCCCTCACGGATTTCAATTTCCAGCTCCTGATCGGAGCTACCAAAAGATTACTCCTCCTGGTAACTTTCAAACATTACTCCAGGGCTGCCAAAGCCCTCTGGGGGATCATCCAAACCTGCCAGCTCTGGGTGCATCTGGGTTGCTTGGCACTCTAGTGCCGGGTATCCTTCATCCAGGGCCAGCTCAGCATCAACAAGATCTGCCAGATCCACCACCCACTTTCCTTGGGGTTGTTCACCCAGATATTGCATCCATAGGTCCAGCTGGAGCTTGTACCTCTCCTGGTGACTTGGGATGTACCTTCCCTGGCAGTACTGATCCCATCTGATAGCTTCCCACCAGAGCTCCCAGCGATTACAATCCCTCCTGACCAGCACCTCAGCATCCAGCTCAGTCTTTCTCTCCCTGCACAATCCGATCCACCAACTCGAAGGGACAGTTTGGCCCATACACAGCCAGATGTTCCATTACCCTCTGAGTGATCACATCTTCCACCTCCGGGAATGCTGAGGAAGCAAATGGACTGAGGAGCTTGCACTTTCTGGCCATGGTGCTGCTTGTAATCTCTTGCTGGTGCTTTTCTGCTAATCCACTGGGCTCTTGCAAGGAGGATCCCAATCCCCTCCTTAGCCCCTGATTACCGCTCAGCATTTACCCAGCAAGTCTTTCCTGGACCCTTGCTCTTTGTACCCAAATAGCAGACAGGAGACCCCACTAGCAGTGAGGTACAGCAAGAATGAACAACCACTTTATTTGTGAAACAACAAAGACTTATAAAAAGACATAAACATGACATCACAGACATTAGTATACAATGGGGGGATTGAACTAAGCATAGTTCTCAAACTAACTGGGGCTAGGAATACATTATACTTTTAGGCTGCAAACCAAATTGGAATTAACATACAGTGAGTAGACCTAATTACAAAACACACAGTAAGACACATAATGAACACAATATAATTAGTTTAACAGTAAATCCAGTTGACACAGAACAATGGATGTTGGAGTAAACTATCAATTATCGTCACTGACACATTGTAATCCTTCAGAGTGGTCTAAACACAGAATTATACATTACACTTAACCAATATACTAACAGAATATGACTAATTAACAATATTAAAGTATAGAGTTATGGCATTTAAGCCAGGGTCCATAATCTATAGGAAGGTGTTTGGCCCTCAGGCCCCTCCAAGAACCCCTGTGACAGCGGATCTTCAAATCCATTTCGTGACAACCCCTTTCTACAATGGGTCGTATATATACAACCAAAATAAACTGTCTTTTCTATTCCATATATATATAAAAAACAAAGGACTGTGCAGTGCAACATGTTTTTTTGCAACATGTTTATCACTCAAATGTGCATTAATAAATCTATTCTTCTATTTGAATTTTTCAGTTTCCATTCAAATATCTGTCTATCATGTACAAGAGAAAAAACTGGGGAGTGAAAATTCATAGTGTTCTCTAAACAATACACTCACTTAGTGTGGAGCGTATAATAGCTTAATTTCGGGCAAAAAGAAGGAAGATCCACTGCTGAGAGACTTGCCACTTTTAGCTCTGAAAACATGATTGGCACACTCTATTAACGTGCTGTGTTCAGACCAAGAATACACAACCGAGAATTGGATATGTAGTATCAAATTATCACAAAGTTTATTATATTGTAACAATATGCTTAGATTAATAAATAATTGTGCAGCTCCATAGGAGAGAGAATTGACAAGGGAATTTCAAACTTAAAGGACAACCAAACTTTTTTTTTTTAAATGTGCAGTTGGAAGCACAATAAAAAATATAGTGTACCTTGTAGGAGGATAAACTGGCATGTACTTATGGTAGTTTAGTCTGGTCGGCGATTGAGTCTCGCTATTAGTGCAGAGAAAGACCCTCCTTTTAAAGGGGATCAACAGAAGGGATTATTTCTCCTCTGTTGGTCTCCTTTGAAAACAAACTCTTCTCTCTGAACTTGTAGAGAGACCCTCATTTTCAAAGTGAAACAGCAGAGAGGACAATAAAAAGCGTTATTTTTATTCTTATAATTTGTGTATGTACTATTATTAATGTTTTGTTTTGAATGAATGCCAGTTAAAATAAAATGATGACTATAAAAAATAGTACTTTGTTTAATATTAAACTCTATTATAATTGGGCATGCTGGGTGAAGTGCAGTGCTGGTATCCTTGCACAAGGCATGTAGGCTATACTGGTACTGGAAAATGAGAGATATCTCAGTGTATTCATCCTGGTAAAACGCTTTATAAATAAATAAACAGTTTAATGTGCACTTGTTTAAGACACAATGAAAATCATGAACCTGTGCTCTTTCATTGCTCCTTGCAGCCCAGAAAAGTCACCTACTCTCTTAACTTTTTGAACTCCACATACATCCAGAAAGATTATATCTGACAGCCACTGTCTAATGGTTTGAAAATAAATGAACTCTGCAGTAACAACCGCCCGGAGACTCTTTGCTAATGAAGCCTCAATTAATAATTGAGTTATGCTGAGCCTAATTTATGATTTGTAGAATGTGACTCTATTTCATTTTATTTTATGAAGCATCAGGAGCATTTACTGCTGTCAATACTTATATCCTGCAGCAATGTTATAACTATCTGCTCTGAGGACACTGATGAATGGGGCACTTAAGTTATTTTACATTGGAACCGCAGGCTCCGTCAATAAAATGGAATATTCAGGACAATGCAAACCTTGATCCATGATATAAGCACTGTTTATCTGTAATATATGACTCTCACAAACAAAATAAAGGGCTGCAAGAAACCACAAGCTCCTCTCCGGCATTGAAAGAGTCAAAATGAGTTATCAACTAGATCATTTGATGACATTTACAATGACACTATGTCTTTTATAAAAGAAAAGTCTGCTGGCCTATGTTCATTATTTCTGATATGGTGAATATTTTATATATTTTTATTGTTTTCACATTTTATTAAATTTTGTACAAAAAATATTTCAATATGGTTGCCACATTTTCTTGAAAAACATGCCAGCCATGCTATTGCCTCTATAGATTAACTTCAGCCTTGAGACAATTTTGAAACCAGCCTGTCGGTAAAATAGCAGCTGTGTGGCAACCCAAATCCAGAAAGACTCTTGACATGTCATTAGAAATTGAAATGTCACCAGCCATCATCTTCCTAAAATGGAGGGTGGTGATGTCACCAGTGTATGGTCAATGGGCGGTGAGTTATTCCATAAATGATGACTGGACACATGTTGTACTTCACATCTAGAAGGGAAAGTGTCTGGAGTGAGGAAGACCAATCATTGTACATTCAGTATTCTTGTAATATTAGTTTTGTGCAACTGATGTCCTCAAAAGTATTGGGGGCCGGAGTGCAAGGAACAGAAATGCATAATGTGGCAGATAGATGGTATGTGTCTAACCAACTGTTAGAGTACATGGGTCAGATAGATGTAGGGGACAGGGTGCATAAGACATTGATTCAAATTAGAAGGGGAGGTGTATCTCAAAAATCCTGAGAACCTTTAAGTTTGCATTTTAGGTCCATATGGATACAACTTCCCACTACCTTAGTTGGTTTGTGGAATATGAGAAAATATTGAAATGTAAGAAAAAATTAGCACAAGATTATGCTTCAGATATTTGATTGGTTCAGGGATTAAACAGATCGAAACTGGGAGTCAGAGAATTAGTGGGAATAAAGTTTAAAAGGATCAGGAGAGGTCAAAGTGAAATTGCACATTCTCTTCTCATAGATTATATATTGCCCTAGTAGCCTGTCAAAAATCAGTGAAACCCAGGCATTCTGGGACAGTGCCAGGCATGTCCACGTTCTCTTATATGTATATATTTATAGCTACAGTAAAGCTATGTGTTCCTATACAGAATGTAATCATTTTGTTCAGTTGGTACTGTAGGAGTAAACCATAAACTTGCAGTCACAAGGAGCAGAACTCTAAGCTCTGACAAGCAGGGCCCTCATTAAAGTTTATTTGGTGAAACATTCATGCAGAAATCATCATTTCCAGATACACGGTCTGAAAAATAAAGAATTGCTATTAAAAGAATCCAATGTTCACCTAGGTACAGTACATTATATGGTGTATGGGCGCCAGCCTGCTAATGAATTAAAAGCGTTATTGCTGGAGTATTGTGTAATTTCCCAAGAGTCTCTTTAGCAGAGTAAGGTCACACGACATGCTTTATGTGGAAATCAAGGGGGTAGAGAGATGGTTGTTGTGTAAGCACAGCAATGCTTGGTTCCTGTGTCTGGTATAACATTAACATACCAAGTATGGTAGGAAATGACATAACATAATGCAAGGATACATGGAGAATAATTGCTCTCATGGTTGAGATGAGATGTAATTATTTGCACACAAAAGAATATGCTGCCTGACATCCTGAGAGAAGGAAGTATTATAGGAAAGAATATATTGTCAAGTGTGATATTTTTTTAAGCCTTACAGTCATCCTAGAGTAATTCTCTACAGACATTCAGTATCAGTCCTACTCTAATATAGCTGGGTGCTGGGGCAAGGATAGTTACCTCAAAAGCTTTCAAGTTTCACTTTCCAATTTTTTTCCCCCCAAGTAGACGGTTTTGGTGGAGATTAGCACACTGAGGTTATATCAATCTGTGTATTGTGTACGCTGGTTTCTAGTAAGGTTGTATAACATTTAAATCTCTGGATTCTGATACTGAAGTCACTATTTAAATATTTGGATTAGGTTGCCTACTTTAGCTTAAATAAAACATAGGCCTAAGTTTTACTGAACAAATGGTATGTTGCAATGTTGCTGTATTTGTCTGTACTAAAAAGGTGATAAGGAAATATCTCTGAGGTAAAACAATCTAAGTAACGGAGATCATAATTGGGTCCCTTGTGCTGTAACCAAATGTCCATAAATGTAGCTTATTTGTGGCTCTTAATGTGTTATCCTTGAGGAAGTTGGCAACAATGAAACACATAGACAGAAGTGACCGGAAGTGGAAGGAGCTTGAACACATCACACACATTACACACTAATTCTGGATACATGGGACTACTGCAATGGGGGTAGCTACTCTGTGTTTCTCAGTATCGACATCATTGTATTGTTTCCATGATCTACGTGGAGGATTGTTGCTACTTTTGCTAATGTCAGCAGATATTACTTTTTTAAGTAACATAGTAACATAGTAATTTAGGTTGAAAAAAGACACAAGTCCATCAAGTTCAACCCTTCTACCTATCATTACAGCTTTTGATCCAAAAGAAGGCAAAAAACCCCTAAGGAAGCTATTTCGAATTTTGCCTCCTGGGGGAAAAAATTCCTTCTTGACTCCAAGAGGCAATCAGATTTCTCCTTGGATCAATAAGCTCTTTTATTAATGCTTATTCTATTATTAATAGCCCTGTATGTTCTGCTTTCCTAAAAAAACATCCAAACCATTTTTAAATGCATCTATTGTGGTTGCTAGCACTACCTCTCTTGGCAGTGAGTTCCATAACTTTATTGTCCTAACCGTAAAGAATCCCTTCCTTTGCTGTCTATGAAATCTTTGCTCTTCCAGTCTGAGGGGGTGACCTCTTGTTCTTTGTACCTTTCTGTTAATGAACAGGTCACTGGAGAGCTCTTTATATTGGCCCTGCAAATATTTATATAATGTTATCATATCCCCTCTAAGACGCCTTTTTTCTAAAGTAAATAAATGCAATTTTTTAAGTCTCTCTTCATAACTAAGATCCTCCAAACCCCTTATTAATTTTGTAGCTCTCCTTTGCACTTTTTCTAGTTCCTTAATATCCTTTTTAAGGACTGGTGCCCAGAACTGTACTGCATATTCAAGGTGAGGTCTTACCATTGATTTGTAAAGAGGCAAGATGATATCCTCCTCCCGTGAATCTATACCTCGTTTTATACATGCCAATATCTTATTGGCCCTTGCAGCTGCTGACTGGCATTGGGCACTGTTGCCAAGTTTTTTGTCTATAATTATTCCAGTAAATAGCTGGAAATTTGATTTCAGTTGTCCGGTTCCTTCCTTTCTTGCATTGCCTGTCCTGCCTTGCTGTCCAAGTTAACCCCTTCTGGGTCCAGCATGGTTAAACCAGAGTGCTGAGTACTTGATCTTGATTACATATGCTGTCACTCCAGGAGCCTGGAATATTGAGCCTCAAATTGAGTTGTAGTCTTGGGGGAATTTTCATATACCTTTCGTGCTTGTCGAATTGGCAACAGAGTGAGTGACTCTGTTGCCGAATTCGCAGCTGCCATCTGTCTCCTGGATGTATTTCTGGGGTTTGTGTCCTCTCTGTTCGGAGCACACAAACTAGACATGTGCAAAACTAAAATTTTCGTTTCGTTTTCGTCCATTCGGACGAAAATGTTATTTATTTCGTCTAAAACGAATTTCGTTCATTAGTGCATTCGTTTCAGACGAAATTCGTTCATTATTTTCGTTTCGTTAATTTTTTTCGTTCGTTTTATAGAATACAATGTAATACTATTGGCTTTCTATAAACCGAACGAGAGCCCCATTCATAAGAAATTCTTATGAATGGGGCTCTCGTTCGGTTCATAGAAAGGCAATAGTATTACTTGTATTCTATAAGCCGAAAGTCTATAAACCGAACGACTTTCGGTTTATAGACTTTCGGCTTATGGAATACATGTAATCCTATTGCTATTCTATAAACCGAACGACTTTCGGTTTATAGAATAGCCATAGGTTTACATGTATTACATAAGCCGAAAGTCTATAAACCGAAAGTCGTTCGGTTTATAGGCTGTCGGCATTTAACTATACAGAGACAGAGTCTCCATTCATAAAATTATGAATGGAGACTTTGTCTCCGTGTAGTAAAATGCCGACAGCCTATAAACCGAACGTTCGGTTTATAGGCTGTGGGCATTTTACTACACGGAGACAAAGTCTCCATTCATAATTTTATGAATGGAGACTCTGTCTCCGTGTAGTAAAATGCCGACAGCCTATAAACCGAACGACTTTCGGTTTATAGGCTGTCGGCTTATGGAATACATGTATTCCTATTGCTATTCTATAAACCGAAAGTCGTTCGGTTTATAGAATAGCAATAGGAATACATGTATTCCATAAGCCGACAGCCTATAAACCGAACGTTCGGTTTATAGGCTGTCGGCATTTTACTACACGGAGACAGAGTCTCCATTCATAAAATTATGAATGGAGACTTTGTCTCCGTGTAGTAAAATGCCCACAGCCTATAAACCGAACGTTCGGTTTATAGGCTGTCGGCTTATGGAATACATGTATTCCTATTGCTATTCTATAAACCGAACGACTTTCGGTTTATAGAATAGCCATAGGATTACATGTATTATATAAGCCGAAAGTCTATAAACCGAAAGTCGTTCGGTTTATAGGCTGTCGGCATTTAACTATACAGAGACAGAGTCTCCATTCATAAAATTATGAATGGAGACTTTGTCTCCGTGTAGTAAAATGCCGAAAGCCTATAAACCGAACGATCCGTTTATAGACTTTCGGCTTATATAATACATGTAATCCTATGGCTATTCTATAAACCGAACGTTCGGTTTATAGAATAGCAATAGGAATACATGTATTCCATAAGCCGACAGCCTATAAACCGAACGTTCGGTTTATAGGCTGTGGGCATTTTACTACACGGAGACAAAGTCTCCATTCATAATTTTATGAATGGAGACTCTGTCTCCGTATAGTTAAATGCCGGCTTTTAACTATACGGAGACAAAGTCTCCATTTATAATTTTATGAATGGAGACTCTGTCTCCGTATAGTTAAATGCCGGTGTTCTGACAAATTTCTGGAGCAAATTCTCCTGCGCAATCGCAGGAGAATTTGCTCACTGCGCATGCGCATAAAGTTACAGCTGATAACTCAGCTGTAACTTTGTGACCACCGCGCATGCGCCAGCTGCGCAACCCACCTCCCGCCCCCTCACACCCCCTGCACACCCCTTCTTACCAGATCATCGACCACAGCGATACACAGCGCATGCGCACGCCTATCCAGCCGTTTGGGAATGTGCGCGTCCGTTGTTGTGTTCTTAAGGTGGTAAGTAACACGGGGCGTCGGGACATAAGGGGGCAAGCATCCTGGTGAGGGCTGCCTCATCTTGATGGGATTTGTGATCCTCCTGCTGCATCAATAATACAGCAGGAGGATCACAAATCCCATCAAGATGAGGCAGCCCTCACCAGGATGCTTGCCCCCTTATGTCCCGACGCCCCGTGTTACTTACCACCTTAAGAACACAACAACGGACGCGCGCATTCCCAAACGGCTGGATAGGCGTGCGCATGCGCTGTGTATCGCTGTGGTCGATGATCTGGTAAGAAGGGGTGTGCGGCGGGTGTGAGGGGGCGGGAGGTGGGTTGCGCAGCTGTCTCATGCACGGTGGTCACAAAGTTACAGCTGAGTTATCAGCTGTAACTTTATGCGCATGCGCAGTGAGCAAATTCTCCTGCGATTGCGCAGGAGAATTTGCTCCAGAAATTTGTCAGAACACCGGCTTTTAACTATACGGAGACAAAGTCTCCATTTATAATTTTATGAATGGAGACTCTGTCTCCGTATAGTTAAATGCCCACAGCCTATAAACCGAACGTTCGGTTTATAGGCTGTCGGCTTTTAACTATACGTTTGTCTCCATTCATAAATTTATGAATGGAGACTCTGTCTCCGTATAGTTAAATGCTATTGTATTCTATAAACCGACTCTATTTCGGCTTATAGAATGCAATAGTACTACGAATGGACGAATGAACGAATGATTTTCCTTTATTAACTATTCGTTCATTCGATTTAGTTAGCTTAGCATTTTCGTTCTTCGTTTTTCGGGCGAATGGACGAAAATGCAATTTTCGGACGAAAATGCATTCGTCCGAAAACGAATGCACATGTCTAGTATATATTCACATGTAAATTGCTTTTTTAATAAAAAATTATGATATAAATAAAATCATGTTTTTATTTCCTTTTATGTGACAATGCTGCCTCTCTCTTTCCCTTGCCCCCAGATTTGTCGCTCTCCCCCCCTTAGTGTTGTCTCTCTCTCACCCTCCCTTTGGCTCCCCCCTCGCTCCCCTTGTGTCTGTCTCTTCCCCCCTTCCCTCCCCTTGTTTCTCTCTGCCCCCCCCCCCTTGTTATTCTGTCCCCCCCTCACCTGTTTCTTGCTCCCTGGTGGCTAGTGGGGGCAGCCGGGGGATGTATGCACTATACATAATAGACGGAAGTGTCGGGCAGCATGGAGGTTGTCTGCACGATTCGTGCAGACATCCCCCAGCTGCCCGATTCTCCCTGGTGGCTAGCGAGGCAGCGGTGGATGTCTGCGCGATGAGCGAGACCTCTCCTGCTGCCGCCCGGAACGACAGCCAGGACTTTTATGAGGAAGCCGGAAGTACCCAGCTTCATCATAGAAGTCCCGGCGGTCATGCCGGGCGGCAGCAGGAGAGGTCTCGCTCATCGCGCAGACATCCTCCGCTCCCTCGCTAGCCACCAGGGAGAATCGGGCAGCTGGGGGATGTCTGCACGAATCGTGCAGACAACCTCCATGCTGCCCGACACTTCCGTCTATTATGTATAGTGCATACATCCCCCGGCTGCCCCCACAAGCCACCAGGGAGCAAGAAACAGGTGAGGGGGGGACAGAATAACAAGGGGGGGGGGGGCAGAGAGAAACAAGGGGAGGGAAGGGGGGAAGAGACAGACACAAGGGGAGCGAGGGGGGAGCCAAAGGGAGGGTGAGAGAGAGACAACACTAAGGGGGGGAGAGCGACAAATCTGGGGGCAAGGGAAAGAGAGAGGCAGCATTGTCACATAAAAGGAAATAAAAACAAGATTTTTTTATATCATAATTTATTATTTAAAAAGCAATTTACATGTGAATATATACTAGACATGTGCATTCGTTTTCGGACGAATGCATTTTCGTCCGAAAATTGCATTTTCGTCCATTCGCCCGAAAAACGAAGAACGAAAATGCTAAGCTAACTAAAGCCGGATGAACGAATGGTTAATAAAGGAAAATCATTCGTTCATTCGTCCATTCGTAGTACTATTGCATTCTATAAGCCGAAATAGAGTCGGTTTATAGAATACAATAGCATTTAACTATACGGAGACAGAGTCTCCATTCATAAAATTATAAATGGAGACTTTGTCTCCGTATAGTTAAAAGCCGGCATTTAACTATACAGAGACAGAGTCTCCATTCATAAAATTATGAATGGAGACTTTGTCTCCGTATAGTTAAATGCCCACAGCCTATAAACCGAACGTTCGGTTTATAGGCTGTGGGCATTTAACTATACGGAGACAGAGTCTCCATTCATAAAATTATAAATGGAGACTTTGTCTCCGTATAGTTAAAAGCCGGCATTTAACTATACAGAGACAGAGTCTCCATTCATAAAATTATGAATGGAGACTTTGTCTCCGTGTAGTAAAATGCCCACAGCCTATAAACCGAACGTTCGGTTTATAGGCTGTCGGCTTATGGAATACATGTATTCCTATTGCTATTCTATAAACCGAACTTTCGGTTTATAGAATAGCCATAGGATTACATGTATTATATAAGCCGAAAGTCTATAAACCGATCGTTCGGTTTATAGACTTTCGGCATTTTACTACACGGAGACAAAGTCTCCATTCATAAAATTATGAATGGAGACTTTGTCTTCGTGTAGTAAAATGCCGACAGCCTATAAACCGAACGACTTTCGGTTTATAGACTTTCGGCTTATGCACTACATGTAATCCTATGGCTATTCTATAAACCGAAAGTCGTTCGGTTTATAGTTTAGCAATAGCATTACATGTATTCTATAAACCGAACGTCGTTCGTTTTAAAGACTTTCGGCTTATAGAATACTATTGGCTTTCTATAAACCGAACTAGAGTCGAGTCCCCATTCATAAGAAATTCTTATGAATGAGGAGGGACTCTAGTTAGGTTTATAGAATGCCAATAGTATTCTATAAGCCGAAAGTCTTTAAAACGAACGACGTTCGGTTTATAGAATGCATGTAATGCTATTGCTGTTCTATAAGCCGAATGTCTTTCGGCTTATAGAACAGCAATAGCATTACATGTATTCTATAAACCGAACGTCGTTTGTTTTAAAGACTTTCGGCTTATAGAATACATGCTGCTATTGGCTTTCTATAAACCGAAAGAGTCCCCATTCATACGAATAGGTCAATTGACCTATTCGTATGAATGGGAACTCAATTTCGGTTTATAGGAAGCTAATAGCATTACATGCATTCCATAAACCGAAAGTCATTCATGTCGGTTTATGGAATGTAGTACAATGCTATTGGTATTGTAAACCGACTCTATTTCGGTTTAGAATGCCAATAGCACGAATGGACGAATGGACGAATGAACGAATGATTTTCGTTTATTAACCATTCGTTCATTCGGATTTTGTTAGTTAAAATTTTCGTTATTCTTTTTTCGGACGAATGGACGAAAATGCTATTTTCGTCCGAAAATGCATTCGTCCGAAAACGAATGCACATGTCTAACACAAACCCCAGACATACACAGCGCACACCTAGCACATATGGAGCATCCGAGCCTGATGACATGTGTTTGCACTAACATTGCTCACAGTGGATTTTTACTGGGGTCTGTGGTGGAAAATTTTATGATGTTCTATGAGCCTTACACATACTTGCAAATAAGTGGTTAATCTATCTAAACTTACCATAAACTGTGGCAGGGCACATCTCTCTAGCGCACACCAGACACCAAACATTCAATCTCCCAAATTTACAATAGGCTAAATTATTTAAAATAACATTGCCAAAATATAAAAAGAGAAATTAGGATAACTATGATAATTTATCTAAGAATAAATCGTGAATAATTCCAGGATCTGTGAATCCTCCTAAGAGTGATAAATTAATGCTAACACTTTCTTGAGTATGATTAAGTTGCACAGATTTTACTTGGCTCAAATAAATTGAATATATTTTTTTACTGGAGATGCTGATATTAATTGGCAAATGTGCTCCAATTCGCATTTTCATTGTTAGCCTGTTGAACATATTGAATTATGTTCACATTATGTTCAACACGATTGTGGTAAAACACTTTCTAAAAAAATAAATGTTAGCAGGAACATGCCATTTGATGGCAGATAAGGACTATTTGGCTAACTTTTGTCACTATGGCAAGTTTATAATTTTCTGTCCATTCAGAATCTTTTATTTAATAAGCTTTATGAGTTCCCCAATTAACTATATAAACATGTTTAAATTGAAAGGATTCTTGCCACATTAGACAAAATCTCATTTTGCCGCCCCATGGCTCAGCCTCTTGTATCCTGTCACCTTGTATGCTGCCCATGTGCAGGGTCTGGCTTGAACTGGGTCATCAACAGAAGGATCTGCACCTCCCAACTCCTAATTCATGGAGAGGGGAGTGGAAGTAACCTAAAAAAAAGCTGCACACAATGAATAAAGCCCACAATATTCATCTTCGCTTAATATGTGCCTACACTTGTATATCAACCGTTTGGGTGTGTGACCCATTGCTATGACAGCAATGCGAAATCTACAATGACTGTCGGAGTGTTTTTGGTATGAGTTTAATAAAAACTTGTCTCTTGGAGGTTATTCGTTTACATTATTTATTTATTTGTGTATGGGCCAGATTTTATTTTCTACTACCTCAAGATGCTGGTCTGATGTCAATCTTTCCTTTTGAAGTATTATAATGCTTTTTCAATTGTATATTCTATTATTTTACCAATGCAGTTCTGTCAAAAAGGCAAAGCGTGAAATATTTAGTGAAACATGTGGACACTTTTAATAAAGGCCTTAGATATCTGTTATCACATTAAATTAGTCTTTTACCATATTTTGGTAGTCTCAGTGGAAAAATGAACTTACCTAATTGTTCAAGAGCTAGCTGAGATCATTTCCACACTACTTTTTTACAGAAGAGTGCCGAAGTGAAGGGGCCAAATGATGCAGGCTGTCCAGCTTGGACACCTGGATGCTATAGAGATGTCAGTCCAGCATTGTGCGACCTGGAAATAGTAGACAGAGCCAAAAACTGTCTGCTTTTGCATGCAGTGTCCAAAGGACTTAGTGCTAAGCTCCTCTTCTGAACTCTGGGCTCTGCTTGAATGCCACCAGCAGAGTAAGGGTATCGGCACTGTAGGCTGCCAAAATGTCTGGGAATCATCAGAGCTAGAGAGCATGTTGAGCAACCAGACCACGATGAGAGGAGAAACTGGGAGGAGCAGAGTCATATAAACACATCCTACACATGACACACCCACCTGTGTTGACAGTGTTGAAGTCTCCAGTCCACCTTCATTTCAAAATGGCAAACCTGGAGTCTTGTGATAATAGGGTTTCTAGCCACACGTTCATTCAGAGTGACGCCCTTTTTCGTTCCTCCATGTTGGCACTTAGCGCCTACCGGGATGTGGCTCTAAAAAAAGCATCTATCTACACCCTAGGACAATGCCTACTGTGCCTATAAGTAGTGCTGGCCCTGGTTTAAATAGAAGTTACCCCCACACAAGTTTTACAAAGACTATTAAATTCTTATTGGCACACATTCCAGATATGTTTTGTTTAAGTATCTCTACAAAAATATCCTATGATGAGATTAGTGTGGGTGATCCAGAGTTCCAATAGAACTAAACTTATACAACAACAACATTGTTAAAAACATTTTTGCCTAAGGGAATGCCGCGTAAATAAATAAAATGTAAATATAATTCACTGCCTCTTTCTTGCCCAAATGGGACGATTGAAAAATAAGATGAAACCTGTAAAAAGAAAATCACTGCCCACCCCCTGACACACAAACGGTGCCTTGTGGAATAAAAAATACCTGTTTAAATGTCTAGTGACAATCTGCAATGCCTTGAGTCCTCATCTTCAGAATTTAAAAGGAGCCATCCGAAAATATAAAGTAATCTGCCTATTCTAATAAAAAAATCCTATGGATTCTCCAGGCCAATTTCCTCTGAACTGAATGTGGTTAAAAATGTAGCCAAAAATCAGTGGAAATTGACAATTTCGACCCAAAATCTGCCAATGTGAGTAGCCAAATTGTGAATTTCTACATAGTTCAGATACAAACTCCGGATATCTGAGATGCCCTCAGGTCCTCATCTTTGGCCCAGGGAGGGGCCATCCATATGTTTGCAGTTTACTCCCATGAACTCCCTTTTTGAAGTATATAAGGATATACTGACCTGGATTCCATGCTGGGTGGTAATAGAAAAAATGCCATTACCACGCCCATTAAAAAATGCTAGAGAAACACTGTATTGTGTGGTAATTACCACAGAAACAATGATTCAATAAGGACCTGTAAAATTTAACATCCCAAAAAATCACATATCTTTGCCTGTTAATAAACCAGCCATCCTGATGCCTCCCTAGTAGTGTTGAGCGAACCCGAACCGCGCTGTTCGGGTTCGTACCGAACATTACGTTTTTTGGACCCCGGACCCGAACACGGACATTTCACTGTATGTTCGGGTTGGAGTTCGGGGATTTAATGGCGCGTTTTGAAAGGCTGCAGGGCATCCAATCAGAAAGCCCATAGCATTACATACATATACATTATATGTAATGCTATGGGCTTTCTATAAACCGAAAGTCTATAAACCGAATCTCTTTCGGTTTATAGACTTTCGATTTATAGAATGCATGTAATGCTATGGGCTTTCTATAAACCGAAAGTCTATAAACCAAATCTCTTTCGGTTTATAGACTTTCGGTTTATGGAATACATGTAATGCTATTGGTATTCTATAAACCGAAAGTCTATAAACCGAAAGAGATTTGGTTTATAGAAAGCCAATAGCATTACATGTATTCCATAAACCGAAAGTCTATAAACCAAATGTCTTTCGGTTTATAGACTTTCGGTTTATGGAATACATGTAATGCTATTGGCTTTCTATAAACTGAAATAGAGTCCCCATTCATACGAATAGGTCAATTGACCTATTCGCATGAATGGGGACTCTATTTCGGTTTATAGAAAGCCAATAGCATTACATGTATTCCATAAACCGAAAGTCTATAAACCGAATGTCTTTCGGTTTATAGACTTTGGCTTATGTAATACATATGTATTACATAAGCCGAAAGACATTCGGTTTATAGACTTTTGGTTTATGGAATACATGTAATGCTGTTGGCTTTCTGTAAACCGAAATAGAGTCCCCATTCATACGAATAGGTCAGTTGACCTATTCGTATGAATGGGGACTCTATTTCGGTTTATAGAATAGCAATAGCATTACATGTATTCCATAAACCTAAAGTTTATAAACCAAAAGACATTCGGTTTATAGACTTTCGGTTTATGGAATACATGTAATGCTATTGGCTTTCTATAAACCGAATCTCTTTCGGTTTATAGACTTTCGGTTTATGGAATACATGTAATGCTGTTGGTGTAGCGGAGTTGCAATATTAAATCCCAATATCTCCGCTGGTAAAAGAAGGTAATCCAAATAAAGCGCTGGAAAGTAAGGCAATATCCCAAATCCCCCAGTAACCGGACGAAACACAGTTCTGGGAGTCAACTGATTAGTTTATTCACAGTTTCAGCATTTATGCAATTCCCCATGCAAGGGGTTTCCTTAATCCCCTTCCAGGGGCTATACAATAGTGAACTACCTGGGAAGTGCAAATACAGGACATTTCTCCCACCATGCACTGTACGGGAGGGGCACTCCCACTAGATAATCCTGTTAAGTGGATTATCCCTCAATACAGCAGAACCTGGTTTTAACATAAGAATATATATTAACATGAATACATTTTTACACCAGGGTAACACAGCTATTTCAGACAACCTTTAAATATTCTGCAATATGACCTAAAGTGGCTAGGTTTGCCACAATGCTCCCCCAGAACCAAGCCGGCATACACAGTCTGATCCCAACGGATCGGCTTGGGGATGTCCGGAGGAGTACTCACAGATCACTTCTCAAGGTCAGTCTAGATAACCCGTCGACGTTACCGTTTTGCTTTCCTGGGCGGTAATGAATAGTAAAGTCAAAAGGCTGCAGCGCCAAACTCCAGCGCAGCAGCCTGGCATTGTCCCCTGCCACACGGTTCAGCCACACCAATGGGTTGTGATCTGTGAGTAGGGAAAAAGGTTGTCCATATAAATAAGGCTGCAACTTGTTGAGGGCCCACACCAAGGCCAGGTATTCTTTCTCAATGGCGGCGTAGCTCACTTCACGGGGTAATAACTTTCGGCTTAAGTAAGCTACGGGATGTCCTCCGCCATCTGCTCCAACTTGGCTCAGCACTGCTCCCAATTCAAACATTGAAGCGTCTGAGCCTCAGAGTGCGTTGCTGTATTGTAGGTCAATTGACCTATTCGTATGAATGGGGACTCTATTTCAGTTTATAGAAAGCCAATAGCATTACATGTATTCCATAAACCGAAAGTCTATAAACCGAAAGACATTCGGTTTATAGACTTTCGGTTTATTCGCTCTGCCATTATATCTGGATGGTGGAGTGTGCCCCCCCCGGGGTTGGCCGGAATGAGGTCACTGTAGGTGCAGTAGGGGTAGCTGTGTGAGGTTGAGCCGTGGGTCGAGGGTACCATCGGTTGAGGTTACCGTGATGCCTCCTGGCGTCATAGTGCTGGTCGGCTAGTCGTGCAGCTTCTGTTAGGGTGAGGGGTTTTCTATCTCTCACCCATTCCTGTGCCTCTGGGGACAGGCCAATGAAAAACTGTTCTAACAGCAGCAATTGCCGTAACTCCTCCACGGTGGTTGCTTGACTGGCTTGTATCCACCCCTGGGAAGCTTGGTCCAGTTTGTGGGCCCACTCTGCGTGGGAATCTTTCTCTGGTTTGTGCAACCCTCGAAACTTGCGCCGGTATGCCTCTGGGTTAATGGCGTATCTTTCCAGTATAGCCTGTTTCACCCGGGCATAATCTTTGCTGTCTTCCCTGGGTACAGCCCGATAAGCTTCTGCTGCCCGACCTGACAATTTGCCCGCCAGTAAAGGTACCCACACTGCCTGCTCCAAATCATGCAAGTCACATAGCCGCTCAAAGTCTTGTAGATACCCATGAATCTCGTCTTTCTCTTCACAGAACATTTTAAACGAATGGTATGGGATCTTAGGCTTTACCTGGCTGATGACTGAAGCAGTAATAGACTCTGCTCTGGGAGGGGCATCCTGCGGTCCGTGTGCCATCACATACACCTGCACATCCGCCATCAGTACTGTCAGTATTTCCAGGGGTACTGGCTGGGGTAAAAATTCCATCCTGGTCCTCATTTCCTTTTGGAAGGGGGTTTCCTCCATGGCTGGTGGGGGTGTAACGCTGCGAGCTCTGTCTCCCTCCATCAATTCAGCAATCAGCACAGCTTTTGGCTTATTGCTGGCTATCTTACCCCTGGCTTCCAGTAGTTCCTTTACCGTCTGCCGTTTCAATGCAGTAAAGTCTGTCTCCATTCATCTCTGTGTTCCGTTCTTTGTTGCATCCGAATTGCCATTCACTTTCCTGTTCGGTAGTTTCAATTACCCGAACACCACTTTTCGGCTGTAAGGTTGGATCCCTCCGCTGCCACCAATTGTAGCGGAGTTGCAATATTAAATCCCAATATCTCCGCTGGTAAAAGAAGGTAATCCAAATAAAGCGCTGGAAAGTAAGGCAATATCTCAAATCCCCCAGTAACCGGACGAAACACAGTTCTGGGAGTCAACTGATTAGTTTATTCACAGTTTCAGCATTTATGCATAATGCTGTTGGCTTTCTATAAACTGAAATAGAGTCCCCATTCATACGAATAGGTCAGTTGACCTATTCGTATGAATGGGGACTCTATTTTGGTTTATAGAATAGCAATAGCATTTCATGTATTCCATAAACCTAAAGTCTATAAACCGAAAGACATTCGGTTTATAGACTTTCGGTTTATGGAATACATGTAATGCTATTGGCTTTCTATAAACCGAATATCTTTCGGTTTATATACTTTCGGTTAATAGAATACCAATAGCATTACATGTATTCCATAAACCAAAAGTCTATAAACCGAAAGAGATTCGGTTTATAGAAAGCCAATAGCATTACATGTATTCCATAAACCGAAAGTCTATAAACCGAATGTCTTTCGGTTTATAGACTTTAGGTTTATGGAATATATGTAATGCTGTTGGCTTTCTATAAACCGAAATAGAGTCCCCATTCATACGAGTCCCCATTCATACGAATAGGTCAGTTGACCTATTCGTATGAATGGGGACTCTATTTCGGTTTATAGAATAGCAATAGCATTACATGTATTACATAAACCGAAAGTCTATAAACCGACTCTCTTTTGGTTTATAGACTTTCGGTTTATGGAATGCATGTAATGCTATGAACGAATGGTTAATAAACGAAAATCATTCGTGCTATTTGCTTTCTATAAACTGAAATAGAGTCGGTTTATAGAATACCAATAGCATTACATGCATTCCTGCACTTCATATCTGAGAGTCAAATAGAACTGTCAAATACTGTGCTTACAGCGCACTTTGAAAAATTCTAATAGTTTTGGGTGGTAAATAGTACATTTGCGTCTTGCGGTGCACTTCATATCTGAGAGTCAAATAGAACAGTCCAATACTGTGCTTACAGCGCACTTTGAAAAATTCTGGCTACCTCCTCCTCCTCCTCCTCCAGGGCCGCTTCCACCTACACCGCCCCGGTCACCGCCTCCTCAACCTATGGGTCACTTAGTATAAACTGAAAGAGAATACCCTGCACTCCAACCCTCTCTCAAATGGATAATTCTGTTGATCCTCCTGGCAGCCATGCTTTATATTTAGATTTATGTTCTTCCAAAGCTAAAATCAAAGATTCCATCTAGTGCTATTTTATGGCTCAGCTGTATTTGTAATTTGTATGTATTTTATGTTATTTTAAGTTATTTCCCTATCCAAATTTGCTTGCAGGGCACTTGTCCTACTCTTACCCACATTTTACTTCATTTTGCATCCCTCTTGCCCTTTCCATTACTTTTTTAGAGGCATTTTAGTGGCCAAAAGTTTGTGTCCCCATTGACTTCAATGGGGTTCTGGTTGGGTGTCAAGTTCGAGCACGGACCCGGACATTTTTTCGAAGTTTGGCCAAACCTGCCGAACCCGAACATCCAGGTGTCCGCTCAACTCTACTCCTTAGGCATTTGTGTTGCAATCTGTTTGCGGAAAGGGAATCCTTGAGCAGATATTCATCCTCAAAAGTAATTCTAGCCTACCTGGAGTGAATATTACACTAGCATTTATGTCATGCGTTATTGTGAATACCAGTGGTTTCTATTTTATTTTTTACAAAATGCTGCTATTTCCAGACCGCTGAACTCACAGAATAATATGCAATATTAAAACTTTAACTTTTGCTGGAGTGATCGGCATTAAATCTGAGCCAATATCGCCTGTTTTTAAACAAGTGGTGTCTTAGCGCACTTTCCCATATAAACTGTGTTCTATTTTCTCTATTAGTGAAACACTATAACTGCTTACAAAATGCGCCCCATTTTGTAAGCAGTCATAGTGTTTCACTAACAGTTTGAGTACTTAATTGTGTTGATATTTTTATTACATGTTAATATGCAAAATCTAAATATAATTGAGCAAAGAAGAAAAAAATGAACATGCTGAATGCAGCATACTTCACCAAACATAAAAAAAATGGCAAGCAGAATAATGATTTCTTAGAGTGAATCTTTAAACATTGCCGCAGTTAACTATGAATTGACTAGCTAGGTTCCTAGCTAGTAAAAGTTAGTTGGAATTATCGTATTTTATACACATCAAATGCTTTCACAAATTTTGAACGAAAAAGGAGATAAGGCATGGCCAGTTGTTGAAAACAAAAACTGCAAATGATCATACTTTATGGGGGTAAATATTATACGTGTATTTATTAATGAAAATGCTTTAATCGCTGATTTTTTTAAACCAAATGTATGATCCAATATTGAAGGCTACTTGTTTCCTAATTAGTGTTGTCAATTAATTTCTGTATTTATTTGCTTGCAAAGATTCACTGGATGCTTTTAATGAAGAGCAAAAAAAAGGGTTGTGTTTGATTGACAGAAATCATAATAATAACAATAATGCAAACAGTGATCTTGCTCTCTGGAACTCTTAATAAATAGTCAGTAAGTATTCCCCAGAGACATCCTCTTGCTAACATACTTAACGGAAAAGATTCAAAATAGTCTGTATGTCTTATTTATGGTTTAGGAAACTTGTTACAGTGACTCTAGTTATAAGAAGTGCTAGACACAGACAGGGGCCCTTGGCTGGAATTATCAGTAATTTGTTATTTACAGAAATCTTTTTTTCATTTGTAATGATAGAAGACGATAATCATAAAATAGAAAAAAAAGATACACAATATAACTGACTTACAGTTGATATCTTGTATAGCTGTGCATCTATCAATACAGTCCTGGGCAATATATGGCTCTCCAGCTAGTGTTGAACTACTCCCATAATGCTGAGGGTGTCCAAAGCATGTCATGGTATCATAGGAATTATAACTCAGCAATTGCTGGACAGCTGCATGTTTCCCATCCATAAGATAATTCTACAAAAACAAACATTTTTTTTAATGAATTTTGTTTATTTGAACATTATTTTCCAAAGGAAATTATCCTTATGGTTGCTGATTAAACCTTTTTGAAAATCAGCCTTAACATCTGTGCCAAAAATCCAGCTACTGACCATATGATAACAGTGGGGGAAATGGCTAGTGCCACCCAAAAAAACAAAAATTCTAAAAATGGAAAATTACAACAATATGTAACAGTGGTACAACTGAAATGTTTGTGTGCAGTCAACAAAGGGTTATCAGTCAGCATACAAAATACATTTTACACATACGATGAACCACAAACAGCAACCTCCCGTCACTCTCAGATATCAACTTTCAGATACCTACAGTGCGTGTCTTCATGCATCTCACACAGACCAAATCTGCAGTCATACAAACATAATAAAAGGTTAATCATGTTAAAAGATGCCAATTTTTGGTTGGCATGGAATCTGTGTTTTTTACATTCCTTGTTTTAGTGTAACTTTTTGGTCATATATCAGTTGGGATGACTTACCTTAAACTGGGCATTCGGATCAAACGTGCAAGACCGAATATTAATACTCTGTTTGGCATGTTGTTATATTATGTGTCAAGCTCAGGCCTAGAATCATCTGAATATACAGTCAGTCTGTTCACTGTAACATTGTACGCATACCCCTTCGCTTTAACTTCTTTAGAAATATTATAAAATATAAATGAGACAATCTACCGCCTAATCTAAATGTGTCATCCGAATAGTGTTTAATGACGTTGGCTGCCTTAGCCCTGTACAAACAATTCCACAAGCCTTTTTTCCAAAGAGACGTCCATGTTTTTATTGTTCATGAAGGTTTTGTTGATTTTTTTTGCAGCCTTTGATAATTTGCTCATTATCCTTTACATATCTATTCTTGCGGTGATGTTTAATGTTTAATTACATAGTACATAGGAAAAGGTTGTGTTTGGCATGTAAATAAGCATAAAACATTATATCCCATGCAAAGCTTAATGTAAAAGACATAAGTTATTAAAAAAAAAAAGACATTAAATAATATGTTAGAGAACAAGTGCTATGAATCGAGAGCTATTTATCCCTTGGCCAAATTAAAAATGGGGAAAATCTAATTACATACATTTCTAAGAAAAGAGTACTCATTCATTGCAGCAAGGTTTGTTTAGTTTATGCAATTAAGAATTCAATTATAATACTTTTTATTATATTTATTTTATAAGTATGTTTACATCTATATAATATACTAACCTATATATTTGTTTGATGTAACACAGACACAGGGATTGTTATTCAGTCTGTCTTGGTTGCAGTGTGTTTGTAAAGATCTAGTACTTTCACTGAAGAGGTTTAGAAAATAATGCTAATGAGTTTATTCACTAAACAGTTCCACATTTTCGGTTAATATAGCTGAGTTTAAAAAACATCCATCTAGGCTTTGTTTTAAAGACAAACTAGCACAACAAAAATATTGTGGTCAAATTATTCCTTCACCGTCATTTAGGAGGGTGTTTATGAATCAGTCCTGCCAAATGATACCTGATACCTGTGCCTGCATTGAGTGGAACGGAATTTAAAAAAAACCTCTTGATTGTAAGCTTGTGAGCAGGGCTCTCTACCTTATGTATCAGTCTGTCTCTGTATCGTCTAACGTCGGGTGTAGTTCTCCTCTATGTTCTGTACCAAGTGCTTGATACAATCAAGAGAGCTTACCACATGTTGTAAGACGGACCCAAACCACAGACACTTCCGCAAATCCTTGTCTGGTAGCGGGGTATTAGGCCATCCGAGGCTTCGTGATTGAATGCCAGAGGACAAGCATAACAAAAAACGGGCTTCTCAGGATATATAAATTCACTAAGTAAAAAAATGTATTCTGAAATCCAAAATCCACAGTGCACAAAACCCAGCCCTAGATAGGGCATGTTAATAACCTGACATGTTCCGTACTACTAAGGTACTTAGTCATAGGCTTACTAAAACCAGGAGTATCCTTTAATAAATAGAACTCCTTGTATTAAACAGGTGTGTACCACTTTTTTTTTTGTTCTTAAGTTGTTATTAGTGATGAAATGGTACACACCCGTTTTAATACAAGGAGCCTGTTTATGCCTGTACGAAAAAAGGTCTACTAAATGCAGTTTCTTAAAATACTTTTTTTCCCAAAATGACAATTGATAACCTTAATATACTCCAACAGATATATAAATGTGTATATAAAATAAAGGCCTGATTTAACTTAATTTGTACATTGCTTGGCACGATATGCAAGTTACTTGAATCTGGGATATTGAAGGTGACAGGGTCCACTCAATATAGAGAGAATTACAGGGAATTGAGATGGATAAATAAAAATGTATTACCAAGAATACCTCAATCACTGGTGAGTGGCTGACATCATATAATGGGATTTAGAGGCAGTTTTCCTTCTCTACTGATTAATACAAAGGTATCGTAGGTTACAAGTCTACTGCACAATTATGAATTATCAATGATAATTTTATGCATTCTTACAGTGACACTTCATTGCTCAAAAATTCTGTTTTATATTTTATCCACTGTGTCATAGCTATTCTTTTCCCCAGTATCAACCTTTGACACTGCAGCTGTTTTGAACTATACCCCCCATAAGCCTTAGCTTCCCCACACTGACTTGGCATGTTAAGAGGTTTAGTCCCCAGAGACATGAAACACCAAAGCTTTTCCCAGCCATATTAAGAACTGTGACCTACTGGTGACTATTTATTAAAACCTTCTGCCACAAAATGTCCTTTAAAATAAGATTTATACAACTTAATATATATGGCACGGTTTGGGAGTTTGTTTCTGGGAAATAGTAATGACTACACTGTTTAGTCTGTACTGTCTTTAAAGGCCAATTCCTGTGTGATGCACGGTCTGTGTGCACCAGTATTTCTTTGTTTAGTGTCACAGTAAACAATACATTATTTTACAGCTGAAGGAAACACTGAAAACATCTACAGCAGCACCACTGTGGATTGCGAATTGCTGGGATTACAGTGTGTAATCTATTCACTGTTGTCTCTTTTTTTTCTTCTTTTTTTGCAAATAGGCTTCAGTTTGCAACATGTGACATTTATGCTGCCTAGTTAACTGTGTGAAAATTATTTGGCCTTCTATTATATACACTGCAGCTTAAAGGTTAGTAAGCACGGCAATAAAAATGGAGAGGTAAAATTAGCTACATGAAAATGTAAAAGGAAAGATAATGAAATGGGTAAGAAAGAGCTGTATAATGTAGCTGCCTAATACTAATGATTTGTAAATGTTTTGTTCCCTCTGAATTAGAAATGGCTATGTAAATGTAGGATGAGGATAATGATCAGTAGGCCTCATCCTGCAAGTTATTCTTTCGCTACAAACGGTTACCTTGCTTGTATGGTATTATTTCTTTGCTTGTAACCAGGAGTGAAAACTGCCATATACGAAACATCATTTTGTAGGGCCCCTAGTTACTTGGGGGCAGGGGGCAAGAGGGGGCTCATATGACCTAAATTAAGTGGAGATATGGGTGCCCCATCTTAGTACCACCAAAAACCTAGAATAACCCCTGCTTCTAAAACTCTTGTGTTACTAAATGTATTTACAAATCCTTTGGTATTTTTCTACCAGTTTAACAGCAGGTCTATCTCCATTTGTGTTTTTTTAAATTTGTTTTCAATGGTTATGTTATCTGCCCCACACAGTACAGTGTTGTGACATATATACACATTGATCCTGTGGTAAAAGTAGTATTACAATTAAATAAAAAAAACAGTACTTGTTATAATGTGCACCACAATATATAACAATAATAAGTGACACCATCTGTTGGTATTGGTAACATATTCAAAAGGACAATTACTTTGAAATGTGTTTTATTAAATTTCTCTCCTAGACGTTTTATTTTGTTGTATAATGCTCATGATACTAATACCAAGTATGTTTTACCCCTAAAACATACACAATCTAGAATAACTACTATCAAGTGCTCAAAACCAGAAAGTAGGCTTTTTGTAGATATGCTTTCTGTTATGTTGTTATTAATAAACAATCCCACTATCTGCTGTGTGAAGAGCCCTACAGAATGCATTGACCACAGTATGAACTGACCCATCTAGATAATTCACTTATTCAAGTTAATGAATCCATTGTTAATGCTTTACAACTATTAAATGATTCATTTAAAGCCTATAAGTAGATCTGAGATCAGTTCTTCAGCTGGGTCCAGCATAGTGTATGAGATTCATGCTTAACCCTTTAAAGGTGAATGAAAATCGGTGCAGTCATTGCAATCTGTTTCTTATAGACCCTTTGGCTCGCCCAACTTATTCAGTAGCAGCAGGGCCCTATAGAGCTGCTTATGAGAAATAATCATTGCATTCCATACTGCTATAGGAGCTCTAAGGGCCGTACTGTAAAGCCACCAAGGAATGCCATTAGACTGTAAGTGGTTAAATTGCAAGCTGGCATTAAAATCTATTATCCTTCAGTGTTCACACCGTCAGCTGCAAGACAAGAAGCAAATTCAGAGCGATTGTTAGAAGAGATCAGCCAGAATGGGAAAGCCTTTGAGAAGCTTGAAACTGTACAACTCTTGGAACAGTTGTCAGGGCAGAAAGAAGACATGCTTAATTTGAGCAGGCACCAGAAAGACACTGAAAAGAGGGAGAAATCAGAAACAGAGGAGAAAAAGTAATAAACAGAGAAGGGGATCCTGTGAAGCTCAGGTCCTATTGAATCAAAATATCAAACGTGAGCTGCTTGTTGCAAGACTCTTTGAAGATGGCATTGTCACTGGTTCATGTGAAGATACATCTCACCATACCAACTCAGCTCTGTCACAATACAGCCTGCCCTGTGATCACACCTCCAAACCTTCAGAGACTTGCAAATTATTTTCATCCTGTCACCATCTCCTGTCAATGAAAACTTCCTACTAATATGAAAGTATTTAACTGGGATATTCACACAGGAAGATATGGCAACAACAACAACACAAATCCAATATCGGATAGACAGATAAAGATAGATAGATCTTAGATTGTAAGCTCCTTTGATCAAGGCTCTCCTCACCTTTTTTTACCTGTGTGTCTTGTTTTTTTTTTTGTCTGCCCATTGCACAGCTCTGTGGAATAAGATTCTGATTTACACACATTAGTAATAATAATAAAAAATAATAGTAATCATAATAAAAAATAAAAATAATAACCTACCCACAACCTATAAATTCCTTCAGAATATATATATATATGTGTGTGTGTGTGTGTGTTTAATAGTACAGAGATGTATCTACTATTATTATTTATAAAGCTCCAGAACATTCTGCAGCACTGTACAATATAGATGGATTAGAAACAAGAAACACATACTCAGTGTGCATGTTACATACACATAACGTGTATAATCTTCAGATCATTTCCTTTTATTTTGTTTAACGTTCCTTGTATATCAACTTGCTTCTAACCCTGTTGTATTGTAGAGCACTGCTGTACATTCTGATGCTTTATAAATAATAAAGTATTAATTATGTCTGGCAGTGCACTGGGTAACATTTATTGGCTCCATGCCAAGATGGGTCACTGGCAGCTAGTGGTATTTTCTACACCTCATTTTAAGAACTGGGGTTTGCTCTGCTGGACTATAAAATCATTTAGTACATGAAGTACAATTAGCACAATATGAAGGTCTGGCCAGTACAGGTTTTTAATATAATAACTCTATAATTTGTCCCTTGGGAGTATCTGAATTAATTCAGTGGATTTCATTAATACGAACTCGCCTCTACACTTGGATACAACGTTATTATTTCCCTTGGATGGTAATTTATCAACATATAATAAAAGAGATCAAAATAAAATATGACCAATCTTCATCAAAACTTATGTATAAATATATATATATTTGGTTTAAATATGCCTCTAGCCCTTAGATTGTCAATGAGACTATTATACTGGTCTCCTTTAAAGTAATTACATATCTGCATTGGTAAATTCACAACAATAAAAAAAACAATATAACAAGCCAAAAACATAAAACATCCACATAAAACATAAAACATCCACATAAAACATAAAATATCCACTAATTTCAGATGAGTAACATAAGCAGTCTGAAACTTATGTTACCTTCACTTTATTATGTAAACAAAACAATAATAATATAATGAGTATAATCATACCTCTAAATATGAGGGTTTTACTTCAATAAGAGTCTGGATAAATAGGCAGATTCATAATCACAGATTTCATGTTATTTGTTCCTAACAACATTTGTCATAATTCCCTGCTTGAGTACAGGTGAATTAAATAGGAATCTTACTGATAGACAATTAAAAGATTAAAGGATTACATAGATGAGATGTTTCCAGGAGTTAGTGAATTTTCTGATATTAGGAAATAAACTGGAAATGTACCATTATGTTGATCAATACTATATAATTATTAAATTGCATTATAGGCGTGATTTGTTAAAGAATTCAAAATTATGTTACTTGGTACATAAGGCATTATTTTCCTCAAATAAGGAACATGATCATTACAGTGAAACGTATTATTTTAATCAGGCCTGGCTTACGTTACAAAAACGTGCAGTACTGCTAGGGTGTCGATAGGAGTCGCTAGAATTCTACTTTAAAAAATGGCTGGATTTCTCTGTAGAAGAAATTTGTTTTGGTGTAAAATAGCATGGGAAAAACATCAAAGCAATAAATAAACGAAATAATTAAAAAAATGAAACAACAACATGTATTGAGAGGCTTAAACTGCCCGAATGCATAACTTTAAAAAATATATTTAAAAAAAATAAATGCATTAAGATTAAGGTCTACACTCTACATGGTTGTGCTGTGAAAACTCAAAAGTTAATTAGGAGAGATGACCTGTGCCATCTCTGCTGCTGACAACTACAGCATGTTCATCCATCTGGATGAGTGTGAAGGGAGTTGCTGTCCACAGTATTTTATCCGCTAATGTTACATATCCCGTGCAGAAAGCTGTTGGCTTGTGACAAGGAATGCAGTTTGAATGCTAGACATCATGGGTGTGCTTTTAAAAAAATTTGTATGTTGTAAATTGTTGACTACTGACCACTAATCAGTTTGTTTGGGCAGACTGCTGCCATTATTATTGATATTAATATATTATTATTGGTATTTTTATGATACGTTGTGATATTATATGGATTTTTGTTCTTCTTATAATTATTAGTAGATAAAAGTGTTACTAAATATTAGAATTGGAATAGTTTTGAGCACAGATCTTATTGCACAGATCTCGCCTACCACAGTAAATACACAGTTGCTCTATTCTATTTATTGTTTATCCTTTATATAGCAGACATGTCATTTATGTGCCACACAGTTACATAATGCTGGTGTGGTAGAGAGGCTCTGTCTGAACAGAGAGTGGCTCAATAAGGACCCTCTTCCTTGTCTGCTATTAGAACAGGGCTCGCTGTGACCTGCTTGGCTTGCTGTTGGTGTTTGTAATCAACATTCTATGTTTTATGCAGCCACGTCGTTTAATCCATGGATCAATATCTGGTTGTAATTTAGGTGAGAAGTAATCCCCTTATATAGCTGTATACTGAACTTTACACAACTGCCATGAAAGTATGGAAACACAGAATAAGAAGGGATTGGAGTTTTAATTACAAATCCCTATCCAAGACAAAAGTCCCGTTACCTGATCTTATCAATTAATAGTTACATTCATTTAAAACTCGTGAAGCATAATTACTGAAAGTACAGATAAATAAATGATTTACTCAACGTTGCAAAACTAGGAAACATACATACAATAATATTACAAAATAATCACAAATAAAACAAAAATACTATTATAATTACTAGTGAATTCACTATAAATGCTTTTATTAATATAATATATGCATGTGGCTAAATTCAGCACTTAATAGCACGTCTCCACATATGCCTGTGCACTGCTATACATTTATGATAACTATGTGTGCATGTACTTGTACTTCTGAATCTGAGGATGTGCATGCGTGTGTGTATATATTTGTTTATGCGTGTTTGTGGATGCATGTTTGTGATTGTGTGTTTGCCTGTGTTTATGCTTGTCTGTGTTTGTTCATGCATGTTTGTGTCTGTGTGTTTGAGAGTCTGTGTATGTGTGGGCATGTTTGTGTCTGTGTATATGTTGTTGTGCCTGTTTGTATATATGCGTCTGTGTGTGTGTGTGTGTGTGTGTGTCTGTGCATGTTTGTATGTATATATATGTGTGTGTGTGTCTGTGTGTGTGCGCATCTTTGTATATATGTGTCTGTGTGTGAGTTTGTGCATGTGTGTGCATGTTTGTATATATGCGTCTGTGTGTGTCAGAGTTTGTGTATGTGTGTGCATGTTTGTATATATGTGTCTGTGTGTGTGAGAGTCTGTGTATGTTTGTGCATCTTTGTATATATGTGTCTGTGTGGGAGTCTGTGTAGTCGTGTGCATGTTTGTATATATGTGTCTCTGTGTGTGAGAGTCTGTGGATGTTAGTATATATGTGTCTGTGTGTGAGAGAGTCTGTGTATGTGTGTGCATATTTGTATATGTGTGTGTGAGAGAGTATGAGCATGTTTGTATATAGGTGTATGTGAGAGACTCTGTGTGTGCTTGTTTGTATATATCTTTATGTGTGAGAGTCTGTGTATGTGTGTGCATATTTGTATATATGTGTCTGTGTGTGTGATGGTCTGTGTATGTGTGCGCATGTTTGTATATGTATCTGTGTTTGAGAGTCTGTGTATGTGTGTGTGCTCTGCAGGATGAAGAAGGGATTTAGAGAGACGTGCTTTCCATAAAGTTGGCGTTTGATGAGATAAAGCCAGTTGCTGTCTCCTCAAATCAAGTAGAAAACATTTCAATACACTAATTACAGTAATTAGAATAATAAGTCTCTGCTTATATGGGGTAAGACAAAGTGTACAAACAAGTTTATTTAATATATACTGTTAATCAGTGATGCATGTGTGCTTGAATGTTTAGTGCAATAAAGATAACCTCACACCGCCCAGGCAATCAAATACAAATTAGTTTGTTAATAGCTATACTGCAAACCACTGCCAGAGAGTACTGGGGAACACAAACAGAACAGAAAGGGAAGACACTGCATGGATCCAAACCATGGCGGGGGGAAGGGGTTTCATTTTGGGTAATGATAAAAACCACAGTGACAGGAGACAAACAAGAACAGGGCACTGACAGACTGATAGCTAACCTCTGGCACCACAATTATTGTGATTGGTTGAACATCATGGGAAGTGTAGTCCACCACGTTCGGAGTGGCAGAGGTCAGCCATTAGTGTGTAGAAATATATTGGGTGGGGTAGATTTCTATCACTCCAGCTACCGTGGACTATACAATGCTCAGCTGGCCAAGATGCTTATATGACAGACTGAGCATCATGAGATTCAAAGTATATAGCAGGTACTATATACGTGGAAGACATGTTAGAGAAAAGAAAATGTGACATGTTAAATAACTAAAATGTTTTGTAAAATATTATTCTCACGTATTTATAGAGTTAAGATTTATATATATATTTATATATTTATATATATATATATATATATATTTATATATAGTGAATAAACTTCAGTACAAAAGAATGTGACATCTTAAATAACTAATAATACGTTTTGTAAAATTATATTCTCACGTATTTATAGAGTTAAGATATATATATATATATATATATATATATATATATATATATATATAAATTCAGAAAATTCAGTGAGTAAACTTCAGCAAGGAAAAACAAAGAAATATAATATATATGTATATAGTTATATATATATATATGTTTATATATATATATATATATATATATATATATATATTCAGAAAATTCAGTGAGTAAACTTCAGCAAGTAAACACAAAGAAATAAAATATATATGTATATAGTTATTTATATGTATATATGTTTATATATATATTCAGTAAATTTGGTAAGTAAACTTCAGTAAGTAAAGACCCACATAGTTATATATGTATATATGTATGTGTGTGTATATGTGTATACATATACACACACACACACACCCGTATATGAGTGTGTAAGTAAGTAAACTTCTCGCGTGGGACATGTAGTATTAACAGATATATATATACAGTCTGAACAAGTGTTTGGTACAGTTTAGCAGCAGATCAGATATGTGAAACATAAATAAATGAGCACAATAGAGATTGTCAGCTCATTACTGGGACTGAGTGTAATCTATAGCAGATATTAATGGAAATGAAGTCAGATCAGTACTGTGAATATTTCCCTTACACTTTTTGCAGCTGGGGATCAATATTGACTCTTGGCTTTCTACAAATTGGAAAATTTCCTCCAAACAAATACTTGATTCCTGGGAATAGTATTTCCAGGGGTCTGAATTAAAGGTGTGAACAGCTACTACAGTGCGGGTTATACGCATTAACCTTTTCACTGCTAGATGGGCCCCCCAGGCAAAGCAAAAGTATAGAAGGTAAAAATCAGGATTTATACCCCCCTAGGATACTAGTCAACAACCAGTACATCAGTTACTACAATCTGTATACGCAAACATTAGGGATTCCAGTAAGAAAATAATATGAGTGTCAATGAAAAACAGCAATATGATTTATATAGAGTTACATAATATATTGCTTTTTTCTTTCATTTAAATGAAACACTGTGATAGTTTCTCTCTCTCTCTAACAAAACATTTTAATAATATTTATATATGTATATATATTTTTAAAACACCGAACGCCTGCGCTAAGTCACGCGCTTTAGAGTAATCTCTAATTACTTGAATAAAATGTAATATATATTTGTTTTCTCCTCTTTTTATGTGACAGATCTATGCGAGGAATGATGTCAAACATAAATGATGTGGTAATCTGCTGACTTCAATGTGTATTTTCTTCTGATAATAAATATTATTATAAAAGACAATGTCGTTTAGCGCCACATCCACCTCTAAAATATCCGGTTTTAAACATAAATAAACAAATAACACAATTAATGTCTATGTTGAACTGATGAGATATTCAACTCAATTAAACGATACATTGATTGGCATATGTATAACACACGCAGATAAAGACATCTGATAATTTCTTTAAGTAAATAGCTCTTATTCGCAGGCTTTAGTGGTATCAACAGAGGGAGAATACTTGTTAGTTTATAAGAAACTTTTAATTTTATTTTAGAATCTCATATTGGACAGAAAAGTAATAATTAATCTCCACAATACAAAACGACCGGAGTTTGTTACACTACAATCGACATTACCCTTTGTCACTTGAATGTTGTAGATAACATTTTCCATGATGCTCAGCACCGCTTTATGACCAGCTGAGCATCATGGGAAATGTAGTCCACATTAGCTCGAATGTCAAAGGTCAGCATTCGCTGTTCTAATAAGCCTGTGAGAAACTAGCTAGGATCGGCTAGGCCTTCATTAGATGAAAGTACTGTTGCATAAAAAAACATTGAAACAAAAGTTTTTTGTTTTTTTAAAAGGAAAACAAAATGCTTGAGGTGATATAGTGTAATACAAGAGACAATCGGTACAATGCGCCTGGGAACAGATAAATAGTTCCCATCAATTAGATGTTTTTACCTGGCACCTTACATACACTAAATCTACATTTACTAGGTTGCTTTTTTTTTTTTTATCAGATTGTGTTTTAATATTTAACATAGAATTTTCTTTAAGGGACAGTTTTACCTTGTATTGACAGATCGTCTACATTTAAAAAACGCGAGCCATTTACAGAATATAACATAATATTGTAGAACGTTACATTAATCTACAACGGATACCAGTCGGGAAATATTAAATGGGGTAAAACCGCCAGTGAATTCCCTAGTGATCAGGAGACAGTTATCAATCATCCCAGTTTGGTAGTCCTACAATTTAAAAACCTATTTCCTAGAGCAGTAATAGTTAACCTGTGGCGCACCTGCTGTATGGCACCACAGTTCCCATGAAGCTCAACCAACCACTTGGCTAGCTAAACATCTTGGGAGCTGTATTGCTCAACGTTAGGAGTAACAAACATTAGCTTTGATTGGCCTTTAGATAGCCCACTGAAACGTCCTGCAGAGGGCAGATCAGTCTCCAGATGTGACCATAGTTCACAGGAATATTGACCACGGGACTTAAATCTATAGTCAGTTTAAATATTTTACCCATCGGCATGTCTGTGGTCACAAAGCACTTCTTCTTTCTGTCACTTTCCTCCCAGACTATTGATAAGATCATTTAGCTGAACCTGTTTGGGACTCGTGTATTATTGACTTGAAGTTACAAAAGATGATTAAATCTAATAAACCCAGAAAGTGCCTTTATACAACAGCCTTACTCCTATCCCTGCAATACCAACCAGCTGGTTTATTTTTTTTAAATCACATATTTGCATTTCAACTATTTATTTAACCTGATTAAGTTCTGTAAAAAAACAGTTTTGTATCTTGGACAAGCCAGCGTCTACATTTACATTTTTTATGCTTTAAAAAAAAAAATAAGAAGAATTTTAAAAACATTTACATATTTATTTAAATGTTACTCAATATTATCTTTAAAATTAATATACAAACTCGATGCAATTTCTTAAATAACCTCGATCTATAATATTATAGAATATTTTTAGAAAATAAGCGTTTAATGATATAATTCAATGCCATAGTTAAGAAGAGGCCCGATGCGGACATCTCTTTGCTTAAAAGAGTTTGTAGGAACAATGATAATAATAATAGCTATTTTTATATAGTGATTTTCTCCCCAAGGGAATTCCCAGATCTCCAGCCCATGCTCTAAGACTAAACCGAATCGGCAGCTGATAATAGATCTTATTAACATTTTTTTCTGGCATATAAATCGAATAGTTAAATTAGCATCTAATTAGTAAAATACAATGTGTCAATAGTGTGAAAAATAGGTTTGAAAAAAAAAAGACAGTAGAAAAAATGCTAGCGCTTATATAATAACAATTGTGTTATTTAGACACACTGTCACAATGTATCAGGAAACATTTTGTGCCAACTTACTTGTGTCTGTTTTGTTATTTAAGTAAAGTATTTTATACTTCGCAAACACAACTTATGCTTTAGAGACCATATCAATAATTAGAGTAAACTATTAACTGATTGCGCATTTTTGTTTTATGTAGATAATAAAATATTACTTTAACATATATATATATATATATATATAAGGATATCTGCATTTTTATTTCTCCCCACAAGCACATTCAAAATATACCCAAACATAGTTGTTTTTTTTTTTTAAGAAATGGACCTGAAATAAAAAATACATTTTATATAGATTTGATTCACCTACGTTTTAAAACTTACATAGAAAAAAAAAACATTTTAAGAATAGTTTTTGCTTTTAAAGAAATAAATATACATTGAGGCAGGTCACTTTCAAATAATATGAAAATGTTTCCCTGGGCAGCGTAGAACAGAAACAAAAGAGAAAAACTAACAAACAAATAGGACAAATTAACTTTTAAAACCATTTTTGCTATTTCAAAGAACACATCGTGAACATATATACATATTAGTAAGGTTTGAATCTACCAAGTGAATTTTATGACACAATGGCACTTTTCTGTGACATGTAATAGGAATTCGTACTATATTCATAAGAATTCATACTGTATTCGTTCCAGACACGTCAAGTTTGTCAATAAGTTTTACCTGCCATTGAAAGGACTGATAAGGAGCAGTCTGTCCTAGCATGCTACTTTATAAATCACTGAAAAATATCAAGTAACACAAAGGCGGACTCTGAATTTGCATTAAAAAGAAATACATTTTATCCATTTCTATTTATATTATTATGCTGTATGTTCCCCTCTATTCTTAAAACACGAGCATGGAACAATAAACTGTTTAGCATATGAAACAATTATTTATCTCCCCAGTGATATGCAGAGAAGGATCCAGTCCCTTATTCTTTATCCCCAAATCTTTTTGTTTGTAGAATGGCAACTGCCTACGTTCTCAAAGAAACCCGTTTTTAAAAAAAAAGAGGAAAAGAAAAGGTAAACACAGTTTTCCTTAAACAATAACTCATGTGAATTTTCTATTGCAGCTAACGGCGAAAAAAATATTAAAATATATTAAATAAAATTTTCTTAAAAAAAAAATAAAATCATCAAACAGATAGGCCTGTATGTCAGATAACAGGCGTGTAAATGTATAGCTGTATATTTTTACATATGAATATAAAACCTTATATAAGTATATATATTTATATGTATTTTTTTTTAAATATTTATACATATATGTACATATGCTTACATGTATTTTTATGTACATATATCTGTAAAAGAATACAAATATACACACATATGTATAAATCCATATGTGGACATAGATATATGCATATAGATGCATATGTATATATCTATTTATATATATAAAATCACAAAAACATAGACTTGAAAGAACATAAAAGCACAAATTAAGAAGAAATCTAAAATTGGAAATATTTTAGTTTATTTTTAATTAAAGTGCCTCATTGAAGAGGAGACGTCTCTCTGTGTGCATTAAATTATAACAAACAATAAAATGACCAAAACAAAACACCTTGCTACGTTTGGAAACAAATGTCAGAAACTTTGATTTGCTTAAGTCTGAATATAGAAGTTTTTGTTTTAATGGGATAGGATGTCGAGCTCTGTACTTTCCCCAGGTTTTTGTACAAAATAGAGGGACACATATAATCTCAGCTCTAACTGGGACCTGAGGCCTCCCTGGTAGAATAAAGCAATTAAAGACCAAATTGATTTTTTTTCGTTCCTTCCATTTATCTTGAACACTGCCTGAAAATGAAGTTTACTTCAAATAATGAATAATAAAAAAAATCTTTTGGATTATCAATTGTCATCCCTGTAGGAACACTTTTGCAGTAATGCTGTCATTATTCCCTGAATGTGCAGTCTGTTAATAGATCATGTAAGGTGCTTAGTTCCAGTTACTAAAGGGTTGAAAAGAAGTATTACACATATTTAAAAACATTTCCTTTTTTTTATAACAAAAGTTCACATACACATTAGAAATATAAGCAAATCATAACACGGTAACATGATGCTTCTGGCTAAAAATGTTCCCTGTGTCAATTTGCAAGTCAATTTTTTTTTAAAACGGTTTGTTTGAGTAATGAGTCTTCTTGGACTGGTCTTGTAAACTTCAATTTCCTTGCAGTGCAAATTCGTACTCATCATAAATACTGTCAAAGTTGTATTTTCTTTTAAATGGGTCCCACATTAGATTAACACATCGGCTACAGTAAAGAGCATAATTCCAAGGAATAAAGCTACCTCCTCAAGTTACCAATGTTTTTATTTTTTTGTAATTAGAATTACTTTAACTGGATGGGTTTTTTTATTTTTTTTTTGTAAATATATGCTTCTCAGTGCCTGACATGGGTTGAATACTCACTCTAATCCACTGCATGGGTAGTCTCCAGTAAAGATCAAAATACATCACTTACACTGGCTACCACATGAGATAGTCCAGTGTCCTGCATTAGTTGCTTTTGTTCTGGTATCATATAAAAAATGAAGACAATCAAAAGTTCTAAATGAAGGAATAATTGAGAATTCACTGTACAGGAGTCTGAACCCCATGGTGTGGTGGTGTGTCTCTGCTAGCTCCATATACATCCTCTGCCCCTGGAATTGTCCCTCCTGGGGGTGTCATCCTTTTTTCTTTCTGTCTCCTGTTACAAAACCAAACTCTGACCACCTCTTTCTCTAACTGTAGACTGTCCGCCAGAGAGGTGATTTCCTGGGCAGATGGCTTAGGGCACTTAAGGAAATGACTTTCCAAAGCCCCCTTTACGCTCACCTCAATGGATGTCCTCTTTTTCCTCTTCCTGCCCTGAGCTGCTATCTTGTCTATACTAGTGGGACTCCCAGAGGACGAGTCTGCCTCTTCCAGCCACTTGTTCAACAAAGGCTTGAGCTTGCACATGTTCTTGAAGCTCAGCTGCAGGGCCTCGAACCTGCAGATAGTGGTCTGGGAGAAGACATTGCCATACAGAGTGCCCAGGGCAAGTCCAACGTCAGCTTGAGTAAATCCCAGTTTGATCCTTCTCTGTTTGAACTGCTTGGCAAACTGCTCCAGGTCGTCTGAAGTCGGAGTGTCCTCGTCCGAGTGGTCGTGGTGACCCTGGTGTTGGGAGTGCTGCTGCTGTTGCTGCTGCTGAGGCTGTTGCTGGTGGCCGTGGTCTCCATGGTGGTCTTCATGGGCATCTCTCAAAGCGTGATGGTGCATGCCTTGCCCCGAACCTGGGTTGATCATCCCATTAACAGTGAAGCTAGGCTGGGAGTAGATGAGCCCTTGTCCGTTGGTGGAGGCCATACTGGGCAGGTGGGCTGAGGTGGTGGTCCTCCATGCCCCTGCTCCATGGTGGTTCCCGTGGGCAGGGTGCACAAGATGAGGAGGTCTGCCCTGGTGCTGCAAAGTGCCTGCGCTGTGCAGCTCCTCCCTATTGGGCTGCACTGTTGGCTTAATGTCCTGCTGGCCCAGGGGGCTGGTGGACCAGGGTGCCCCGTCCCCATGGGACAGAGCGGTTATCCACTGGTGAGCGTGGCTCAGGGGGTGCCCGTTGCTCTGTAGCGTGTAGTCGCTCTGCACCAGAGTCTGTGCATCCCTGTATCCCGACGCCTGCTGCATGCCGCTGGGCTCCGCATGGACGATGGAGGAGCTGGAGCTCAGCAGGTTATAATGGTTGGACGCTGTGGTCGCCATGACTCTCCGAGCCCGACTGATAGGTCTGGTTAAAGGAGCCCAGCATTTGACAGCTACTTCCCCTCGCCCCAGGCACACTCTCTCCTCTCTCTCTTGCCTTTCTGTCTCTGTCTCTCCCCCTCTCTCCCCTGCAGCATCTTGTGCAAAGTACCGCCCCCCGAAAAGACTCCCCATTGGATCCCTGCTCTTTGATTTACGTGGATACCCCTAGCAACCAAAGAGGACTAGATGCGCCCATTGGATCTCGGCTTGGAGCAGGCTTCCTTCCCCCTTGTATCCCCCACCCCCTGTACCCACCTGCAGGTTGCAGCATCCACATGGAAGCTGAGCAAGAGGAGGAATGCTTGGTACCATCACATAACCACAACACTGTTTTAAAACAGCTACACTTCAGGCATAAGCTAAATACAGTCACTTTGGAAATAAAAGAACATTTTCTTTTTCTTTAAGGATGCTTGCTGCAGCAAAAGCAATAAGATGCCATACATACAACATGGGCTTATTGCTGGATGCTGTACCACGATCGCCCAACTTCTGGTATGTTTCCTTTATTCTATTATACTATTTAATACGACACAAAAATATAATTCTGAGAATAAAATTGCACGGATGTTTTTCCAACATTATCGGGAACATTACTGCTGAATAAGTTTGGTTAACTAGATGGGAGGCTGTGAAAATCAGCTACAAGACCCTGGAGATGCTAGGAGCTTTTCGGGTATTTGATTTTTCTTTTCTAAATTTTCCTAATCAATTCATAATGATTATAAAGATTTTCCTTTAAGATGAGGTTTACTCAGTGGCCTGGCGTTATGCTTTAACACTGAGACTTGAGTACAGCAATGATGTCACTATAATTAACAAAAAATGTCATTAGCAGTGTCACGCCAAGGAGTCAGGCAAACCTGCTGCTTTTATTACAGCCAATAACAGAGGGAGCTGACTCTATACCGCTGCTCTAAGTGTTATCTAAAGAATAGGATGATGCCCACTTTCAGCTAGTGCCAGGCATGCAAGCATTGAAATGTCATTATCTGTGCCAGAAGGTCACCATAGCCCTATATACGATCTGAAAGGAGATGAAATAACACACCAATAAACAATCGATAAATAGGTATGATGTATAATTATTCTATACATTTTTTTATTTGAAAATAGTCTGTCTGATGTATATATCTATCATACGTTTACATATTTCTATCTTTTTTTTTTTGGTGTTCATATGCAAAGATGGGTAGCCCAGGCTTACATGAAATATATAAAAAACTTAATTCCATTGATTAATAGCTTGTGGCTATGTGTACTGTATGTGTTGTACTTGTGTGTTTGTGTATTGATCTGTATTGCATCCATGTGTGCAGGATTCTTACCACTTACTGACTGTGTTAATCTGTTTGTTCATACTTACATACTTCTGTATGTCTGTCTGTCTATCTATCTGTCTGTCCATCTATCATGGTATTTTAAGTTTTTACTTATCAGGTATTTTTGGTATCCATCCTATAGTTATCAGTTCATTTGGGATGTCAGTAAAGGATGAGATCACACACTGATAAGAAAAGGAGAGGGAAGTACTTTACATATTGAGTACTTAACTCTAATGTAAATCTATGTATTTATGGTATGTAAGGGGAATCTGTGTATGGAACACTGAGCCCACGCGTGGCATTACATTCCTGAGGTCCATCACACTGCAGGCTGCAATGTTTACCAACAAATAGTAGGCACGTGGCATTTAATCCCCGACGCACAACCGGTTACGTTAAATATGTATGAAATGCTTTCAGGTCCTGATGAAACATTTTACAGTCAACTGAGGACTGCGACTCCTATGATCATCAGCCAGCCAAGAGTTTGTGTGCTATGGGTCCTGATTCTGCGTTGTTGTTTCAGTTATAACTAGGTATGAATTACCTGGCATCATGGCACCCAGTTGATTTGTGAAAGTCTATATAAGAGCGAGCAGTGAGGTCTCTTACACTATTTAGTAACTAAACCACTGGCTGAATTATAGTTCAGCCGCATATGTAAGAATAAAATCTATATTTTATACTGAAGATCATCCTATCATTTGTGGAGCAAGCTGGCCGACCCATGGGTTACATGGTACTGTATGGGGGCGCCCACTTGTAGACTGAGCGGATGGTATTTAATATCAGGGCAGCATACAGAGTATCTACATGTACTGTACAGGTAGTCTGGGACAAGTTCATGTCTTTTGGCATTCCGGTTATCTTGCACTTCGTTTCTCATGAAGCTCAGCCAGACATAACGCATCGCAGCTGCTGGGAACTACACTTCCCTATAATGCTCAGAATGTCATTACTCGTCCACAACAGCGTGACTGCCTAAGCTTACTTATCATTGGATTAGTTGAATCGAACACCTGCAAATATATATGGGGGCTATGCCTATTACTTGCCAACGTGTAGGGTCAAGGTGAAGATGCTTGAATGGCTAAAAGGAAAGGTCAGACTTTCCATAAAGCTTTAATGTGGAGTAGACCACACACACAGTCCTTAACACTGCGAGTAAACGGTACACCCAGTATATGCATATCAATATAGGCACAATGTATGCACATATACAGAGCATAAACAGGCATTTGTCGCTTTAAGTCAATGCAAGCCATTTAGGAAATAGACTCATTAACTCTACTAACCCTAATCTTTGTGGACATCATAAACAATATAATATAAGCACGGCAATATGTAATTCAATATCATCCCCTTTGTAACCCTTTTATAACCAGTAGGATATAGCTTGCTTTTAAAAGGTTAAAGCACATGTGGGTAATGAAGTCACGCTAATGGTATAACGCTAGTATACCATTAGTATATAACCAGTATATAAGCCAAATAAACAGAAAGCGATAGTACAATAATAATAATATTAATAATAAAACTTTTAACTTATTAAGGATATATTGCACTTGCCATATCCAGTAATGACATGGTTAACATTGAAGCAGCCAGTAATCACTAATGGGTAATGTACAATCACAGAGTCAGATAACATCTAGCAGAAGACTGTCTAGGGACTATATCAATATCCCAGCTAGTGAATGGAAGCCAGTACAGGAATAACACTGCATCAGTTGGGTACAGTTCACCGCTGTGCATCTGCTTACAAACTGCCCAGGAGGGAGAGCATCTTTAAAATTCATTTGCTATACCTCAGCTCATTGATTTTTATAACGTACTTACACACAGAAAACATGTTAGGATCCAACACATTCCCTACAGGTTAAGAATGTATCTGTGTATACGCTTCAGCATGCAATCCAGCCATCATCACTCTACTAACTGAACAAAAGTGTGTAAGCTCTTTGGGACAGGGATCTGACCTCTAATGTCTTCACACACTGTTCCTCCAACGGTGTCTCATTTATAAATACACACGCAAAAGCGATCATTAAAACACTACAATTCTGATCGTCCTCTGTATATGACATTTCCGAATTTAAGTTTTATGTCACAATAATAACTAACACTAGTGTATAATGGCTTTAGAGTGTAAATCCAAAACACCAGTGGGGAATATAGGCTATGCTTTAACTATCTCACTGCTGTAATGATATAACAGCGATACTTAACCTTTAGTATTCAAGCTGTTATTGACTACTGTTCCCCAAGATGCTTAGTCGGCAAGTTGGCTGGATGAGCATCATAGGATCAGTAGTGTTATAATAAGGAGAGTGCCTTTCGAACTCAATATTTGCTGGTCCGATATAAAGTCCATGGCTGTTTTAATGCTTTAGGAGCCACACGGATTTTGAGGGGGAAAAGGGTCCTCGGGAAAATATTCTTCTTTAAGTTTATTTCTGGACCCCTGCTGGAGTTTCCCGCACTGTGCTTGCTAGCTCTGCTGCCACCCTTAATTAATATATTTCAAACAGGATAGGTAACATGGAATACTTTTTAGCCCAGATCAACTGTAGTTCTTTGCGTCGTCTCCTTAAAATGATAATTATTCGGCTGTTATGGATTCCAACTCCCATAACTATCATCCATCGTGATGAGAGTAGTAGTCCACAGCTGGTGGATGGTTAAAATTTTCCTATTGTGCTATTTCAGGTCTTTTAGGGTACACAGACTCAAGTGAGATGGGATTAACACTTATCACTTCATTGACACTCCTTGAAGCTACTGTATACATACCAGGACAAGCTTCATGCTAAGATCTTCAAAGACAGTTTACAATTGTCATATCTTCTAAAGTGAGAGTGAAAGGCTAACAGGACATATCTCGATGGATAGATGGATAGATAGATAGGTTGATGAATGGATAGATAGATAAATAAATAGATAGACACAGAAAGAGAAATCACTTTTATAACTTGCGATTAAGATAGTTCAATAAATGTGACCAGCCTGGCTCCCAGGAATCACATTAGCAATGATTTGTTTGGCCAACTAATGTTTTTAATACACGTAGTACAGCAATAATCACCATTACAACATTTTCTAAATTGCTCACATTTATAGGTATTATTATTATTATTATTATCGGATATCCACCCCCAGCAGCAAAATACAATAAATGAATCTATGTGTTTCTTAGCACACAGAGTCCTCTTAGTTAACTCTGATGTCTGATTAGTCACTAAAACCAAAATCCCAATACTTTTTTGAGTATCAGGAATTGGAACTTAAAATGAATATTAAATACTTCAAGTTTGTGTCGTGTCACCTATAGATAACATCTCTTCAGTTTGTACTTATCGTCCTCTCTCTCTATAGAAGGAAATGCTAGTGTTTACATTGGGAATTACTCTCTTACCGACAGATTGGTACATTTTATATCACTTCTTGCTCGACACACATATTATAACATTATTTATTATTATTCACTCCATCTAAAACACATACTACTATCCACCACTCTTCCCTTTTATCAAGGCAGCACATACCCTATAACCCCCCCTCATAAAAATAATAATGCACATCCCATATTGCTATGTATCACGAGCCCCTAAATATGAAATATGCATGATATCTTATACTATAAATCACGCATTTTATAACCACTTCTCACTCTGCCCTTCCTATAACGCTCACATCTTATAATATTTCTTCTCACTCTGCCCTTCCTTTAATGGTCACATCTTATAATATTACTTCTCACTCTGCCCTTCCCATAATGCTCACATCTTATTATATTACTTCACACTCTGCCCTTCCTATAATGCTCACATCTTATAATATTACTTCTCACTCTGCCCTTCCTATAATGCTCACATCTTATATTACTTCTCACTCTGCCCTTCCTATAATGCTCACATCTTATATTACTTCTCACTCTGCCCTTCCTATAATGCTCACATCTTACAATATTACTTCTCACTCTGCCCTTCCTATAATGCTCACATCTTATATTACTTCTCACTCTGCCCTTCCTATAATGCTCACATCTTACAATATTACTTCTCACTCTGCCCTTCCTATAATGCTCACATCTTATAATGTTACTTATCAGTCTGCCCTACACACAACCACTCTTATATATATTTAATTTGACAATACAATTCCCTTCATAAAAAACGTATGGTTTCACTTCGATTATTTTCTCCTCGGTATAAATTATTGGTGTCTAGCCACTTTGCCATAACAATACAACTGCGCAAATAACCTTCTCATACATAATTAGCCAGTAATCTCTCATAGAATAATTATGTTAGTTAATATCTTTAATTAATAGGAAACGATGTATGTCTAGGTGTGGTTAGATTCCAATCGAATTGTGTAAAATACACTTGTTTAAAAG
This sequence comes from Pelodytes ibericus, assembly GCA_036172795.1. NCBI lineage: Eukaryota > Metazoa > Chordata > Amphibia > Anura > Pelodytidae > Pelodytes > Pelodytes ibericus. Next base: position 108,877,139 of record CM069861.1, on the reverse strand, counting down.
TCTATTAATGATACATATACATAGCTGGATCATTCTAAAATCAAACAGTAGTTGTGTATTAGGTAATTCAGCTTACTATATGGTGCAGAAATCAAATTAATATAAGATGTTTATACAAACAGATAACAAAACAGTCACAACATTTGGAAATAAATAATTGTTTCTCAATTCACACCCCACATAAAATAATAGCTAGGAGTGGGTGAAAGAAAAAAAAAAAGATTTGTTTTGTTCTAAGGGAGCAAAGACAACAAATAAGTTGAACTTCTAGGAATAAAATGCTGAATCCATTAGTTTTGTATAAACCATATATCCATTTTTGGTTCACTAACCCTGGCTTGGTGTAGGGATGGGGTTGAGCCTTTAGTTTGTATTACAAAAGAGATGGAGGTGTCCCTTTGTAATGCATATTGGTGGACACATTTAATGTAACTATTGTGAAGTGAAAATGTTTTGATCTCCCCTCCCCGACCTTCCCCTTTTAACCTCCTCTGTATGGAGCATTCAGTACTCACTCTGAGTACAAGACTCCAGATCTGCTCTCAGAAGACAAGGAGCTCTGGTTTTGAGTCGTAAGCCCAGCTCCTGAATAGGACTTCAACATTAAGGGCCAGGGGGACAAAACTGAGTCCCAGGCTTTACAACTGATTGCATTAAAAATCCCAAACACACAAAGAGGCAGCTGTCTTTTCTAATGAAATCGGCCTTGAAACAGCTAAGATGATACACAGAGTCTAACGCAGCAATAACTAACCTTTTAGCACTCCAGCTGTTGCGGACTACACTTCCCATGATGCTCCCAGCTGGCTGTGCACCATGAGAAGTGTAGTCCACAACTGCTGCAGCGCCAAACAAATTGTCTTCAGTGTATTATAGCATCTCAATAAATGCATTTATTACTTTGTTTTTCCCACTAAGGTTTGTAATAAACACAATTAAAAAAAAAAAAAAAAATCTTAGCAAAATGGATGGGAATTGTCTAAGGCTTTTCTTTAAGTTAAAAGAAATTTCAAATGCACAAACATATACATTACAATTACCCACTTTCAAGTGCTTTAGAGGAATATTCTTGATTCTGGTTAGGTAGATAATTGGAGAATATCTTTAGTTTCACAAAAGTTTATACAAAATGTGGGATTTTTGTACTTTCTCATGTCTGTTATTCCCCAGTGTATCTTAAATCATTCTCTTTTCATACATTTGGGAGATTCTACTAAGCTGGAAAATATATGGTGATTTTTTTAACCATAAACCACTAGTCCCTCTAGTCTGAAATGTTAAATTGTGGTATTGTTTTCAACAAGACAAATGATTTCTAACCTTGGTTACTGATTCGCACTACAAGTCTCATGATGCTCAGCCTGGTAATTTGTCACTGAACTAGACGATGCTGAGGGCAGCGTTGAATTGTTCACAGTAATAGTGTATCAACCACGAAATGGAACGTGGAACATGTGACTGAAGTTTTATAGGTAATACGTTCTCTACTGATATTAGAAAATGTGCCTTATTTTATATATATATATGTATATATATATATATATATTACATCAGATTTTTTTTTATCAGATCCCCTTGCCTCTTCAATTAATTTGTGCTATATTATGGAGATGTTTTTAGGAGAAAAAAAAACAGATACAAAAAGTAACCCCCCCCCCCTAAAAAAATGAAATAAAAATAGAAATACTGTTGCTGTTCATAGTGGCAAATATATTAAATTAAATTATGTATTAAGTATTTTAACACTTGGATACTTGTAATTAGTTATAGCGTGTAATGATGACAAATTGTCTGCCCAATTAAACTGTCATTCACAAACATTCGCTTGTATCGGATGTACAGACAATGCAGTTAAAGGAGGAGAGTGAAAGGGTATAAATAATATATACGTACAAAATAAAAAAACTTGCATATATATAATGGTTAACTCTTTAATTTCCCCCTCCTTGACAGACACTCTATGATCCATACATAGGTAATACATTTAAAAAAAAAATATTTAAAAAAACAGATAACTCCATCATCTTAAAATGATCACTTATGTTTAAGACTAACGTCTTACAAACTTGTGCACTTGTAAATCAACACAAAGACTAGGACTACAGCATCTACCCATAAATAAAATGTACAGGAATAAAAAAAAAAAAAAAAAGTAAATTATGCAAATAATCTCACCCCTGATAGCAATGAAATATAATGTATCGTTTTAGAAGGTGTCAATTTCAGCTGGTTTGACTGATCCATAAAGTTTCTACTGACCTTTTATATTATTATCTAATACTATATCACATTTGTATAGTGATCATCAATGCTGTCCCTAATCAATGCCCTAATCAGTCCAAGCTGAGGCAGACACATGTGTCATCTGTATTAAATGAATCCTGGGATAAAGTTTTACAAGTGATGCAATCTAAGTCCACTCCATTAGTTTATATGACAACTGCCTCATTCAGGCATTTCTAATTACATTTTATAATTAACAGTCCCTACTAGCCAGATATACTAAGAACACATAGGATGACTGATGCTGTACTACATTTCCACAAAGATCATGGTCCTGGTAGTTCAAGGATAGCTAACATATAAACATTGCAGTTCATGTGGAGCAAGTTCTAAACGATTCTTAGTTGTGGCTGGCTGAGTATTTTGGGAAACGTAGTCCACAACAACAAGAGTGCAGAGGTTAGCTATCACTCCAATAGACAATTACTGGTTAATAAGTGTTTAATTAAGTTGTACGATGCTGTTAACTATGTTTTGCTATTAGGGAATATATTTTAGCCTCATTGAGGGAGGAGATACCTAAAAACTTGGTTTTGAAAGGTTGCGATTAAACTCTCATTTGGCTAATAAATGGTATCATTTGAACTTTACCTGTTTCATGGTTATTGATAGCTAGCAAGCTAATAAGTGTTTGACATCTTTCTTGACAATTTGCACTTTAAATAATATTGTATCCACCTGTAATGTAATCAATGTACCCTAGACATTTAAGGACAAACAAGTTGTAAACTTGAAGTCACTATGGAAGCCAATGGAAGGAGCCTGCAGTTTAAACCGCTTTTAGAGCCTTGCTCCAGAATTGAAGTTTTATCTATAACCCCCATTGTTCCAGATTCCATGCATCTTCCATAAGCAAGGGGGATGGTTCATTTGCAGCCTTTATTTGGCTTCATGGTGTAACCCAGGATTTATATAAAGCAGTTATAGCTAGTTATGGCTAAATTCTGGCACTCCAACATGTAATAAGTAATCATGGGAAATATACTCTACAGCAACTGGAGTGACCAAGGGTGGCCAGATTTGTACTAGTGTGCACAGTCAAAATGAACACTACAGCATGTAAGCTCTGAGTAAAGTTTACTAATGCGGGGAATACCCTAGACTTTGCAATGCATAAAATAAAACCTATCTTCAATTCTACACTTGTTACAACAAACTGAATTAATAATGAAGGAGCCATCCTTAAAATATTCTTTTCACTGATAACATATGATGTTCTTTAAAAGTTAATCACTTCATAAGAAAAAAAGGAAATGGATAATGATATTCACATTTCGACAAAAAAAAAAAAAAAGGGCTTGAAAGAAATCAGAGTAATGAAGAGAACATTTGTAGTAATTTGTTGATAATTATCAGAATCACCAAATATTCGCAGAGGCTTTAGCGTTACGTGTTGTAAGAAAAGCAAAACATATTATTTTAATAGTCTGATATGCAAACTATGGACCATTCAATTACAAGGCTTAATAATGCATACATGATGTGATCTTGTTATTCAGATGAGAAGGTTTGCAATAATTCACTCTAAAGACCAAGTGTGCTCTTACAGCTACAGAATACCATTGCTGATGATCAGGGGCCCCTGCCAAACTACATCTAAAAGAATAAAAATTAATGACTGAGAATCTAAGCGTTAAATTAACATTAATTATATGACCTGCCTGCTGGAAAGATTAAATTTCTTACACCCTAATTAGATAACATCTCCTCATACATCAAACAATTCCCATTTGCATTTTCAGATTTCTGTATTTAAATTCAGAGTAGGATTCCCTGGGTTGTTTTCCCCATATTGTGAACAGAGGGGTACAGAGACAGCTCCAATCTTCTTCCTGCTGCCCTGTTAGGGATCAAATTGAGGCCTGCCTTCTACTATGCAGTAGGCCAGGCTTTAGGTTAACTGGTCCCATGTGCAAAAGTGGAAAGTATGACTGGCCATTATGCCACACAAAAAATGAATATTAAAAAATATTTTGACTGTGACATTCACATATTGAAATCTTATTTTTTGAAGCCAATTTTTTAATTATGCTATCCAACTCTATATATAACCATTGTTTTAACATATTTATTACATTCTTCTCCTTATGTTATGATTTACAAGCACAGCTGAACAGCTGAAGTGCCCCTCTATTCCTTGCCGCACCCCACGCCATGTCTTACCCCACATGTTGTGAACTACACAGGTAGCCTACCATCATGGGAAATATAGTACATAATTGCCTGAGTGCCAAAGGCTGTAATTCCTGACTCTTGTTTCTCTTTTTGTTAAAAACAAATATACTCCTCAAATGCTTAGGAAAATAGACTATAGAAACTTCACTGATGTTTTCTGAGCCTCACTGCTCACTTGCCTCAGTAATCCATTGGTCTCTAGAGGATCACACAAAACATGTGTAACTTGTGATCTCATTGGATAGCAGGCAGGAAGATCATGAGGAAGCACAACTATCTGTCTCTTCACATTCTACTCTTGTTCTAACCTTCCTACAGTGGGTCGTCTCAATTGGCAGACTCTGGTTTTATGTATTTCTTGCACCGCCAATATATTACAGATGGTGACCATGAATTATTTTGCTTTTGCTTAGTGAGTTACTTGTGGATCATACCCAATTTCCTGACTTGTTAGCCCTGCACACAGGTTGTTGTGAACATTGATTATTATTATCATTCTTTTTTCACGGTAGATATTATATATAGTCTAATATATTGTATTATCTAGGTTTTCCAGCATGGTGTAGCTTGGATGTTGTTAATACAATTTGCAGTTTCACTGTCTATCAGTCTGTCTGTCTGTCTATTTATCTATATTCAGGCACTCTTTGTGGTCCATTGCCATGGTCCATCCCTACCCCATACCAGTCACAGGTGGTAAGGTATAGTTATAAGATAATAAAACTGTTTTTGAAAAATTCCTTGGTTTTATTTACTTCCTCTGCCATTCATCACTCCATTTCTCCGGCCTTCCTTCCATTACTGCCCCCTCATCCCTTGCCATTGCACCTACAGCAACTGATTGAAACCACATAACTTGCTACAGCACCACTCCCAGGTGCTGAGCCCCCAAAGGCCGGCTGGATCTATCTATTGATCTATATATCTGTCTATCAAAACTGATTCATGAGTGTTCCAAATTTTATACAGAAGAAAGTTTCTTAAGGATTTTGCTTTAAAATTCAAATGATGTATCTTCATTTTTATTGGAGTAAGAATTCACAGGACATCACATACATTTCACTTAAACCCACCCCATTATTAAATAGAACTGTCAGGAAGTGTTTAAATTTCATTTAAAGTTTATTAAAATTGATCCTAATGGAAACTCTTCAACACATTACATTAATTAAGCCCTCAGTGCTTCCGATGATATTTTAAATCAACTTTTCATGGCATTAAAAGTGACAAAAATAACTATTATATAGATTGTGTTAAAATCTAAATGATGAAATCCGACATTTTCTGAAATATACTACACTTAAGGATGACATAAAAATAACCTTATTAGGCAAAGTAAAGGATAGTGTAATTAATGTCACAGGATGAGTGCTGGCCAACAAAGATTATCTGCAAGGTTGAGGAAACTTGGGAATGACACACATTTATTTCAAGGATACCGTATCATTTGACACTGGACACTATGATCTGTACTTGACACAAAAGACCCAAGAAAGTTAGAATAGGTTAGAAACATAATAATATCAATGACAATATATGTGACTCCTTTAGGAGGATTATTAAAATACACTATTATTTATATAGTGTCAGTATTTACACGGCATTTGGTAGAGGACAGTTCATCGTGGCTGCTTCACCGATGACAGTTCAGCGCGGCAGTTTGAACGCTGAACTGTCAGTGGTGAAAGGCAACACGGCCGATTCATCGCAGAAATGTAAGTATTGACAGTTCAGCACTGAACTGTCAGCGCCTACAAATACACCCCCCCTAATAAATGAATCCCCTTATAAGTTACCCCCAAACCCCTTTCCAACCCCCCAACCCTAATACTAACCCCCCGAACCCAAACTCTCACCCCTAATACTAACACTACCCTGAACTCTAATACTAACACTATCCCCGAACAGTAATACTAACACTAACTCCCCGAACCCTAATACTAACACTATCCCCTGAACCCTAATACTAATACCTAACCCCCAGAAACCTAATACTAATACTTAACCCCCTTGAACCCTAATACTAATACCTAACCCCTAATAATACTCACCTTGTGTGATCCAGCGATGAACTGTCCAGCGAAGAAAGGTCCGGTGATGACCAGTTCATCGCGCCAGAGGTCACAGTGAAGCGGCCCATCCCCTTGGTACAGAGCATAACGAAAACTCACTGACTAAGGAAAAGTTAATATAAGAGCCAAACCTTTAAGCAAGTATGCAGTACTGGTATCCACCCTGTCAAATAATGCTAAAAATCTTCCAAACGTTATAAATAATACTTTACTCTTCCATTTGATATCAAATTGAAATTAGATTCTTTTTAAAAGCTTTACATAATTAGCTTTAGAAACTGTTTATTGACATGCGCAATTGTAGCGCATCTTTAACTGTTGGCAAGTTATATTTAACTGAAGACTGCATCACGTGTAGGCATTTTAAATGTTTTAATGAAATAATACACATAGAGCCCTTATGTATTGGTCTGTCTCTGTTTGCCTGTTAGTTTGTAACTCCCCTTTTTGCATTTTAGCAAGTGCTGTGTAAACTGTTGGTGCCATATAAATAAATGTTCATGTAATGTAAGATTTATTATATAATATAGGAACTCTTGTCTTTTTTTCATACCTATGTTTAACTTCCAGTGCATCAGATGATCGCATCGCTACAACAAAGAACAACAGACAATTTCAGGAAGCAACTGTGAGGTCATGAGTAGTCAAAAAGAGAAAGTCATTTGGATGCTCCCTGCTGCCCCGGCCCTGTTGTTGCCTCAGGCAATTGGCTCCCTGTGCTTTATAATGGGACAGCTCAGACTTACAATCAGATAGCATATGCAAATATAAAGATGGGGAAAATCTTACCCAGGTATGTATACTCAGAGAATTTAGAAATGCTTGCCTTCCAAAGTACAGGTGTTAATTTAACATGACATAGCTATTTTAAAAGGTTTATTCCTTTTTTTTTTTTTTTTACAGAGACACGGAAAAAAAAATTAAGGTAGTAGGTGGAATAAAGATTCAAATGTGAAAAAAGTAAGTGTGAGCTGTAATTGAATTTTAATACTTTTTCCAGGCATTCTTTAATCACATGGGGTAGTAATAGAAGTAAAACTAGAAAATGAGAAAGAGAGAGAGAGAGAGAGAACAGTTGGAAGGTGGAAAGGGGGTTAAGGAGTTGTAGGTCAAACATTATATGCTACGAAACCAACACCCCAGTTTCCCAGTGTATGTCTATGACAGTTTGAGTGGCTGAATTAGTCAGTGTGTTTGTGTATTTGTATTTTGTAATGAAGATTGTGTTTTGCAGTGTTTTTCATAGGAAGCAGACATGTAAACATGGAAAAACTATAGAATCAGAACATATAGCGTGTGAGATCCTTGATTTGCTAATAATGCACCCAAAGAGCATTACTGAACATGGCTACATGTATCTAAGACAAGTCAGAAGACCTGATTTTCCTACAGAAATCCACAGAATTAAAAGTGTTGTAAGGGATTCTGGGTAAGTACATTCAAGAAAGGTGTGTAATGATTGCCTTTTTCTTCACTATACACTTTATACATGGACTCCATGAAAATAATGCATGATATTCACAACCAAATTTCCAGGTTAGCTAGAGAACCCACTCATGAACGCCCATTTTTTCCTTAGGTGACTTATCAGCATGAGGTTGGTTTCTGGCAATGCTTGCAAACGTAAATACAATTTGTTGAAATAAGAAATTGCCATATAAAAAGGTCCCCCTAATGCTTAACTTCTATCCTGGTTTAATGAGCTGGATCAAACAACTTTCCTTAGCATGTTCTGCTAAAAGCCTAGTCCAGGGGTTTATAACCTCTGGCACTGGATCTGCCTTTTAGTTTTTGACTGAGCACCATGGGATATATAAGCCACAACAGCTGCAATATCAAAAGGTTAGCAATCCTATTTCCTATTGGGTATTTCAACCAAAGGAACCTAAATGGCCAGGGTCTTTGGCAGGTGTACTTGTTTACTAGTGTACTAGTGATTGCCATAAAGTGCTAGGATTTACATATCCTTGTTCACTTTGCTTTACACAGCAGGGAAGACATTTACAACTCAATTTGTCAATCTGATTGATCTGTATGAAGTTATAAAGAAAGCGTATCATGGTAAAGATGCTGCAAATGTCTTTAAATCTAAGGGTTTCCAATCACACAAGATTTACCCTTAAACACCTATCAAGTAAACATACAGTAAAGAAAGGATGGAGCGCTATACCTTCACAAAACTATTTTTAACCCAGTGGTAAAAAACACACAAATATACTTAAATTGTTTGGTAGAGTATATACTATGTATGGATGTAGAGTAAAACGTCTTCATAGGTAGATCAGATGTCTTTTCTCATTTGGTACGTTGACATGCAAATAGAAAAAGGAAACACAACAATAGTGCTCTCTGTATACACTTATTGATAGTAGGGTGCCCCCTCAGATTAGTAATACACTCACTTGTATTGGTGCAGAAAGGATACTTCTCACTTTAAAAGTATGTGTGCAATCTTCTGTGGAGTTTAGAAGTCTCCAGGTCTCCCCAATGTAACGGTACTGTGTCTCTTTAAGAGATACTTCAGCTCACATGAAAAAAAAAAAATATATTCGCATAGTATAAAACCGTTTTCCATCAGTATCCACTTGATATTATTTTGTTCCACGACAGATTTTTTTATCCTCATATTCATTGTTTATACAATGCAGGTAGTAACAAAATAGGTGACTATTCCCACTTGGGAGAATAAAGTTAGATACAAACAAGCAATGGGCTAAATCCAAATAGTTGTTCTCAGGAATGATTTCCAACATCTGGAAACTGACAAAATTCCAGGAAGATCTATCTCCATAGAAATCATTACTGCTTCAAGTAGGGTAAGCCCCGTTGTGTCACAATGAGTGTCTCTGCTAAATGCTCTCTTTCATATGTCATTAAATTTAAAGACGTCTGTAGACATCCCTGCTGAAAAAGAGAGCATGAATGGTAAGTATCAATCCACAAAAGCAACAAAAGGGGACTTTTTATAATATGTAGAATGATCTTGACCACTATTTACACATAGATACTAAGATTGTACTAGATGGTACTAGCAACGTCTACTTAGAAATCCTTTATTCATTGTTGCATGCTCAGATGTCTTGCGGTGAGTAGTGTCTAATGTAATTACATTTTCTGATCACCAGCAAACTGTAATATAAATGTTTTGACAGGGAGATTTTGTGTTTGTGTCACATACCTCCATTTTGATATTTTACTTTTTTTAATTCATGAAAACATGAACTAATTAATATTGCAAAAAACATAATTTATGAACAAATTTATTCTAATGGTCAAATGGCTAGCAAATAAATATGGGCTCGAATTGATCCTTGGCATACCTCGATGATGGTTGGCATGGTTTAAACAGCGGTTCTCATCATTCAGTTATGTTTGCAATGGAATGTATTCATTAAACAGTGAATGTTGGTAAAACAACATGGGAAATGCTCGTGTCAATTCACCACTGTTTACAGTTTACTGAATAGACCTTAATGAATAAATGTGAGCAAGAAAAAGGATGAATGACAGTGCATGTCTCTTTTATGATATATCATATATATGCATCCATCTGATTTCTCCATGTTTTGTACATATATTTACAAACTTTCATTGCTGACAATAAACCCCCCCCATGCATTTTCTATATGGCCAGTGGTAAGTAGGATCTAAACATCCTGCTCTTGTTTAGAAGAAGTTGAGTCTTGAAATGGCAGCACCGCAGTTGTCCAACCCATTGATGTCTGATGAATATATCAAGCTATTCAAGTATGGTCATCTCTTTATGTTTTTATGATTGGAATACCTCAGTGGAGACCTAAATCTGCCTGTTAATGTATTGTAAATTTAACTATTGTCATAATAGTTGGTTATAATGGGGTATTTCTATAAATTGAAATTTTAATTCATTTTTACCTAAAGTTAGATTTTTCATCACTTATTTGTTTGTGTTCCTTATAGATGCAGATCTGCTTATAAAAGGGGCAAAATATCCTTCTGACAGTGACTGATTAATATATTGATTGCTGTGACATAGGAAAACATATTCCATAATCAGTCTTTCGTCTGGTAATGTTACTTTGATGATATCCACCCATGAACATCTTAAGAGTGTGTAACAGTGCAAGCTGAGTGTATGGATTGGAATTTTGACAGGATGAGAAATCTTCTATGAGAAGCCAATAATCTTTTGTGCCATAGGTCATAGTTGTTTATTTTTGCTAGCCATTTGGAGATTGAACTTTACTTACTTTAAAATTAAATAAGGATTTATTTTGTTTTGCTGCTGTTAATTCTTTGGATTTCAGTTTCAGAATTTAGTAAATCTTTTAAATTAACACCAACTAGCTTTTAGTGCAAGAGCACATTTTTTCCGGGTGTTAATCAATTTCTTATGGTAATGCGCTACTTGTACTTACAGCCTTATTGCACTTATTATACTTAACTTGCAAAAAAAAAAAAGGTATCAAAAACATGGAGTATTTCCAAACTCAGAACATATATCATAATCAATTTAGAATTTTTTTATTAGCTTTTGTAGATGTGCAAACTATTTTCAAGTAAACAACATTTTTTTTATAGTAAATTATATGATATGATCAAAATAATGACATCTAAAGAAACCCTTCTTGTCCCCCCACTTTTTAAAACTAATTTGTGTGGGTACAGTAAATGAGAAAGGTAAACTACACAGAATTGTTGAAACAGCTATTGCCCTTAATGGTACAACATGACCAAAACAGTCTAGTCTCAAAGGGGTTAAAGACTTATCGATTACGTTTTATTGTTAGCACTGCCCTTTCCTATGATTTTCATAGTTTGCTTTATTCTATTCTATTCTCTGTGTTATACGACACTTTTATTTATATCGATATTGCATGCTGATTATGTTTAACTTTGTTTGGTACTGTGCTTTTCTTTCAAACATTTTTATTTTGCAGAAGACTTTTAGTTGTGGAAGGATTTCAGTTTAAAAAATGAAAAAGTGGCACATGTAAGATGACAAGATATGGTCATCTTGAAGAGATCCAGCTTGTCCTACTTTCTTTCTTTCTAAGCCCTTCCTCAGTAGTCCTTCGTCCTATGTTTTTTTTCAATTATATGTAAGAAATAAAATGTGCTTCTTCTCTCTTACATCCAATGGGTTTCTGTTTATTTAATGGAACTGAGAAAGGAGGGGACATGAGCTTTTACGCTATGGACTTGGTTTAAAATTGCTCCGTTATCCAGTCACTATAGTAAAATAAAGTACGAGCATAACTGAGTTTAGTCAAATAATGTTAATTAACAAAAATATCAGAGAGTACCCTTAACAGTAATAATCAGGCAAATGGATTGGATTCTAATAAAACAAGAAGGTTAACCAAAGGGGCTGTTGTATGATACAGAAAAGGTATTAAATATTCCCAATGTCAAATGATGATCTATGATGATACTGTTAGATGGCTGTAAGGATCTTTATGTAATGATAGAATTGTCAAAAACATACACCGGTAAACTGAATATATTGTTGATTATTGATATATTCAATAATGTGTTTGATAACCTCGCCCAAAACAGGTTGAACATCATTACATTGTTTACATTATACTTATTTTCCACAAAATATTATCATTGTGGGAAGCTCTGTGTAATGACTAGAAAATATACCGGAAGTGCCAGAACAGATACAGCTATTTGTTTGGTCAGCATTGTCAAACACTGAAGGCACCAGGAACTGACGTTCAAGAGACCTGTTCCACTTGAGGCACAGATAATTCTGCAAAGCCCACAAGTGAGGAAGGGGTGGATCTTAAGCAGAATCCTGGCAATTGTGCTTTATAGATAGGAGCAAATACAGATTGCAACAGTAGTTTGTGCTAACTACGTGTGCGTTGTGTTTACGAATCACCTCAATGTGTCAAATAGATACAGCACTGAAAGTATTAGAAACATTTGATACGACATTTCTCTGGGACAGATATCTTTCAATAATCCCAATAGTCCTCTTGAAATCCTTACTATGCAGGAAAGGATATAAAAGTCTATATGTCATGCTTGGTCGAAAGAACAGAGGCTGGCTTCTCGGCCTATACACTGTATGCCTCTGTGTAGCTTGGACGTCGGAACATGATGATGCAATGGAGGGGAAGACAACTCGTTTTGCCCTCCTACAGCACTTTGGGTATATTTATTTTTTATTATTTTCATAGTTCTGAAATGTTCCTTTTTTCTGTTCATGCATTTTTTTATTATTAAGGTGTATTTTTGGTGATATCCCTTAAAGTGAGCAGCACTTGTTCTACAGTTTATTTATTGTGAATATTCACTACACCTCACTTATTTTGCTTTTCATGTTTAAATAAACACAATCTTAATATACTTTATGTACATATGTAATAATAACAAACAAGTATTCAACCTGGAAAGATACATCACAATATTCTCTAATTTTTTTAGTGGTTTAGTTAAGTCTGTTGCATTTAATCCTTGTTAATAGTGCATCTAATATTAAGTTATGTTATCATTTGCTCGAGAGAGAAAAAAAAGAAGAGTTGTATATGTGGATTATAAGACCAATGATTATTAATAGTTGATGTAATAGTTGATATATCACTGTCATGTGGGAAGTGAGTATTGTATGATGCTCAAGATAATAAGTTTCAATAAATGTAATTTTAACATACATCATTTAATTTATCATTCACACTCTGTGTGCTGGATCGGGGGGCAGAGGAAGTCACGGGAGCAGGTAGCCTTATAAATCGTTATTATGTCTAAGGGGAATAAATCCAATTAATCTTGTTTGGGATAATCACTGAGCTATTAAATATGGGACCAATGTATAACTAGTTTAAGTTTGTCCATGGTGCCCAAATTATTGTGTGTGTGTTTATTCTCTAATTTTTTGAAGTATGTCCTGGTGATATTACTATTCCACAACACCTAGGGAAGTTACCATTAGTCAATTTAATGGTACACCTTTTATCTACCTCGTAAAGAAGAAGGGCTGAATTGACCCCACTGGGAATTGAACTGGCAACCATGAGAATTGTTTACCAATAATACAAATCTCATTGGCAAAAAAATAACATAAGCATAACATTACATTATAATTATTTATTTAGAACCAACAATTTATGTAGCTCTAGGTACAGAGCACAAAGAGGGACTACCTACTAAGTTAGACAACAAGAACAGACTGATACATGAGATAAAGAGCCTTGTTTGCAAGCTTACAAAACAATAAACAGGAAAAAAAGAACAGTAATACAACCAACAATGCGATTGTGCACATGCTTTTCAATGTGTTACTTTGTTTTATTTAGTTTGGTTGTACAATATTGTGTTCTGAAATTGAATCCTTGTCATATTCCCTTAGAGAAAATTGTCACTATCATTTCTATGTGTTTAAGGAAAACAACTAGGTCTGCTTTACTCTCCCTGTAAGTTAACACTTATCAATTTCTGTTCTATGTCGACAACTTGACAAGCTAATTCAGTACAGTTAGAAGATCTAGATTCTCTTGGTATTTCTTAAAAGAAACATGGTTACAAAATATATAAGCAGTTCTATAAAAAATACGAGTGATTATGTGTATTGTGTCAATGAGATGAGAGCCAGGATCTCTTTAACAAGGAGAGACTGGTATCACCAGAATGTTGTCGAAAATGGGGATATATCTTGAATAGTTAGAAAAACAACAATGACAATTCATGAGAAAATGTCTGGATACTGAATATTTGTTCTGTGCCGTTTGTGTTATTGAGAATTTAGAAAAGTTGGCTGTTATAAATATACCAATATATATATAAATATATATATATATATATATATATATATATATATATATATATATATATATTTATTTATAACATGGTATTAAGAATATTAACCCTATCTTGTAATTGTCCATTTATGAATTTTTTTTCCAGAAGGGCAGCAAACCTTTAAAAGAAGAGATTTCATGGACACTAAAGGTCTGTAAAGGTCCATTGAAGATCATCAATTTCTCTGTCACAAAGTCTAGTAAATGTTGGTGCCTACTCCCAATTCAAAGTTTAATACCCAAACTTTGAGAATTCCTATCTACTAATTTAAAGGGACAATCCCACCAAAAAAAAATGGAAAGGTTTTATTATTTTTATGTTGTATTGTTGATTTCAAATATGTTTTTGTTATGTGACTGTATTTAATAAAATATTTAACTAAACAAATGTGACTGGGCACCGCCATTTTGTGAAATATAGTGTTTTTGTTTGCCACCCACTAGTGACTTTACAGCACAAATTTCTCACTGTGGGGCTGGGTGCACAATATTCAGTCTATAAGTCAGAATTCTGATAATAGACTTGCATTGAATGGGAGGGTAATGTAACTATTACATAACAAGGGGGCGGAGTTATGATCCTGTTTGATCAGGTTAATCTCCTCTCTTTCTGTTGGAAGGCAAGTAAAAAAAGGTTGTACATAGCCACCTAGTCCTGCCTACTATGATACACAGGAGCCAGTAAGAGAGCAGGGAAGTATATTACGACATCATCATGGAGGCCACAGTTATAAAGTGAGACTGGCTGGAAGATTTTGGAGTTGTGTCCCATGGGAAATATTCACAAAATGGAGCCAGCAGATAAACACCTACTTTTATTTTTCCTTGTATATGCAATCAATTCAATCCTATAACCCCCCCCCCCCCGTGGCATATAATTTATACATGTGTTTATTTTAAATTAGCAGGTTGTCTAGTTACATCTTATGTAAGTGGCAGTGTCCATTTAAAGGAATATCACACTCATGCCACGTGGTGTATAGCCAATTTACTTTGGCATGAACCTGAATCTATGTATCTGTCATTTTAAATAGAGTGTCCTTAGAAATGTATTCTACCCCAATTCTGTTGACCTTAAGCTGGATTTGAGCCCCTTTTGGTAAGTGAAAGACATGGTATGTCAGGAAGTCTTGATGCTGGAGTTTCTGGTGACTGTATTGGGGCATAAGCAGGTTGTATATATAAACCATTATGTATTTAAGAAACATATACCATAAATTACATTCATTTCTTATCTTGACAAATAAGATAGAAAACCCACCTATAAACTTTACTAATACAAATGCTTATGATTTGGAAACAGTTGGTTACCTTATACATATGTTATGATCAGATACTTCTATTGTGATGCATGGATTTGTTTCTCATTATATAACATTATATACAATATAGAGACTTATTTAACCCTCTTGCCTACACAGGACGTGCTAGGTCCGTCCTGTGTGGCGAGGGGTTAATGACACAGGATCGATCTAGTCTGTCCTGCACCAAAATGAGCACTGAAAGCGATTTTTTTTTGCTTTCATTGCTCAAATGGTATTTCTACAATGCTTCCATGTGGAAGCATCGTGCCATACTAAAAAAAAACCCGCTGAAGGCATTTTGAAGGCATCGCTCCAGAGAGTGATTGAAATGCTGGTTTTTAAAGGCGCAGGGCCTTTAAAATGCTTGGTGGTGAAAACAAGCATAGGAAGCAAATTTAATCGCTTCCTATGTCTCTGTAAATGTTGCTGACTTGCCTCACAAGTTGCTGCTTCCTGTGCTCTGAGCATCCCCACTGCCTGGTCAGATCAATATTAAACCAATATCTAACCACTTTGGATCTGCCTCCCTCTCCTTACATTTTTTTTTACTGAGGGAGAGAGACAGATCAAAGTATTAAAAGTTAGTGAAAGTAAAATAAAATAATAAAAATACAATAAAATACTAAAAAAATGGAGACCCAATGGTAAAAGCCATTCCCTGCATTTAACCCCTTCCCACCCTTTTATCGTGCATAAGCAGTGATCTTGCACATCAGCACATTTTTGGGGTTATATTTTGTACTGTAATATATTACAGTACTACAAAGGCTCTTCTAAGAGCTATTAACCCCTTTCTTGCATTAGATCACTGCTTACCAATGTTATTATCTGCATATTTTTTGATAATATTTTTTTTTCTTACACCCGCTAGGGGGTTATGTGTAAAGTAAAAATATTTTTTCTTTTTTTAAAGCTGTCTGAGCACAGTAACAGCGTATAAGTGGCAGAGGCGTTTTGGTGATTTCCCAGATGAGCATCACCATTCGCCTGGTCAGATCAATATTTGTGAATATTGATATGACCAATTTGGATCTGCCTCCTTCTCCTTACTCACTTTTTTGTGAGGGAAAGTGACAGATCAGTATTAGTGTTAAAATAGCATTTGATAAAATTGTCAGGTTTTATGAATTCCCTGTGTAGTAACCCCTTCCATGCCATTGATCACTGTATAAGCAGTAATCTTTGACAGCAACAAATTTTTGCTGTCTGCATTTTTTTAGGGATTAATTTCTTTTAAGAGCTATTAACCCCTTCTTTACTGTAGATCACTGCTTAAGCACTGATTCTGAGGCCGCTTCCTCAGGGTTCGATTTTGACCCTGGTCAGCTTTCTTATACATCATCTAGTGATGAATCGGTGCCTGCTGAACCCTTGCCACAAGGAGTCGTGGGTGTCTACTTTAAAAAATATATATATATATATGGGTAAATTACATTGGCTGGCTTCAAAAGATTTGTCCCAAATAGGACATGGACGCAAGTTGACTACATGTCAGAATTCCAAGTTGGAACACTGAGATGCATAACTCACCTTTTACCCCCCCAAACAAACCTATACATGGATGGTATCCTTGTACTCTGGAAATATTGCTGAACACATATTGGGCTGTTGTTTGGCAGTGACATATACTAGAATCTGTGAATTCATGCCTGAAGTACAATACATGTGGAAACAAAACGAACCAAATTTGACAAAGGCTGGTGGTACAATTAGTACATGTAAAGTATTATAATTCCACCATTTGAAATACCTTAGGATGTCTAGTTTCCAAAAATATATTGTTTGATGGGGTAAAATACATTGGCCAGCTTCAAAAATGTTCCAAATGGAACAGGGGCATAGGATGACTACATATCAAAATTCCAAGTTTGAAATGCGCACATCTAAAATGTTGCCTTTTATCCCCAAAACAAACCACCAAACCTATACATGGGTAGTATCCTTTTACTCATGAGATATTGCTGAACACATATTGAGGTGTATGTTGGCATTGGCAAATATCAGAATCTGAAAATTCATGCCTGAACTACAATGTGTGTTAAAAAAAATGACTTTCCAACAATTTGATAAAGGCTGGCGGTAGAATTAATACATGGAAAGTTTTAAAATACCCCAATTTGAAATACCCTAGGATGTCTAGTTTTCAAAAATATATGGTTTGATGGGGGTAAAATATATTTACCGGCTTCAAAAGTGTCCCAAATGGAACATGGGCGCAGGCTGACTACATGTCAAAATTCCAAGTTGGAAATGCGCACCTCCCAAATGTGGCCTCTTAGCCCCCAAACAACCCAACAAACACATGCATGGGTGGTATCCCTGTACTCTGGAGATATTCCTGAACACATATCGAGGTGTTGTTTGACAGTGACACATAACAGGTTCTGTGAATTCATGTCTGAAATACAAAGTATGTGAAAAAAAGTACTACACAAAATTTAGACATAGGCTGGTGGTAGAATTAGTGCATGGAAAGTGTTAAAATACCACCATTTGAAATACCCTAGGGTGTCTAGTTTTCAAAAATATATGGTTTTGTGGGGTAAAATACACTGGCTGTCTTCAAAAATGTCCCAGATGGAGCATGAGTGCAGGTTTTTTGCATGTCAAAATTCCAAGTTGGAAAACCAAAAAGCGCACCTCTCAAATGTGGCCTTTTAACCCCCAAACAAACTGACAAACCTATGAATGGGTGGTATTCCTGTACTCAGGAGATGTTGATGAACACATATCGTGGTGTAATTTGGCAGTAACCCTTCACATTTTAAGGAAATGTTTACATGAATTGCAATCTGTGTGAAAAATAATGTAATTTTTTTTTGCTGAAAAATTTGGCAAAGGTTGGTGGTAAAACGGCTAAATTAAAAGTGTCAAAATACCCCCAGTTAAATGTCCTGAGTTTTCTAGTTTTGAAAAATATGTACATGTGGGGGGTCATTCATGGATTTAGTACAGATATCAGTGTTACAATGTCACTATCGCTAATTTTGAAAAAAAAGGATTTTGAAATAGCTTTGCACTACTTATAGTTCTTGCCTTTTAACTTGAATACAAAATGACAAAAACATAAAACATGGGTATTTCTGAACTTGGGACAAATATAAGAAACTATTAAGCAGTGGTTTTTTTTTGTGTTTTGTAGATAAGTATACAATTTTTTAAATAAAAGTCAGAATTTTTTTAAAACATTTTTTGCCATATTTTATTATTTTTTAATATCAAACTATATACTATTATCAAAGCAATGGTATCAAAAGAAAGCCCTGTCGATAAAAACAATATATAGTTTGTGTGGGTACACTAAATGAGAAAGAAAGAAATTACAGCAAAATACAAACACCTCAGAAATGTTAAAACAGCCCATGTGACTAAACTATTTGTTTAATCATGTGACCAAGCGTCAGACAAGCCAAAAAAGCCATGTTACTAAGGGGTTAAATAATATGTATGTGATTTATAATTCTAATAAATATAAATACGGTAGTTGCACACTTGATTAAGGTTTGATCACTTGTTTAGTTGCATGATGTTTGCACAGTACATGAGTGTCTGAAATTCCTCTTTTCATGGTATGTGAGCCAGGCCACACCACAATGTGGGCAGTTGAACTGCACTCTGAGAGGTATGAAGTATGGTTCATGCGACAGCAGTATAGGTCTGTGGCCATGCTATGACATTATGGGGCTCATGTATTAAACAAGTGCAGTGGGGAAAAAAGTAGGCAAAACATGAGTAATGAGCAATTTGCAACTATTTGTAACATTTTGTGCTTGTTTACCCTGATTTGTGCGTTTTTGTTTTACTGCTGCGCTAATAAATTGTGATTAGATTTGCGCATGCTAAAGAGTTTTGCGAATATTTTGTGAAAAAAAATTCTTATTTCCATGTGAAAATTACACCAGCTTTTAGCAAGTGCAATCAAAAGAGGTAGAAAAAATTGCAAAATTGCCTGTTTTTATTCGCAATTATGCCCCTTTTTATTCACAATTTGAGTGTATGTACTATTTGAGTGTTAAATGTTTAGTACATTGCAACAGGAGCAGAGCACAAAAATAGTTTTGCAAATAAAATATATTTCCGTTTTTTTAGTTCATGCCCCTCTATATGCAATTGTACCTGTAAGCTTAAAGCTCGGACACCTATATTATAGTTTTGTACTGGTACAATGTAAAGACCAGAAGAACAGACACCAGCGTCGTGGCCACTGGATAGAAGGCACTGTAGTCCTGCATTAAAAACAGCTCTGCCCTACATAAAACTACTACAAAAAGATAACGAATACAATAAACAATCCTTACATTGAATCCTTAATTATTTGGGTGAAAAGTGAACAATTTAATATTCCAGATAATGTACAATAATGTGTGAGAAAACAAAACACACCATAAACACAGTACATTTTGAACATTTACTTCCGCACAAGCTTCTAAACCATGTTAAAACACATCATGCTCCTGAAACACCTGCCAAATATTAAAGCCAATTTGATAGGGTATATTGATACTGATAGCTGAACAATCAGTTATTTTCAGCTTGAAGCTGATTCCCATCTTGGGCTTCACATGCAGCCTCAGGAAATTAATTTCAGTGCTGTTTTATATTATGAGCCAAATGGGACTATCCATTCAATATTTGATGGGAATATTTGTCTGTTTATATACCTTGAGCAATGATCTACAAGGACAATAACTCACGTCCTGTAAAAAAACACACACAAACAAATGAAATTATATATAGCAGGGTCTATACTGCTTCTTTTCTCCATTGGATATAACCATTTCCTTTAGGCTCTTTTAAAAATAATTGTGAGTGTTTAGAACTGGTCTGAGGTAAAATGTGATGTGTACTACATCTATGATGTCACAGTGGAGACTGGCATTTGTTTCTCAAATAGAGGGAAAGCACACATATTTGTACTAATGTGCAGAAAGGGTTTTACTCAGGTATTAGAGGGTAAAATGCATTTGTAGCATTTGTGCAACTGGCATACTCGCCTGAACAGCTCAGTTTATTTTTTGTTAATTTGGCGGTTAGTCAAACTTGGAGGATAACTATTGTCTGACTGGTTTTAACCCAGATCCTGTCTGTGGCTTTACGTTATTTAAAAAAATGTAGTATTAAACTAAAACACTGGAAAGCATGGTAAATTATGATTGCAAGTCATTTATACTAGTTGCCATCAACAACCCCCGACAGATATTGTAGCTCTGTTTATTAATGTTAAACAGCTGGTTGACTTGGGGTCTAAATGTTGGCACTGCGAAATGTTCTTGCTTTACACAAGACATATGTTATGTTTTTATTATATAGATAAAAGAAATCTTACTTAATTCATTAAAATTGCAACAAATATTTATTTGTTTTAATCAAAAATAAAAATGCATGTTTTATTTACCAATGCCAAAAATTAATTAATTTGAATCAAATGACAAGCAATTTCAAGAAGTTGAATATGTACTTCTACTTTCATAAGCTGTTATGAGGAAAAGGGAGACAACTTATGAAATGTTTGTAAGCCAATAATCTATTATGTGCTGTCAGTGTAGGAGTTAAAAATCAGAGCTTGTTTTTAATCAGAACCCATTGCATTATAATCAAGAAAGGACTGTGAGTTGGTGTCTTTTTTTTTGCATAATATATTCTGCTTCACAACAGGGGGCCCTACCCTGATGTGTCTGGAAGAAAAGGAAACCTCATCTCATACATCAGATTGTCAGATGCTCAATGAGATTGAATCATGTACCATTAGATAATCACAATCAACGAGTAGAACTCATTGTGTACAAGTCTTCCTATGTTTATGTGGATCTCACAGAAAAATACCAAGAGTATAAAATGGCCCAGGTAAAAAATGATAAGACAGCACAAGCTTTATGAACACAGATGACTTTTCAATCCCCCCCCCCCCTCAGCCATAATGCAGATATCTGCAAAAAGGTAGGTGTGGATAGATAAAGCGATAGTTCATAGATACATAAATAGGTAAATATGATATATATATATAGATCTCTCTCTCTGTATATAGACATATATAGACATATAGATAGATAGCAGATAGACAAATAAGCGCACAGACAGGCAGAAAGACAGACAAGCTTGTGAATCTTCATGAAAAAGACACAGAAACATACAGATCCTTGGACCGTACATTTTAAAACCCTTCCCCACGTTTACAAAGCACAGCAATGATAATATTTAGTGTTGCTTACTTATGCAGATATCCGGTCTGTACAGATTAGTCTTTGCTAATCATTAGTCAAATATTATTGTTCATGAGACTAGGAAAATCATCTGATTGAATGCTAGATTGAGAATAACCCATTTCCAGTGGAAATAGTTTTTTTTTTTTTACAATGAACACATTTTCTTCACTTTTACTTTTTCTCTTGCATCTTTACAATGGAGGCTATTCATTAAAGTGAACTGACAAGTGGACTACAAAAATGAGGCATTAGCAGGTAACTTATAAACATAGGCCAGTAAGAGGAGTTTTCTTACTCCGCAATTAATGCCTGAACTTTGCAGTTCTCTTGTCATTTTATTTAATGAATGGGTCCCCAATTTTACCACTGACTGGGGTTTTAAAATGACTAATTACTAATAATAAAATGGATAGGAGTCAATCATTTAAGTGATGTTTTATAGTCTATTTATAGTTTAAATGGTTTCAGAACAATTTGTCATTAAATGACATTAAGTAACATATCTGATGATAAATGGGAATGGGTTTCACCAGATACTGACTAAGATTTTTCAAAGTGCAGTTTGAAAAGACAAGTTGACACTTGTCTATAAAAACTGCTAGTTTTTGCCTGTTTACTTAGCATGTAATGACATTTTGAGCATGTAAGATGAAATTCACCCATTTGGAATTCACGCGTGCTGTTGCTCTTTACACATGCACTGATATCCCAATTACTCTGCTTGTTTTTGTGTAATTTAACCATTTGATTGCCAGAGACGCTAACATTGCTTACCTATCAGACACTAAATATAGATTGTGCTGATTTAGTTTCAATACTGCACAAACTAACTCCCTTCACCTCACAAATTACTAGTCTAAGGCCATTATATTTATATACAAAAGCTGTGAATGTCTGTCATGGCTGAATGAACATTTCAGTCACAGGTCTATATTTGTATTTTTATTAATTTGAAGCCCTAAAAGGTGTTTGCTACAAATAACAAACACAATATTTGTTGCATTCAAATATGGAGTGCTAAATCACATTTTCCCTATTTTCATCTTGTTTATGTGCCTAAAACAAGACAAAGATGGCAAACCATAAGCAGACTTGTGCAGATACATTATAAATCATAAAAAATACTTTCCAAATGTCTCCAGCATTGTTCACTATAATCAGGGTATATCTTTTTCAGTCTGGAGGGGGTTAGATACCAACGATAGAATACTTTATAATACAACTCTATTAGACTTAGGGAGTGGGTAGTTTTTGTTGTTGTTATATTTATAGCTTGTATCCAGTCTAATTCCTCGGTGGATATTTTAAGCTTGTTTTCCCATTTTTTTTTATTTAGCGTAGTTTGTTGAATTTGTCTACATGATTTATTGCCTTAAACGATTTTCCCCCCCATTTTTTTCCACAAAGC
The DNA here is from genome assembly GCA_036172795.1 of Pelodytes ibericus. Classification (NCBI taxonomy): domain Eukaryota; kingdom Metazoa; phylum Chordata; class Amphibia; order Anura; family Pelodytidae; genus Pelodytes; species Pelodytes ibericus. The sequence goes on along the minus strand of CM069861.1, from coordinate 108,853,907 downwards.
TTTAAAAAACTCATCCATCTCCAAGTTCTCTTTATGCAGGCATGATATTATTTCCCTTTCAACTATTTTTTTAGTCTTAAATAGGAAGAAAGCTCTCCTCTATGCAGATCATATTTATCTGTTATGTCCGAAAAAGGAAGGACTCTATCCTCCAATATGATCTGATTGATTGAGGCAATATCTGCCTCTGCCCACGGCTTAAATTATATATTTTGGATGTCACTCTCTACTAACCCCAGAGGGAGATGTCTTTCTATCGTGTAGAAAGAAAGATACCTTTTCCTTATCCTCTTACACATATACAACAGGTCATTCACTGTTGGGTTGTCCATCCTTCCATGGTTTCCCACTTCTTTGAAAAGGTTCTCAGTTAAATTTGAGCCTTTTTGTTCCATTAAGATCCAGCTATGATTTTCTGGGTTTAGGCATTTTGCCAAATGGGATAGCATTACTGCATCATGGATCTTAACAATGTCTGAGGCTATAAGCCCTCCCTGGTCTTGCGATCTCGATATTACTTTGAATGCCACTCTCGATCTTTTCGCCTGCCAGATAAATTTGTTGAATCTGTTCTGGAACATGTTTGTGATCTACTTTCAATGGGATCAATCTTAAAAGAAAGTATAAACTTGGGAGTATGTAATAGTTTACAGCATTTATTCTACCCAACCAAGATATGAAAATAGTTTTCCACTCATTTAACTTATTAGTTGTGTCCTTCAATAATGGTTGATTGTTTAAATTGATGATTTTTTGGCGGTGATATGATATTTTTATCCCTAAATAATCTTTAAATTCTAGACTCTATGTGAACCTATATTTCTTTTTTAGTTCCTCCTGCTCTTTTTCTTCTATCCCTCAACCTAATGCTTGACATTTCTCAATATTTAGTTTGCAATAAGAGACACTTGAGAACTGCTCACCTAGTTAGGGACTTCTGGACTTACTAACAGATCTTTAGGGTTGGGAAATATCGTACTGTTTCATTTTGGATCGAGCAAAGTTAAAAAAGACAGTAGAACACTTGTTATACAAGCACCTTTGGCAGATAAATTAGTAATAGCAAGGTCATGGAAAACAGTTGGACAAGTAAGTCTTGAGGCGATGTATGATCAACTGGATTGTCAATGTAAAATGGAAAAGGGATATTATATTAATAATGAAGAAAAAATGGATTCTTAAAGTAGAATCTGGTCACCGTGGATAAATAGAAAGAGATAAAGTTTTAAAGAAAAATAGAAAAAGGTACCAGAACCAGGGGTGAATGAATGTGTTAGAATGAATGTGTTAGAATGAATGAAGGAATGAATGAATGTATTGTTTTGTGTTTATTGCACCATTAGGTAGAAGTGATACATGTTGTGAAATGTTTACTGCACTTTAGATAGAGGTGAAATGTGTACTGTAATGTCTACTGCACTTTAAACTGTATATTTTTTGTATACATGTAATTTTGATATTTTTGCATCAAAAAAAAGAATCATAAAAAATACACAAAAAATACAATACTCTCTAAATGGGCAATTGTTATATTATATGAATTACTGTATTTTTATTTTCTTTCCTGAAAATCAACTTATTTGCCTCCTGCTTTGGGGACCACATGCCGTAGTCCCACCTTTCCTCTCCTCTGGCTGTCCAGCACACTGGATAAGATGTAGAATCTGTGCAAAGACTCAGTCTGATTCACCTGATTTAGAATCAGATCGTGGCTTGCTGTGGCCCTGCACTTTTAAGACCACCAAATTTCTTGGTGTTATGATTTACGGGGAATTTTACATGAATGGGAAATGTAACTGACCAGAAAATAATTTATTAATATAGCATATTTGAGCATCCAAAAAAATAGGCCACGCATAATGTAACATACTCCACTAAATAGTAAAATAAATGTTTTGGTCAGAAAACTTAATTAAACAGGGATGTTTTTAAAATTACCGTATTTGCTTGAAAATAAGACAAGGTTTTTTTCAGAGCAAATCTTTGAGGTATTATAAAATGACCTCAACTATAAGACGAGGGGCCTTATATTTGAGGTTGTCTTATAATCTGACCTCAAATCGAGGTCAGACAATAAGACTGGGATACAGGTCCCCCACAGAGATGCAGGGGACCTGGATCCCCCTCGCTGCCACCCGGCACGACCGCCGGGAATTCTATGATGAAGCCGGGTCTTTCCGGCTTCATCATAAAAATCCCAGCTGAAGTGCTGGGCAGCAGCAGAGGATGTCTGCGCGTATCGTGCAGACATCCTCCGGCTACCTCCACTAGGCACTGGGGAGATTTGCGCAGCCGGGGGATGTCTGCATGATAGACAGACCAGCTGTCATAATGGACGGAAGTGTCAGGCAGCATGGAGGATGTCTACACGTATCGTGCAGACATCCCCCGGCTGCCCCCACTAGCCACCAGGGAGTGAGAGAAAGATGAGAGGAGGGAGGGAGGGAGGGAGGGGGAGAGAACAACAAGGGGAGGGAGGGGGGAGAGAAAGACAAGGGAAGGGAGGGGGAGATAAAGACAAGGGAAGGGAGGGGGAGAGAAACAAGGGGAGTGAAAGACAAGGGGGGAGAGAAAGACAAGGGGAGGGAGGGGGAGAGAGACAAGGGGAGGAAGGGAGGCGAGAGATAAGTTTGGGGGGAGGGAGAGACAATGTGGGAGGGGGAGAATGATAACACTGGGGGAGAGAGAGAGGCAACGGGGGGGGGGGGGGAGGCAGCATTGGCACATAAAAGGAAATACAAACTAGAAATGCATTTGTTTAATATCATAATTTTTATTAAATATTAAAAATTAAAGTGCAAGAAGTAAAAAAAAAAATCACATATGCATTATGCAGAAATCAGCATATGAGCAGCCATATTTCTGGGAGGAATTATCCAGGGAGGAGTTAGGTTGTTGGTTCTCAACTCCTATGTGCTGGCAAGAAATGCTACCAGTCGAAGAAACAGTGATTTGCTCAAGTACACCGTGCAGAGACCTCACTGTGCTTCAAGCATCATTTCTTTGGATGCAAGTCTATGAAATACACTATAGTGGACATAAGGTGTAGGTCTGGGTAGTATGAATAAATGAATAGCTTGTCAAACCTAGTAATACTCCAAGGTATCACTTTGCACACAACCAGCACACCGAGCTTCCCATTAAAAATTAAAATTAAAAATTATGATCATGTGGTAATGCATACGTTGTGGGTGGGTCACTTCTAGTTCATGACACTTTGGAGAGCTGAGGTTCCCCATTCAGGAAAGCTCTGCTTAGTCCACATGGCATAATCCCAGAACAATAGAACTGACAAAGCACGACATGCACCATGGACTAATAAATAATAGCATCTCATAAAAGACAGGGAAGCACAGTCCCACCCCCTACTGAGACATAATAGCTCACTTGTCCTAGCCAAATAAATTGGAAAGGAAAATATTCAGTAGAACAAGTAGTATCTTCAGCATGTCAAAAACATATTGAAATCTGCCCCTTTCACACAACCTGTATTTGCACTGAGCTGTTTGGTTGCTAGGAGATGAAGTGACATTACTTCCCGATGTTTGGCCATGTAGCTGCCCCTGTCCAGTCCGACCACAGAGTGGCACCTGCCCAGTGTGGTCACAGAGTGGTACCTGTCCAGTCTGGCTACAGTGCAGCACTGCATGGTCTGGTCGCAGAGCGGCACCTGTCCAGTTCACCGCAGAGCAGCACCTGTCCAGTTGACCACAGAGCGCCACCTGCCCAGTTTGGCTGCAGAGGGGCTGCCCTGTCCAAGAGCCCTGTTAGAATTCTGCCCTATCCTACAGCCATGTTAGAATTTTGTCCTGTTGGTGCCCTATTTTAGGGTTTCCCTATTCTGTGCTCTTGTTCCTTTATTAACTTAATTTCTGTTTTCCCTGCTGTTTTTCCATTCTGTTTTCCTTGTCTTACTTTGTTTCTCTGTTGCCTATTTAAATGTTGCCCTGCCCATTCAGTTTGCTTCAAGCTTTCAGTCTGTGCAGTCTCAGGTATGTGATGTGAGTATGTCTGGTTCAGTGATTAGTTTTAGTTTATAGTTTCAGTTAATAGATTCAGTTATTTGTGAGACACATTGACAGTGGTTGGCCAGCTTACCATTGTATGGCCATCAGGTGTAACTAAACCCTCACCATTTACCATCTCAGGCTAGTTCCTGTATTTTTGTTCGTATGTTTATGTCTTCTTATCCGCTTTTCTTGAAGCACCTGAGGATCTTGGCTACTCTCCCCCTACCCCATGCCACAGCTTGGAATCCATTTGGAAGCATCTATCCTGTACCCCTGCACTCTTACCCTGAACCCTGTGTCTTGACTCTCTCCAATTAACTCCTGTATATCACCAATGGATGCTCAGGGTCTCATTTCATCCAGATCCCGTCTCAGACACTTTCCTTTTGATGGCTGCAATTCTGCAATTTTATGACATCATCTGATTAATATTTTTGCCTGAAAATAGCTTACTTACAGTATTTGTATCAGTGTTAAGAGCACAGTCATGTTCAATTCAGAATTTTCATTACCTGCACATCTGTTATGTGCTTGGTGAGTCCCTTTAAGATTTCTTATCTCATCCCTTTAATGTACTTATATATAAATATCTTCTTTAAAACCATATTTAATTTTTAATTTTTTAAAGTAAAAACTTCAGTATACTGGGACCTAGAATGTATTTCAAATTGCAATTGGCACATAATAAACCTTCTTTTATATGTATAAAATCATTACATCTGTGTTGATTGAGAATATTGAATCAAGTTATCATTTTGTTTATTATCTGTTAAATTGTACTGCGTCTTAAAATCAGATTGGGGTCAATGTGCACTTGTCACGTTGTACTACAATATGTCCAGCAGGCTGTTGGTTTTCTGATTGATGACCTTAAAATCCAAGAAACAATAATGAAAGACTCTGACAGCCTTAGGAAGAAGTTGATCAATAGGCAAACATGGGAGGACGTTGAAGCTATCGGGAAACAGCAACATAAAAAATAAGCAAAAAAATAAATTAAATGGTAATATGTACAGCAAAGGAAATCAAGTGTTAAACAAGTAAAATTAGACCTTTATTAATGTTCAATATTTTGTAAAATGAATTGAAGAATCTATTCTCCTTTGGAAAAGAGTGGCAGATCTGGACAATATGCTAGGCAGAATCATTTCTGTGTACTTCCACATCACATAATATTATTACCACAAAAAACAGGGACAATGCTAATCTTGAAGGATAAGTATTGGGAATGTGTCATGTAAAATAGCTTTAGTATGAGAAATAATACTAATAGACCTTCTACATTCTACAAATTATGGCATCTAGTGAAAGGAAAAGAATGGCTGGTCCTTTAAAACAAGATATTAAACAATTAAACAAAGGTAGAACCTTCTAGCTTACTGCATGGGAGTAGCTTCCCTCTATAACAATTTCAGTGTGTGAAATGTTTCTGTGTTCTAGTTGATAAAGATTTCCAATTTTCAAATCTCTGCCAATGTCATGGGGCTCACAACCACCATGGTGTGCTCCACTTCCCGCAGACACTGTTCTGCTCAGATGAACAGAAGCGCATCTGAGACAAATCAGTTACTGCAGCTTTAAAACTGAAAGCACAAAGTAACTGACTCCAACATAACTTAAGGTGGACTGAAATACCTAGACAGCATTCAGTCTTTGCTAATTGTTTCCTTAGTTGGTTACCTGAAGCTGAACTGCTGGAGAGGATTGTGGAGACGTATCCTGGATAAAAACCTAAAACATATAAAACCACTAGACGCCAAATCAGAGAAAAAAAATTAATTCCACATAATACAATACTCCCCTTAATAATAGGGGAAGTTGCAGGTGGTGATCACAAAGGGAAACTCTCACTTCTGTAGAAAGTATCCATAATAAAATGTTGATAGCAGTTAGAGATCAATGGTTATACCCAAAAAGAGAGAGTATGAAAAGATAATGCAGAATGTACTTGTACAAAAAACTTATACACATTTTTATAATTAAAAACACACTGTCAAAAATATAGGCACTCTACAATATATATATAGTGCAATAGCGCTTATATAATGACTCCTGTCAGGGGTTCTCACCCTCGTCCTTGACTCCAATTTTGAACTCCTGTGGATAAAACAGTAACACCTTGTAAGGTTTCAGATTCTGCACTGTGCTTTCAATTTCAAGCAACGAGCAGCGCCTCTGTCATACTTTCCTAGCTTCTGAGATCAAGTGATAGATTCCAAAGGTGTAAAACAATTTTTTCACCTTGAGTTTTTTTTATATATAGAGATATACAGTTCTAAACATTTTTGCTATTCTTAGGCTAACTCATGCGTGAATGAAAAGCCCACTTATTAGTTTTTCTTAATTTACAATGGCTGTTTTTACATTTCTGAAGTATTTGTGTTTAGCTGTAATTTTCCTCTTTTTCATTTAACCCCTTAAGGACAGAGCCTTTGAAACATTTTTGTCCTTTCTGGACAATGGCTATTTTAACATTTCTGTGCTGTTTGTGTTTAGCAGTAATTTTCTTCTTTGTCATTTGCTGTACCCACACATATTATATATTGTTTTTATCGGGACAAGAAGGGCATTCTATGGATGCCATCTTTTTGATCATATCTTATCATATTATTAAAAAAAATAATAAAATATGGTAAAAAAAAAAAAATACACAAATTTCCTGACTTTTATTTGAAGTAACTTCTCCTCATCGACAATAGCAAACGAAAAAACATGCTAAATAGATTCTACCATTTCTCCTGAGTACAGGGATACCACCCATACATAGGTTTGTTGGGTTGTTTGGGGGCTAAAATGCCAAATTTGTGAGGTGCAGTTTTTTGTTTGCCAACTTGAAATTTTTACATGCAGACAGCCTGCACCCATGTCCCATTTGGGACATATTTGAAGCCAGCTAGTGTATTTTACCCCATCAACCCATATATTTTTTAAAAGTAGACACCCTAGGCTATCTCAAATGGTGGTATTTTAACACTTTCCATGCACTAATTCTACCACCAGCCTTTGTCAAAGTTTGTGGTAGTAATTTTTTGGTGTTTTTTTCACAAACCTTGTACTTCAGACATGAATTCACAGATTTTGGTATGTGTCACTTCCAAATAACACCCCAATAAGTGTTCAGCAACATCTCTTGAGTACAGGGATACCCCCCATGCATAGGTTTGTTGGGTTGTTTGGGGGGTAAAAGGCCAAATTTGTGAGGTGCAGTTTTTGGTTTTCCAATTTGAAATTTTGACATGCAGACCGCCTGCACCCATGTCCCATTTGGGACATATTTGAAACCAGCCAGTGTATTTTACCCCATCAACCCATATATTTTTTAAGAGTAGACACCCTGGACTATCTCAAATGGTGGTATTTTAACACTTTCCATGCACTAATTCTACCACCAGCCTTTGTCAAAGTTTGTGGTAGTAATTTTTTTCACAAACCTTGTACTTCAGACATGAATTCACAGATTTTGGTATGTGTCACTGCCAAATAACACCCCAATAAGTGTTCAGCAACATCTCTTGAGTACATGGATACCCCCCATGCATAGGTTTGTTGGGTTGTTTGGGGGGAAAAAGGCCAAATTTGGGAGGTGCAGTTTTTGGTTTTCCAATTTGAAATTTTGACATGCAGACCGCCTGCACTCATGTCCCATTTGGGACATATTTGAAACCAGCCAGTGTATTTTACCCCATCAAACCATATATTTTTTAAAAGTAGACACCCTAGGCTATCTCAAATGGTGGTATTTTAACACTTTCCATGCACTAATTCTACCACCAGCCTTTGTCAAAGTTTGTGGTAGTAATTTTTTTCACAAACCTTGTACTTCAGACATGAATTCACAGATTTTGGTATGTGTCACTGCCAAATAACACCCCAATAAGTGTTCAGAAACATCTCTTGAGTACAGGGATACCCCCCATGCATAGGTTTGTTGGGTTGTTTGGGGGGAAAAAGGCCAAATTTGGGAGGTGCAGTTTTTGGTTTTCCAATTTGAAATTTTTACATGCAGACAGCCTGCACCCATGTCCCATTTGGGACATATTTGAAGCCAGCTAGTGTATTTTACCCCATCAACCCATATATTTTTTAAAAGTAGACACACTAGGCTATCTCAAATGGTGGTATTTTAACACTTTCCATGCACTAATTCTACCACCAGCCTTTGTCAAAGTTTGTGGTAGTAATTTTTTGGTGTTTTTTTTCACAAACCTTGTACTTCAGACATGAATTCACAGATTTTGGTATGTGTCACTTCCAAATAACACCCCAATAAGTGTTCAGCAACATCTCTTGAGTACAGGGATACCCCCCATGCATAGGTTTGTTGGGTTGTTTGGGGGGTAAAAGGCCAAATTTGTGAGGTGCAGTTTTTGGTTTTCCAATTTGAAATTTTGACATGCAGACCGCCTGCACCCATGTCCCATTTGGGACATATTTGAAACCAGCCAGTGTATTTTACCCCATCAACCCATATATTTTTTAAGAGTAGACACCCTGGACTATCTCAAATGGTGGTATTTTAACACTTTCCATGCACTAATTGTACCACCAGCCTTTGTCAAAGTTTGTGGTAGTAATTTTTTTCACAAACCTTGTACTTCAGACATGAATTCACAGATTTTGGTATGTGTCACTGCCAAATAACACCCCAATAAGTGTTCAGCAACATCTCTTGAGTACAGGGATACCCCCCATGCATAGGTTTGTTGGGTTGTTTGGGGGGAAAAAGGCCAAATTTGGGAGGTGCAGTTTTTGGTTTTCCAATTTGAAATTTTGACATGCAGACCGCCTGCACTCATGTCCCATTTGGGACATATTTGAAACCAGCCAGTGTATTTTACCCCATCAAACCATATATTTTTTAAAAGTAGACACCCTAGGCTATCTCAAATGGTGGTATTTATCACTTTCCATGCACTAATTCTACCACCAGCCTTTGTCAAAGTTTGTGGTAGTAATTTTTGTGTGGGTTTTTTTCACAAATATTGTATTTTAGACATAAAATCACAGATTTTGGTATGTGTCACTGCCAAACAATAACCAATATGTGTTCAACAACATATCCTGAGTACAGGGATACCACCCATGCATAGGTTTGTTGGGTTGTTTGGGGGCTAAAGGGCCACATTGTGAAGGTGCGTATTTTCAACTTGGAATATTGACGTGTAGTCAGCCTGAGCCCATCTTTCATTTGGGACTTTTTTTTGAAGTAGGACAGTGTATTTTAGCCAAAAAAGTATATATTTTGTAAAAGTAGACACCCTAGGCTATTTTAAATGGTGTTATTTTAACACTTTCCATGCACCAATTCTACCACCAGCCTTTGTCAAAGTTTGTGGTAGTCATTATAAAAAAGTTTAAAAAAAATTAAAAATGCTTCTGCAGCAAGATTGCTGCATTTGCGTCAGATAGCTGCTTAGGCAGTGATCTACAGCAAGCAAGGGGTTAATCTCTCTTAAAAGAGCTTTTTTTATACTGTAACGAATTACAGTAAAAAAAGTAACCCCTAAAAAATGCACAGACAGCAAAAAATGTGCTGCTGTGTATGATCACTGCGTACACAGCGATCAATGGCAGGGAAGGGGTTAAATGGCTTTTATAAAAGCCCTTGGTGTTTAAAATTTTATTAAATATTTTTTTTTATTATTTTATTTTATTTTTTACTTTATCTGATCTGTCTCTCTCCCTTACTAAAACTAGTAAGGTGAGGGAGGCAGATCAATACTTGTCAAAGGCAATATTTACTAATATTGCCTTTGACAGTATGGTAAGTGCTCATCAGAGCACTTACCATACATGCCTGCACACAGATCACACAGATCTGCTGTGCCGGCATTGATTGGCTCCCCCTAGAGCATCGGAAGTGAAATACTTTCACTTCCGATGCTCTTGCCATTAGAAGGGAAGCGCTGCATGTACAGGCAGCGTTACCTTCTACTGAGCCGATGGGGTCGCTCAGGAGAGCGACCACCATCGGTTCGGGGGAGCCTGAAGGTGCTGCTAAGTGCCTCGCTAGCGAGGCACTTTAGCAACACCGCAGATGCTTAGAAAGCGAACGATCGTTCGCTTTCTAAGCACATGTGTGCAGCGGGCGCAGCCATTTTTCAATTTTTCTTTCCTGGATGCCTTCACTTGTGAAACTTCCAGGTAAGCTGAAAATAGCGCAGTGATTATTCTATTTTAACTGCATCCCAAACAGTGAGGGAAAGTTTATCAAACAAAACAAAAAAAATCCTGAAAATGCATGTTTCAATGAGTGTCAATGAATGAAATAAGTTTTTGACTCCTTTGACTTAATACTTGGTGGCAAAACTCTTGCTGACAATCACAGAGGTCAGAAGTTTGTTGTATTGGCCACCAGGTTTGCACACATCTCAGGAGGGTTTTTGCCTCACTCCTCTTTGCAGATCCTCTCCAAGTCATTATGGTTTAAGGGCTGACGTTTGGCAACTCAAACCTTCATCTCCCTCCACATATTTTCTATGGGATTAAAGTCTGGAGACTGGCTAGGCCACTCCAGGACCTTAATGTGCTTCTTCTTGAGCCACTCCTTTGTTGCCTTGGCTGTGTGTTTTTGGTCATCGTCATGCTGGAATACCCGTCCACGACCCAGTTTCAATGCCCTGGCTGAGGGAAGGAGGTTCTCACTCAAGATTTGACTCTGCATGGCCAAGTCCATCGTCCCTTTGATGCAGTGCAGTTGTCCTGTCCCTTCAGCAGAAAAACACCCCCAAAGCGTAATGTTTTTGAGTTGATACCAAAGAGCTCGATTTTGGTCTCATCGTTCAAAATCAACAGGGGATGAAATATTTTTTCCCTCACTGTATGTAACGGACCGTCTACCAGGCGTAGTAGACCCTCTGTCCGTTGTGTGAAATCACCTCCTTAGCCCCCAATTAAAGCTCAGCATTCACCCAGAAAGTCTTTCCTGGACCCTTGCTCTTTGTACCCAAATAGACAGGACATCTAGCAGTTAGGTACAGCAAGATTTAACAACTCCTTATTTGTGTAACAACACAGACTTATAAAAAGACATAAACATGACATCACAGACATTAGTATACAATGGGGGGATGGAACTAAACAAAGTTCTCCAACTAACTGGGGCTAGGAAAACATTCAGACTGCAAACCAAATAGGAATTAACATAGAGTGAGTAGACCTAATAACAATACACACAGTAATGTACACAACATAATCAGTTTACCAGTTAATCCAGTTAATACAGAACAATGGATGTTGGAGTAAACTATTGGAGTCACTGTCACATTATAAACCTTCAGAGTGGTCTACTCACAGAATTAAACATTACACATAACCAATATACTAACAGAATATAACTAACTAACAATATTAACGTATAGTGTTATGGCACATCCCTTACCCAGGTGGTCCGTTCATTCGTGAGTTGGTTCGGTAGATTCAATCTACCGAACACCCAGGCAGAAAGGCACAAAGAAGCCTTTCTGCAGAGGGAAAATACAAGCTTTTACCATGGAGCCATAGTCCAGAGGCAGCAGGCAAGCAACCAGGCTTCTCCAGAACATAGTGGTGAGGTTGGTTCCGCCACACTGTACATACATGGGTATTGTCACCAATGCATTGCACTGGGAGCCCATACATGTATGGGCATTGTCATTAACGAGTTAAAGTTATAGGGCAATAACCTAAAGTAGTGATTTTTTTACTTACACATTTTGCCTACAGTGACCTTTTAAGCCCAACCCTAATGATTAATTAAACCCTCAATCTAAACCTTACCCTAACCTAACACTAACCCTATCCCTAGATCTTTGCTTTAACTAATGGTGTATTTCTTTTAGGTGTAATGTTGATGACTGTTGCTAGAGGCAGTCTAGCAGCTAAAAAAAGAGCTATGGAATTGGTGATGGACCACTTCCAAAGCTTGTGCCCACAACAGATTCCATTTAGCATATAATAAAGGAGGTGAACCCATCACTTTGTCAAACACCAGCAGCAACTAAATCAGTGTGTCCCTAAATACCACAAAATAAATGAAACAGAACAAAAACAAAGTGAAAAAGTGTGCTCAGTGTAAACTGTACATTAAATAAACAGCCTTGTATGTGGATGATAATGTAGATAAAATACAGAAATTTCCAAATGTGTATAAAGAACACACAGTGAAGGGTAATACTTTAATAATCTCACATATTTTTGCCCCCTTGTGGTATTGCACTCACAGGCTCATAGGAGAGAATAGAAGTGCATAAATTCATATAGATGAACTCTCATAGATGTATGGATAGGTTAAATGGTTAAAAAGCACACATAGCACACAGACAAAGTGCAGATCAGTAATAAAGTGTATAAACATGTATAAGGTTAAGATAATTACATAAAATTCAGTATTCAGTTTAAATACCCACTCCATACCCTTTGTACCAATATTTTTAATATTACCTCCCCCTCTCAAATACTTATTAACTTTTTCTATTGGACAGAAAGTTATCCCTCAGGATTATTTTTTTTATTTTATTTTTATTGAATATACAAACAATACATGACTTACATCATACCTTAAACCCCACCTAACATACCCTAAGAATAGAATCATAAAATCCATATAATCATTACCCTTTCCATAGTATAAGTATGGGGAACAAGGTATATAACACGAGACTTCAATTACACACATAGAGGAACCACCAATATAGTCCTGTGGTCCTGTGGAGACGAATCCAAATCAAGCAATTTACATATCATGATTATTACATCAAAGGAGAGGTAAGGGGAGGGAGGGGGGAGAGGAGGGAAGGAGAGGCTACATCATACAATGATTCCCATTTTCCCCAGATACTGTAATATTCCTCTTTTTTTAGTCTATTAATTAAATAGCCTTTTTCCATAATTTTTTGGGTTTCAATTTGATTTCTTACATGGGCCCATTGTATCTTTCCTGTTTTTTTCCATTTCCTTGCCACTACCAATTTAACAGCTAATAATATATGAGTAATCAGCGGGATTTTTTCCTTTTCTATTCCTATTAGGTCCCAATGTAGTATGGCTATTTGAGGGGAGGGTTTTTATATCTCTGCCAGCTATATTTGTGATTACTCTGAAGGCTTCTGTCCAGCAGGTTGTTAGTTCTTCACAGTCCCAAAAAATGTGACGTATTGTACCACTGACTTGACCACATCTCCAACATTTAGGTTCTATATCCGAGTTAATCTTATTTAATTGTACAGGAGTTAAGTACCATCTGTTACTTATTTTGAAAAATAATTCCTGTAGATTTAGACAATGCACATGCTTTTTTATGTGAAGCCATCCCTTCTGCCATTTTTGGAGATTTCCTTCTAAATCTCCTTGAACGTTTAAATCCTTCTCCCATCTGGCCCATGCGTTTGGCACCCTATGTTGGCTTGTTTGTCTAATATAGTCTGTGCATAATTTTAAGATCTTTTTTTGGGGTTTATTGTCAAATAAGATTAACAAGTGATCAATTAACACTTCTTTGTTCCGTTTATAGCTTTCCGACTGGACATAATGTTTCCCTCTCAGATATTTGAAGATATCTCTCTCGAGCGCAGTCCTATCTCTAGCTACTTACTTGGAAAGAATCTCTCTGACAATCTGTCTTGAACTAGAATTTATACAAATCTCACTGTACACCATACACAGAGCACCTGTGAGTGGGTGGAGTGCACGCCCAAAAGCTGGTCAGGCTTCAAAAAATATGCAAAAACAATGGTTTGGACAGCACCCCAGAACCGGCATATGTTGCACAGAGCACCACTAAGGCCACTAATTTAAAAATTATTAAAAATGTTAAAATTATTAAGATTATATGTTGTATGGGTGCACACTGCATTTATTGCCTTTATTGTAAAAATTGTGGTCGCCTTAGTGGTGCTCTGTGCAACATATGCCGGTTCTAAGGGTGCTGTCCAAACCATTGTTTTTGCATATTTATGAAGCCTGACCAGCTTTTGGGCGTGCACTCCACCCACTCACAGGTGCTCTGTGTATGGTGTCCAGTGAGATTTGTATAAATTCTAGTTCAAGACAGATTGTCAGAGAGATTCTTTCCAAGTAAGTAGCTAGAGATAGGACACACCAAATTTGGAGTACTTTGGCGTAGTGGTGGGCTAAGCAAAATATGGCCATATATTGTAACTAAATCTCCAATATTTTTTCATCTAAGCTAGGTGCTTTTAAAAATATTTAAAAATTATTAAAAATGTTTAAAATTATTAAGATTATATGTTGTATGGGTGCACACTGCATTTATTGCCTTTATTGTAAAAATTGTGGTCGCCTTAGTGGTGCTCTGTGCAACATATGCCGGTTCTGGGGTGCTGTCCAAACCATTGTTTTTGCACGTTATTATAATTTCCACCCAATATTTAAATTACTTATAAATACAGATAACATTCTAAATATAGAACATCTTTTTAAATAATTCTTTTTTACTCACTGCTTTCTGCTCTGGTGTTTTGAATGTCACAATGTTCTCTGTCACTGACCATATAAAGAGCTGGATAGTGTAGTTTATGCTCTCTGCTTAAAAAAATAGCAGTGGTGTAGCTGCAATGTCCTTTTACCTAGAATATTGATTAAATCTTTTTACTTAGTAATTCTTATCAAATTTACTGAAAACGTGCTAATCTGTCTCATTATGCACATAAAATGTTTCAAATTTTGAGATGTTTCAATCCTATTTCTAAAGCTGCAACCCCCGATTTCCAATCAATCATTTTTATTGTTATTCTGTTTTCCAGTTGAATATCTTTCAACTCTATTTGTTTCATTCGAATATGTACTTTCTGCCATTTCTATTAATTTGTTATAAAACTACCTTGTCGTGCAATCAAAAAGCTGAAAAAAATCTCTTGTTGCTTGATTAACTTTAGCTATGATTTGGATGAATGGGAAAATGTCTTTTCTCTGATGTGAAGGAGCCATCAAAGCTTCAGTAACCATTAAAGAGCCGTAGAAACAGATAAAACATCCTTCACATGCAAAGGAAATAAAAAAATATTAGCGTAAATCATATCTTCACTGCTATGAGTAAGTGAGGAGTTGTAGTTGTGAAAGGTAAATGAAAATGATTCAAGTACCCTAGAAGAGATGATGAAGGGAAATGATGGCTCTTATCATAGTTTCTATAAGTTTTGGATACTTGAGCACAGAGTTTGACAGACATAACAATATAACTTTAAAGCTATTTCAGAGATAGACAATGTGGGAAGCCAGGCATGGAGTAAAAATCTCAAATAACAATATGTGCAAGGTTAAGTACTATGGGAAAAGCACTGACAGAGAATGATTCAAGTTAGAACCAAAAGACTGCGCTGGAAGACCCATACTGTCATTGATTTTCCTGAATTTTAAATTACTGAATTAATATTCATTTTTTTACTTTTTATTTACTCAACATCCTGAAGGATTACTTTTTTAATTGATAAACATAGGCTATTTAAAAAAATTAAAGACATTGATTTGCTGGTTGCATAATTAGTCATCCCCTCAATACTTGCCCAATGTTGTCCCCGGTGCCCTCAATCCTTATCTTGGGAATGTAGAATGAATTCCCTGCCTGGTAGGGTGGAGGTTTTGTATTGAATGAACAAGGAATCTGATTGTCTTACTCTGTCTAGCCCTTGGCCCAAAGGATGTGTATATATATATATATAAATATATATATATATATATATATATATATATATATATATATATATATAGTTTTGTTTCATTTAGTCACCTCCTGTGCTACTGGAATATGGTTCTGAGTGACCCTGCTCTTGTGCACAGTAACATTGCAAAACATTGTCTGATGACATCATTAAAGAAACAGGATATTCCGTTAATTTGAATTAAATTATTCTCATTGCTTCCTGCAGAAAAAATGGAAATTTACTTTTACTCAGCTAGTCTGGGTGGTCCTGGTTTCTTGCAAACTGCAGTAATTTCACAAATTCATCTAACTGTACATTTATATTTTAAGAAATTAAAAATACTTTGAAAGCACATGAATATGCATTAACATTTGGAAGCAGCATTTTTGGCACCAGACAGTCCCTTTAAAGCAGCTATGTAACCTAAAAATGTAATTCCTTAATTACACTGAAAACAGTTTTGCCAATAGAGTAATATTGTTTCCTAACAGGATTTCCCATTTCCCTGCAGGCACTGAATACCAGACTCTGTGGGGTAGCACACCAAACTTTTCAAATGGCCAGATGATGCACTCATTAGAAGAGTGACTAGAAATATGTGACCAATTGTAGGAAACTTCCAAGAGTTTGTTTATAACAGATAGCGAGCTATTTAGGATTTTGGTGAAGTCAACTGGAACATGAACTATGTAATAATGCATTTGCACAAACTGAATGGGAACTTATAAATTACTGCAGTTTAAAGTGCCACTAAATTTTTTCTCACTTCTAATATAGAAGCACAAGTGAAAACAATAGTGGCACTAGAATGTGGATGAACTGGCATGTACTTCTTAAAGTGCCAGTTTAGTCTCTGACAGCCAACCATTATGAAACACGAATGCTGCTGTTGTCACCCGCATTCTCTGTCTGTTAGTGCTTTCGTTTTTCAGTACCACCGACAGAGGGGACCTTTTTCCAGCTATACTTAGAATCCCAACATCAATCATCGCAGGGTGAGATCAGAGCATACACCTGTGTATCTATAAGAATGCACATTGGTTTAACTTGAGGAAGGGGGATATGTTTTATTAACCCTTGCTTCCTCCAAGTTTAGTTGTCCCTTAAAAATGCATTACTGAGAGTTTTAATTCTGTGTAGCTATGTCACATACTAAGGATGTTGAATACTTAACAAATAGGAAAACTGGGGTAAAAAAAAGGCTCAGGGGGATCTAGGCCTAAAGTAGGGACTGCTCCTTCAAAATATGGACACGAAATTATGTATAGCTGCCAATCTGCACAGCTAGTCACCTTTGAATTACATCACAATTGTGAAAAAATCTCACGTTTCCCACCTATGTTATTTATAGAATTAAGGGCCAAAAGGAACATGAAGTTGCAAGTATTAGAAATGACTGATGATACAGAGTAGACAAGGTACCCAAAAAAATCTAAATCAAATCAAACAAATCCAAAAACACAGAATAGATTTGAAAAATATCAACAAAAGTTCCCTGTGTTAAGGATTATGACCAGTAAAAAAATTCTTATGAGAAAGCCACTTTTAACAATGCTGCTAACAATGGTTGATTGTTTGACAGGCAGAATTCAGTTATCTTATACAAGGTCACTAGCAGACCTTTGGGCAGGCAGAGTTCAAACAAGAAAAACAACGCAATCAAAGGTTTCCCTACAAATGTCGCGCTCTAAGGAAATGAAATCGCAGGACAGGTGGCTGCTGATTGCAATCTTATGAGACATGTGGATGATAAACCAGTATACACATATCACAAAGGAGTACCAGTTAGGTGTACTTTAACAAGACAATAATAGGACACGTTGGTGTTCTGGGAGAAAGATGCATGGTTCTGCATCTGACACCTTCTTAATTTATCATATATTGGTTACACCAGCTGCTAAATTGTTTTTTGTTCACTCAGGCACACACATGCAAAACAATTAAAATCCACTGTAATGTTTTACCTGACTTCCACAATTGCCACATAATTAAAATCCCAACAATTAATTTGCACACAATTAAAATCCTGGAGAGTGGTTCACAGATGACCTTCCTTCATTAAACCCAACCAGACATACAACTACTTGTTTAGCCATGTTTCGTAAATACAGTGTTTAATGTGGTAATTGAGGATGACACAAGCATGACAAAACCATTGCATGGCAAATAAAGCAGTGATATATATTGTATTTTTGTCTAATTTACAAATAAAGATTAAATATTTTCTGTATGATGAGAGAGAGTTTATGTTTTTTTCTAATTGAATGTGAAGCTAGAAATGGAAAGCAGAACAAAAATGATGTTGTCTTTAATATAAGCATTTACCCTTCTTTTTGTTATGCCCAAACACTTTCCTCCCATCTTTCATCCTCTCCATAGCTTATTCCTACATACAGTATGCTCCTATAAAGGCAATGGAAGCAGGCAATCCAAAGGATGAGGTCATGAGGAAATCGGAATTATTAATGTTTCAAATTTTTCTGAGGAGGTGCTTTAACAAAATGATATATATGAATTGTGAGATGATAATAAAATGCTTCCTAGTATAGGAAACACTGCTTGAATCTATACTTCTAATCAGAATCGTTAAACAAGAGTTAGGTCCAATTGCAGACTATCATTTAGAAGCAGACTGAGCAATTTTCTTTGTTATTTGTATTCTATAAAGAGCTATTCCTCTCAATCACACTTTGTAAATTACTTGTTTTCTTGCTATTAACCTGTATAGATTACCTTATTTACTTCTGGTTCCAAACATTTGCTTATATGTTGGGCCATTTTTTGTTACACACATATAACATTTACATGTTGCCCTTCAGAATGTATAATTGTTATGTGTTCAGAGGCAAATCATTAAATTAATCAGATATGTTTCAATACATATATATATTGTATTTAGAATGCATATATTTAAATTTTTGTTAATGTATACATTTTTATAATTACTGAACTATAATTTGAATATTCAGTAAAATCATATGTCATGTTCAAGCTTTGGTGTTATTGAGAATTTTATCATATAGTCATATTTTGTTATCGACTTTACATACCATGAGTCTCTTTTAGATGATTTTTTTTTTTTTTTTACCAGTGAAGAACTGTTAATCAAATTGGTGCTTTAGCCAGGGGTGTACTGTTGGGGAAGAGTGCGGTCCACCCCAGGTGACACGGTGCAGAGGAGTGCTGTTAACAAGGGATGTCTCCCATCAATGGTACAATACCTGAAAGAAAAACTCCACTTGAGGTCACCATTGCTATTAGTGTGCGGCCACTGAGTAACAGGGATCGGCATGATTTGTAACTATAACCAAAGACGCAAGTCTCTGCCTCTTCTGTCAATCAGCTCATGGACAGATCCAATCACAGGGGTGCATGGGGATATGAATCATCATATTCCTGCCCCCGACCCTGAGGGTGGAGCATGAGGCTGCATGGAGGGAACAATAGCTCCCTCCTCACCACTGTCAGTCAGGCATTAGATGACCCCTCCCCCCCCAGCCAAAATTTTTGAATCCTGGGATGGAGGATGTTCAGCTTCAGAATGGAATTGTACATTTAACTGCATTGCCTATGATGCTCATCCATCATCATGGGAGCAGTATGTCTGTCTGAGCCTTATGGGAACTGTAGCTAACAGCAGATGGTATAACAGCTGTTGGCTGTGGACCACAACTCCCACGATGCCCAGTCTTAAAAGTTATGATAATTGGCAAGCATCATAGGCAATTTAGTACACAGCAGCAGCAACTGTAAACTGATGGGAGATACACTAGCTAACTTTTGGACTAAATGAGCATCATGGGATATGCGGTTTCCAAACATCTGAATTGCCAAGGTTAGACATCACTGTTCAAATGTAAGCACTGTTTTTTAAATGAAAGGATTTGGTGGGTATAAAAGATGTTACATTTGGGGGAAGGGTTTGTTGATGCTAGGACTTGCCCCCTAGTTATATAACCTATAGTACTGGATAGGAAAGGTGTTGACCATGTTGCATTTTAGAGGTTCGACGAATTCTGTCATGACTTTCAAGGTGAAACTAAAACAGTTCTGGGTCAAAAGGCAAAATTTGCTGCAATCGTCAAATGTATCAGTATTGCATAGAATTGTTTTAGATTGGCGTTTACAAATGTGGTGCATTTTTTTTTTTTGCTTTCCAATAGAAAGTGAGGAATATGTCTGTTCTCTTTTGTATCCAATTTAATATATGCAGAGGTTTAGTGACAATCCACTGCAGAATCAAAATATGACTGATTATTTATCTAAAATGTACTCTAAGAATAAAATTAACACAATGGCAATTTTACCAAGATTGTGTATATTAATAAATCAAACTTCTACCTGAGGAAGCTGTACTAAGCTATAAAAAGTCATAGAAGGAAAACACCTATGTTATTGCTTACTGGATTATATATATAAAAAGGAATGCAATTTCAAATGTTGTCTTTTAAAATCTTAAACCTATCCTAATTTTTGTGCACTTAATATAAGTACCCATCAATTACACAGCAATTTAGATAAAATTGAACACCTGAGCATGTAGCTAACTTGTATTGCTTTGTAAGCAGAGCTTTGACAGATAGGCCAACTCCCTTGAACATGGAAAAACATGCACTTTGCTATCAACCATGTCTCGAATAGCCACTCTGGCTTTCTGTAGTATTTCCCATTACACCTATTCTTTTTCCTAGAGACATGCTATTCAGTTACCATCAGATAATGCTAATGAATATAAGAAAGGTACCTACAGCCACTCTGTGCATATTGTGTTGGTATGTTCTCTCGTCCCACTATTCAGCAATAGTGACCTTTCTGTGGAAACATAAAACCAGTGGGGCCTACCCTCCCTAATCTATTCTCATGCAATTAGTTCAGACAAAAGCCTTGTTAAATTTTCAGGAACCCCTTTCACCCTCTACAATAATCATGCTGGGTCCCTCATCACAAACTAGTGCTGCTTTAAAATGTCTGCTGTAAATAAATTAAAATGAACCCCAGGTAGTTTAATTGTATAATTTGGATAAATTATTGTGATTAGTTCAACCAATACAAAACACTGAATGTATATCCCTGAATGTACACTTTCTTAATAGTGTTGAAGAATATGACATTGGCTAGCTCTATATAAAGTTTTACATTGGACTGTAGAATTTGTTTACAATAAATCTTATTTATATTATCATACTATTTCATTCAGCAATACAAAAAAAACATTGAAAAAGAGAACAGCACAAACTGGGCTGTCTAGCAAAATGTTTACTAGCCAATCATACAATTAGGCAGTTCATAAATGAAAATTACTTGGACTCCATTTTACTTGCTTGTGATAAATTGTTTTAATCCATGCGAGTGATAAAAGGCAGGCAAAAATAGTTTCACAAAAACATAACACGTTTTGCATCTGAAACACTGGTCCTCATTTTTTATAGCAATCACATGACAAATCCAACCAATAAAAACTACAAGTGATATATCAGCATATGTATTAATCAATTAAAGTACTCCTTCCAAATCTTTCAGAAAAAAGAAAGACACAATATGTAAAATAATCAATATATGAACTTATTTTATTTTATAAAATGTAAATATAATGTTGTATTAGAAAATTTGCATGTCTTAATTAATTATAAAATATGAAAAATCGAAATATTTGTAGTTCAATAAAAACTACACAATAATTAATAAAAATATTTTTGGTGTGCAATACAAAGTGCTGTGAATTCATAGTACATACACTATTGTTATAAAAAGTTTCATATGTTAATTGTAAATAAGAAGTCTATCTAAAATGGAAAATTAAATGCAATGTGCTAACTTCTTAATGAGCTTATCCATGTTACAAAACCAATACATCGTTATATGAATTAAATTTAAGAGAGGAATTCATTATAAAAACTGTACATTAAAACCAAAGTCATCATAATTATCTCAAATTCATATATGTAATCAGGCTGAAATCACAGACAACCCATATGTCTGAAGAATAAACAAAACAAGCGGCAGAAAAATAAATATTTTTTACCAATTATTTACATAAAGCATTAATTCCAAAAATGTACGCTAGTGAATCAATTTACTTTATTAAACCTTATCATACATGCATTCAACCTACCAATTACTGTTTTAACTTACTTTATTAAACCTTATCATAAATGCATTCAACCTACCAATTACTGTTTTAACTTTACTTGAAGTTGACCATATTTTGGTTAGAAAACAACAACAGAACTATGTATAATATATAATTTGTACACCATAGCACTAAAAAGAGCCATTTGAGAAGAGGAATGTTAAGAAAAGGTGTTATAAGGATTAAGTAATTTTTAAGTAATTTTACACACCCAAATTCATAATTCTTAAAGTGCATCTTCTGCGCCTGAATAAGGATTTGTTGTACTGAATGACTTCCCAGGTTGCTACTGACAACAATAGCAGACATGTTTAATTATTTTTATTTTATAAAACCACATACTAACAAATCTGTGTTACCTATATTTTCAAGTACATTTTCAAAAGATTGCTGAATCCAGCTCACATCTTACTCACTGACTCCAAGTGTAAATACATGAGGGTAGGTTGTTAGATATATGATGAAGTCAGAGAGAAATTATATAAAGAGTAAATATTGTCATAGATACAAGTCTTACAGTACGTTACAGGAGCAAAATTGACAAAGTAATGTTGTTAGATAACCTATTAAATTGTCTCTATACTGGGGAGCAAGGAAAATAGTAGGCCTCACACCAGCAGGGTGCCCAATAAATGTAACACTGCTTCCTTGAAAGGAGACATTTTGAGATGGTTGTTACCTAATAAGACTGTTTGAGAAACTGAGATAAATTCAAATGCATTGGTTCCTCTACGAAAATGTGCTTTTGTCTCGGTTTATTAAGGTACCAATAGTTTGTGGCACTAATTTGCTATATTTGTTTTTGTGTTAGTTTAATGTATTATTTGTTTAGTATGCTAGTATGTGTTTTGTGTCATATTTGTATATTCTGCTCTGAATTTAAAGACAGGTTTGGCAATGATTGTTTTCTTTTTTAGTGTTTATTTTTGTTCAGCCAGACTCTTTTAGTGTGGGTTTTGTGGGTCAAATATAAAAATGAATCTCCTGTTCGATTTTAGTACCATTTAAAGTTGAAAGGAACACCTCATTTTACTTTTTTTGTGTGGAGCACATTGCGTTAAGCATGCAAGTTTCTTTCACCATTTTCAAATTTAAATAGTGTACAAGATAATAGCCATGTTCTAATTCTCCAATCTGTTTTAGACATCCTGAGCTAAGTGTTCAGCACTTTTTGCTATTTTAAATATTGGACCAAAACTGGGCATAGTAATAGAGATGAAGCGGCACACAGCAGCATGCACATGACCAGTGTGTCTGTACGTTTGTCTATATAAGCGGATGGACATTAAAAGCATGCACTGGGACATCAAACCATTTGCATTGGGAGGCTGAGCACCTTACTGGAGCATCTTGTATACCCAAAGCAAAATTGGCAGTAACAAGAATAAGGGTTTTCAAGCTCCTAAATAACTAAGATGTGACCAAACATTTTGACACATTCATAAAAGATGTATCTTGCAGGGCAGGATTGATTTTAATGCAGCTGTGCTTGTGCATATACATTTAAGGTCTTTAGTAAATAATGATATATAATAATGGTCTTTGTAGATATAAGTGACTCAGTAGATTGAGTGAAGAGTTGTCTGATTGTCAGTTTTCAGTCAGTTTTTGAGTTAGATATTATTTAATATATCATGCATGAAGAAACACATTATCATTATTTGTGGGTTATCGTATCAAGCATGAAAATAATGTTCTTTTCTTTTAGATACATTTTATTTTACTTCAAAATGTAACTATTTACTTTTTAATTACACCTTTATATTGGTTCTATCTGACTGATGTAAAAATTGATGCTAAATACTGGGCATTCTGATTCATCTCAGAATGTGTGTGCAAACTATTAGCTTTACATTCGTGAAAATGCAGTTAAATAATTACTTCGTGAAATGGTTAATGCAACCCGCACACAATAAAAGCGATTCTCCTGGTACAGTTTGTCAGACGCTTAAGACCCACTTTTCTTAAACAGGTCGCAGGTGTATGGATGTAGCTGTCTATCTCTTCTACAATCTCCTACTTAGTAAAAGTGAATACTCTTTCTTTTCAATTCAGAAGAGTCTTACAATTGAAAACAAATGAAACAGTATATTCCTTAAAACCATCCGACTACCCTTAACAGGTGACATGTTACAATTTGTAATGGGGTCATTCTTCACTGCTCTCTGGGAAATGATTCCACATGGATCCTAATATCCCCTATCTTTTTCATGTTTGCTTTTTATTTAGAATGTGTGTCTGATTGCTGGATAACTTAGCTGCCATTGTTCATTGTGAAACATGCCGGAATAAGCCATTTTAATTTATTGAAAGGAAGTTGTTAAGTGTCTGCATGCAACTAGATATAAAATGTAACCTAGTCCGTGCTTGGCAAAGCTCGTTTGTTCGGAATGGTTCACTATTTTGTAGTCCCCATTTATCACAGGCCATAAATATTTTCTTTTAACATATAGGTTTTTTTTTTTTAAAGAAAAAACACTTGAAAATGTAATTGATTACTTTTCCCTGGAGAAACCGACCGTAGCCTTTTCACCTACCATTACAATGCAACCATTCTATTTTTAAATAAACATGACTAGAACATCAAGCCCGGCTAAGTTCAGATAAAAACAATCCGTCTCTTATGTTGTGTTAGCTGTGATGAGGAAATTTATGGAACAGGATCAGAATATTTGTAACAAAGTAAAAGAGAATTTAAAGGTTGGTAGAACATGTAAATTAACCTGCAAATAATATAAAAGTCTTAAAAACACAAATGTTCTTTGCAATTTGTATTGTACTTTTTCATAAAACATTACTAGATATTTTTTTTAGGATGGAAGACTAGACTTTAAAAGGACACTTCAAGGTTCAAATAATAATAAAAATGTTTCCACATATTAAGGTTTACATAAAACTATTAATTAATACTTGCCGTATATGTGAGCACAACATTTCTCTAAATGCATGCTCAACCGTTGCCCACAGTATTTTTAAAGGGAAAAACACTGGGCATTTAATAAAAAGTATTAAAAATGAATGCACCCCTCGCTTTAAAATACTTTTAGACATCAATCATTTATTTCACATTTTGGTGAATTCAAATTTGAACATGATTAAGAGTATAAACTCAAATAGGTCTATTCACTAAAAGGTGAGGTGCAGGTGAGTTGAGGTGAGATTAGGTGAGTTGAGATGAGCTGGGCATTTTATCTCACCAGTTTATGTATACATTGTGCAGGGACAAACCTAATGAGTTTGGTTAGCAGGAGAAATTCACCATGTTTGTACCTGCACAATGTATAGTTACGTTGGTGAGATGAAATGTATTTAATGTTATTTTGTTCAGCAAACAGCAAAAATCTTCATGGATTTGTTACAAATCCATTTAATCTGTACAATAGAACAGGGTGACTCAATGCACTTGGTGCAGCTTGAATTTATTTATTACAAAAATATAACTGGTTAAAATGTTGTATCTAACATACATCTGTCCCTTATTGTTGATAAGCTCAAACAAATTAAAATGCAAAGATGCTTTACATGTGCAAATGACAGTGTATTCTATATAAATTATATGTATGATCCAGCATGACTGACTACAGTACCTTGGACAGCATCATATATTCCTGACATATTGTGAATCCAACCTCCTTAATACTTTACAGTGCTGTTAAAGCACAATATACTGTATGCAAACCTACTCACACCTCCTCCAAGCTTTTTGATTAGGAGTAATGTGACATTAATATATCACTTTGTAATGAATACCATCAAATTTTGCTTGTCTGCATATTTCATTATTTTTATTAGCATATAAACACTTCCATACAAGTAGTATAAACCTCTTTCTCAAATGATCTGTATCCAGCTGAACTGTATTAATAATTTCATGTAAAATTGTGTATTTTAATACATTTCAGCATCAATTTGAAGTCGAGAAAATAGGACCTATTTATCATAGTGAAACAAAAATATAGTTCTTTATTAATGAATTCATTGTTTTACATTATTTTCTACATGTGTTGTTTTGCACAATAGGCCCATTGCATCAGTTTACCTGTTCCCTCTCAAGCCAAATTACAGACATGAACTGTCTATGGTAAGTGAAAATGTATCCATGTAAAAAGTGTTTGCTTTTAATCAAACTGGATTATCCTGAGAAAAAAAATGAAGCGGTTGAGGATTCAGATCTCAAGATTAGAAAAAAAATAAAATTCTATGTCACATACTAGAGCAAAAGAAACATTCTGGTGTATTTAGTTGGTTGGTTAAGTTGAAAAATAGGTGAGATTAAGATTTTTTTTTTTCATTTCACCTGTTTTGGCCTGATTTTTGTATGGGCTGGGACTTCACTGTGCTTCTGTACTCTGCTAAGGACAGATATCTCAGTTTGGAGCGGTTGGTTTTTACATTTTATTTTTTGTGGCATTTTTATTTTTAGAATGGGTAGATTCATTTTTACAATTTTTGATAGGCCATTTTCCGTGGGTCAAAGATGAGGATTGGAGGATCATCTCTGGATATTTTTAAAAGGTATCATTTGTTTCAGGTAGGATCATTGTTGTTAAATCCTTACCCCCTACCTGGACAAGGTTAAGTTAGTGGAGGGGTAGGTGCGACAGTTTTAAACATTTATTTTTAAATAATTTTATTTATTGTAAGGTTTTAGGGTCTATTGGGCAGCCCCTGATGGCCTGCAGCCACTTAATTTTTTGTATGGGGCAGGTGAGTTTAGTTTAGTTATTTTCAGGACATGTCCCCAGCAACTGGTCCCAGGGGGGAGGGGATAAATTAAGTAGGAGACCTGGGGCTCTTGGGTAGCCACCGGTACCACTGGGGAATTTCTTTTGAGGGGCCAGGGCACCTGAGCAGGGGGTAGTATTAGTTAATTTTATTACTGGGAGTTTGGGCATATTGTTGACCCCTAGGCCTGTGGAGTTGATATTTATTAATGGGGCCAGGGGTCCATTGCTGGTCCTTATTAATATTTATTATGGGAACATGGGCATGTCAGCAGCCTGGGCAATATGTTTATTTATTTGGAAACAGGGGCACATGAGCAACCGCTGGTCCCGTGTATTAAAAGGGGAAGGGGTAGCCCCAGTTTGATGGTAAGGAGCATTGGGGGAAACTCTATGGCTTCCCAAGCATTTGTTTTGACCCGTTTTCCCTTTCAGAGCTTTACAGAGCACTGTTTGTGTTCCCTACAGCACAGAAAGGTTAATGTGTATATATCGAGTTAAGTAGATGCACATTTAGGTCGTGTTTTTTTGAGGCAGTAAATTAACAGGCAAAAATGTATTACTTTTTGTCCATTCATTTTTACTGGTCCTCATTGAATCCCTATTTGTGTAATAATTACTGCACAGGACAGTGTTTTAAAAGGTTTTTTTAATGGGTTCTGTAATGCTCCGTTGTAAGTATAAGGTTTTGTTAATGGGAGAGTAAATATTTTAATGGACGCGGTGAAGATTTTACCGCACTGATGAACGGCATTAGCAGCGGGGATTGATTTGCAAATGTACACTAGCTTACCGTTATCGGCTATTTTTGACCATTGTATCTAGCCCACAGTCCCCTACACACAGTTTCATACACATACAGTCCCATACAAACAATCACACGCACACACACGCATACACACAGTTAGGGTTCCTTACCTGCTTGGTGCTGGCTTTAGACAGGCTGCTGCAGCTTACACGTAAAGCTCTGTGCGAAGGTGGGACTCCTTTACTTAGAGTTCTAATTTTGAGTTTCTGCATTGTCCCAGAATGAGGCTGCGCTGGGACCCGGAACATAAAGTTTCAAATGAAAATGAACTGCTTTTCAGTGGGAAATTTGTAATTTGGATATTTAGCCACAGGTGATGTCATGAACAAGTGATTCCACAGATGCGTTCAAAACATATATATTTTTAATTTGTGAATTTTGCTTACACTATATGCTGGAAGACCTCCAAGTTTCAGATCACTTGAGTGATCCGAAAGGCCCATAAATTCGGGTCACTCAGACACCACCAAAGTTAATAGGAGGACTTGCAAAAAAGCCCAAATCCTCCTGATAACGCCCTGAAATGGGGCAAAGTTTAATAAAAAAATCTTTAAAAATTTGTAATAATGGAAAATAAAATAAAGTATTATTCAAACAATTATAATAAATGAAAACAAATATAAATGAAGTAATTCAACACCAAAATAAATGGAAACATGTATATATTCATATTATATATACTATTATATGTAACATTAATATATTATAATTGTATAAAATATTTTTTTTTATTTTATAATTGTTTGATGTTATTCTTCATGACTTTAACATTCAATGTCCAGCTATTAGCTGGCAAATTGAAATGCCCAAAATGTGGCTATTTTAGCTGTATTCAGGCCAGTTTAATTTTTTTGCCCTTAAAGAATATAAGGTTGTGCTAGCCTGATTATCCAGCTCCTGAGCCCTGAGTAGGTCCAATAACAGGCAAAGGGTAAAGGGTTAACTGGCGATTTATAGTGCATTTTATTCATGTGTGTATATGTTTCCTGTTTGCCAAGATCTCTGCAGATCTAATTTGAGTTGTGTTAGTTTCTGTTGTTTTGAATCTGATCTAGAGTCAGTTATGTTGATGTGTTGGTCCAAATTAGTTAGATATGATACATGCACTGAGAGAAAAGACACTGGCACATGTCAGTGTCTAACAGTCCCCCCTTGGATTACTTGATTGTAGACTGTCCCTAACACCTATCGGGCCCGTGAGGCGTACCTTTTGTCATTCATCTTCACCCTTGTGGATGAGCTCCTGGTAACAGGGCTTTGGCATAACCTCACAGGGTCCATCTATCCCTATCACAGGACCGCATCATAGTGGGGAGGGGGAACAGCATTGAACTCTTTGGTTTCTTCTTCCTCGTCACCGTACACTAGCATGATCGGAATGTCTGTGTCTGGAGACATGATTTTTGCACACATCCCTTTGAAGCAAGGTATTAGGCAGCAGGTAATAATGCATATTATGATTATTATTATGAGAATTATAATGCCCAGTTGCACTAAAGTGGATTTGCATCCTTTAAACCACCCAAAATATTGGTCCCAGGAGTCCGAAACCCCTGAGTTGCGCTTCAGTTCTTCGGACAAATCGATCAACTTTTGAATTGCGAGTGTGACCTTACCGTTTGGTCCAGTATTACGTGGTATGTATGTGCAGCAAGTTTCACCAATCATTTTACACACCCCTCCTTTTTCTGCTAGGATCATATCTAAAGCCATTCGGTTTTGGAAAGTCACTTGGGAAGTGGCTTCTAACTGTTCTGCTAATCCTTTCAGGGCGTCTCTTGTATAGTTCACAAACCGCTGCTGGTTATAATATATATAATTGATCCAGTCAACATTTTTGTTTACGGTGACTATGGTAAAAAGACTCTCGAATCCTGCTACTACCTGGTCTCTGTCTTAAAACTCATCTGGCACCCCCCTGGGAACTCCAATATCATCTATATACACATGGGGATCAAAGCTGGCTTGGGGTGCACTTCTCTTTTTCCTGGCTTGGCTTAGTGCCCCTACTGTGGGCGTTGTATCTTCTTCACTCAATATGTGGAGAGGCATGATGGTAAATGGTTACTCCCTCTCCTGGTTTGGGTGCTTTTGTAAGAAGGTGTAACGCCCCGATGTGGGGGTCCAATGGAAAGGAGCCCAATATGCAGAATACAATGAACAAACAGTAGTACTCACAGGAGATGAACGGTAGTGCACTTGAAATGGTTAGGAACAAAACTGCTGTGAAGATCTCTGTACTTGGTTCTTGTAGGCGTATTCGCCTGTGGGTAACAAACGCATCCAGTCATCTTGTAGATAAGTAACAAAACATCTGAGATACTGTTCGAGTGTTTGGTTTGTGCGTTCCGTTTGGCCATTGGTCTGTGGATGAAAGGACGAGGACAGGTTGACTTGAATATGAAGACCACAACAGAAGGCACGCCAGAAACGGGAAGTGAACTGTGTTCCACGATCAGAAGTGATGGTCTCTGGTAGACCATGCAAACAGAAAATCTCTCTGATGAACAATGTTGCTGTTTCTGAGGTTGTGGGCAATCTCTTGGCTGGGATAAAGTGTGCCATCTTCGTAAACCTATCAATCACGACGAGGATGGTGGTATAACCCTGGGAAGGTGGTAATTCCACTATAAAAATCCATGTCGGTCTATGGTTGCTTAGGTGTAGGCTAGGGTTGTAATAAACCTGCTGGTTTATGTCTTGTTCCTTTAGTGATCGCACAGGTATGGCAAGTAGATACGTAGGAGGCAACCAGAACAATCGTTTTATGAGATCTTCTGTCTTTTTTAATCCCCCATGTCCTGCAGTGATCGTATCATGATGTAAACGGATAATCTCAGGCCGCACCGGTGGAGGTACATATATCTGTTTTCGGTGGTAAAGAAGCCCATCTCGGGATACCAATTGTGGAGTGTTAGGTGGTGTTATTGTGGTACTGGCATCGCGGAGCTTCTCCCAAAAATTTTGCATTGATGCCAGGAAGTGACCCTCATTTAGTACAGTTTCTCTCCCCCCTGATGGAGCCTCTTGATGATCAGATGTGCGGGATTGTTCTTGGACCCTGGTCTATAGGTGATTTGGAGATTGAATCGACTAAAAAAAAAGAGCCCAGCGGGCTTGACGGGGTCTTAGTCTTTTGGCAGAGCGAAGGTATTCTAAATTACGGTGATCAGTATATACAAGTATGGGAAGTGAAGCCCCCTCCAGGAGATGTCTCCACTCTTCTAATGCCTGTTTAATAGCAAGGAGCTCTCGATCTTTCGGGAGCGGTAAGTTTACGTGAATAGAAGGCTACAGGATGCATCCTCTCTGGTTCCCCTTGTCTTTGTGACAGGATCGCTCCGATAGCTGTTTCTGAAGCATCCACCTCGAGAACATATGGAAGTAATGGGTCTGGGAACACAAGAATGGATTATGGTTGTGGTTGAAATGGAACGATCAGACCACTGAAGCAGAAGAGAAACAGATAAATGACGTTTGGCATATGATAGGTCAAGCGGGGCCAGAGGATGGGTAGATAAGAGCTTACCTCTGGATCTCGATGGGTGTTCGGGACATTCGCGGAGGAGGTGACCTGCTTTGCCGCAGTAAAGACACAGGTGCAAGGTTCATCTTCCAAGACGTTCTTCAGCTGTGATGGGACCTCTGAAGAGTCCGAATTGCATGGGTTCTTCAGTGGTGCTACAGGTCAGAGGGGTGTTCATCTGGATAGGGGTTGGCAAGGTACGACGTCTAGGGGGGCTGTGGACTAGAGCACGTTCTTGTCTGCGCTCACACAATCTTCTGTCGATCTGTATAGATAAGTCAACTAAAGCCTCAAGTGTTCGGGGAACCCCTACATGAGCCAACTCATCCTTAAGGGTGTCTGAAAGTCCAAGCCGGTACTGATCCCGCAGTGCAGCCTCATTCCAGCAAGTTTCAACAGCGGCTTGGCGGAACTCTGTTACGTTCTCCTTAACACGTCTATGTCCTTGTCTGAGATGACGAATGATGTTTTGTGCGGTAGAAGCTCTATGTGGATCATTGTACAGGACTCCCATGGCCTGCTGGAAAGAACCCCATGAATCTAGAATGGGACTGTTGATATGGAGTAAGTGATGAGCCCATTGTTGTGGTTCACTAGTGAGTAATGTGATAGTGGTATGCACCTTGGCGTAATCAGATGAGTAGGTTCTGGGTTTCAGGGAGAACATTAACTGACAGGATGTAAGAAAAGTTTGATACTGTGATCTATCACCAGAGAATCTATCAGGTAAGGGAATGCGGGGTTCTGAGACTGAAGCACCCTCTGGAATGGTGGGAGGTTGCAGAGAACAAGTGACTGGTTCGGGGCCCATACATCCAGAACGAAGCTCTTGTACTTGGTGACGTAGGTCAGACTGATCGGCTTGCAGATCTTGTACCGTATGTGTGAGAGGAGCAGGCTGTTGCGTCATGGCTGTTATAGTTTCAGCTATTCCTGCGGACTCCATGTTAGGGGCTCAGTTATTATGTAATGCCCCGATGTGGGGGTCCAATGGAAAGGAGCCCAATATGCAGAATATATAGGGGATGTCCATTGTGATATCACACAATGCATCACAGGCCACGCCCCCCAGGCACACACCACTCACTATACACAGAGAAAGGGGGCGACAACGTCATGGACCAAAGCCCTGCCCCCTCTGCTGACCTCTGCACCAACCCACCATCGCTATCTCCCTCTCCTCATGAAGACACGAGGAGTGAAGACACAGATGGCAAGAAGCACGACGGATGCCAGCGCTGGTAGGGACAGGACCCGGCTGCATGTCCACGCCCCCCACTGCAGCGTGGGATGGAGGACGAGGCCCGCGATCGTGAGGTATGGGCCTGACAGAAGGGAAACTCATTTTTTCAGGCCTCGCATGTAGACAGATTGGTGGAGGCACTCTATGGCTTATAACCCCAGTCATCCCCCATATTCCATCCCACTGCCCCCCAGTAGTCACAGTCTTGTCCCCAATAATCGTTGGTCACACATACATATACAGTCTCCATTCTCTGCGATACCCTTATCTTTCGTATATACTCATCCCCATGCAGGGATCATTTCGTCACTTTTAACTGAGTAAGTGGCCACATGGGTGTTAGATGAGTTATACCAGAAGGTGGTTGTGCCCGCTTGTTGTGTGATAGCCACCTGTTGGTATTCTGTGGCCTGTATAGTTTGGGAGAGGCAGGTGGTGAGTATTAACAGGAATGACAAATACATTTTTATTACTCAGGAGTTGGAGGACCTTTGATCTTCATGTAGTGAGAAGCGTGAATCCAGGTGGGTCTCCCTTCTAGTTTTACGGAGGTTGGTGTGGTTAACAACACTTGGTGGGGTCCTTTGTATCTAGGGTCAAGGGTGCCTCGGACGTGTTTCCTAACCACTACCCACTCTCCGGGTCTCAGAGTGTGACTTCCTTCCAAAGAATCAGGATCTGGAATGGAAGAGAAAACTTGTACATGTATGTTAGACAATTGTTTACAGAGGGCAATAACACACTTTGCAATGGATTCATAATGCATTTGTAATTGCTGGGGGAAGTACTGCCTGATTCTTGCCCCTGTCCCAAATAAGATTTCATAGGGGGTTCATTTGTGCGGGGGCCTTGGCGTGTGCCTGACTGGATATTTGCGTTAGTCACTCAAAGTTCTTGTCATAAAACGTATATACAACACATCAAGATATTTTCAACATATGGGGGTGGTTCTTACTGTCATGCCCACAACGTGCCTCAGGCTGGCGTCACACCCTCCCATGGACAGATATACGAAGACTACACGAAGTGACAAATGTAGGTAAGATGATAAACTTCCTCACCTCACTCACGGGCTGCAGTCCCGGTGTCCGTTGATGTGTCCCGCCTCTGTCCGATGGTTCGGGGGGTGTCCCGCCAGGAAGTCTCTCGTGTGCCCCACGTTGGGCATCAATTGTTTTGGATCTGATCAAGAGTCAGTTATGTTGATGTGTTGGTCCAAATTAGTTAGATATGATACGTGCACGTAGAGAAAAGACACTGACACACGCTGTGGAGTTGAAGAAAATCTCTACTTTATTCGGTGTGATACAGCTTGATATACACTTCAGGAGATAGGAAGGGGTCGTCTATTGTGCCACTAGTTGATTGGTTATATGTAGAACAATAGGCAGCTTGTGCAAATGTATCTTAGTCAAGCAGCTGCATAACAGGATGTGTGGTTGCATTCTGTAAAGTAACGTCTCTATCTTTTAAGCACCTTTTTAGCTGTATAACAAGCCAGTGTCCATTCTGTCTCATGTTGCCATAACACTGTGTGTATACTATTGTTTACTTCACAATAACGGCTGCATTGTTTTACTGAACTTTCAACTGCCTTTAGCAAGTAATCTAGCATTTTTCAATATAACATATTTTTCAATGGCTGTCTTGTTCTTTAATGCTAATTTTTGCGGCCTTTTATTGGCAAAACACTTGCTTTTTTTAAGGTAACGGGCGCCATTAAATTTAGCCCAATATTTAAAAAATTATGAATATCATCCCATTATTTTAAAGGACTAAAACCCTGCCAGAAACAATTCTTTATTTGTTATATTTTGTTCAGTACTTATTTTCTGTGGGCAAAATGAATTATAATCCGTAGTCATGTGATACATGAATGCATTGAAGACTTGGTTGTCATAGCAGCAAATTCATCTTGTTCAGTTTCTTTCTCTGTATATATAAACCTATGAAAAAGAGATTAAAATGACAGATCTACTTAGTTTTGCACAGCATTAATTAAATGTTTGGTCTATGTGAGACAGCAGTTTTAATTGACATGATATTTATCATGTAAAATAATACACACAAAGTAACCCTCCCGACAACACAAGTGAACAAGAAATGCAATTTTCTTTTTTGATCTCTTTCTCTTATTGTTCCTTGGTCATTTTAATGCTAAAACAATGGGATTTATAATCTCTTTGAACTTAATTCCCAGGACACTCAATTAAACATATTGATGCAATTCAAGTTGAATTTATTTTTATTGGAAACAAACATTATTTTTGATAATTGAAGTCAGATTAACATTCTTTACCGGGATTAAATTATCGAGCTGAGTAATAAATCTCTTGCCATGTATTTTACTTGCCAATGTTATTTTACTTTCCTATAGATTTTTTTTTTTTAC
The DNA here is from genome assembly GCA_036172795.1 of Pelodytes ibericus. NCBI lineage: Eukaryota > Metazoa > Chordata > Amphibia > Anura > Pelodytidae > Pelodytes > Pelodytes ibericus. The sequence goes on along the minus strand of CM069861.1, from coordinate 108,819,435 downwards.
TGTAATACAGTTACATTAGTAATTAAATCCACACACTGCACATCCCTCCCCAAATTATTGTTGCATTATTAAAAGGAGCTTATCATTGTTTTAAATGATCCATCTAATGCTTGCTGGTAAGTACCAAGCAATCTGGTGCCACAGACAAATTCATACTGGCAACAAAATGCATCCTTTCTTTACAGTGCTAATTAACCCAGCATAGTGCTAATTAACCTAACGCCAGCCAGTCCAATAAATATGCTAATGAAGTAGACTATTCCATGGTCAGACATTGAGTGAATTCCCTGAGAGGAGTGACCACGTTAAGGCCGCAGTGAATTGATAAAGAGGGAGCACATTCACGTGTGTTTAAAAAAAAAAAAAAAAATACTTTATTGACATGACACTAGGGAACAATAAACAATGCATACACATACAGACAGTTGTAACGCATGCAGTGCTATTTAGTTTACACTATCTATTGTACATAAAATAATACAATTCAATGTAACACTTATTTAAGTGATGGGAAAACACAGAATAAAGAATTAGTATGTTACGTATTTCTCCATAATTTCCCTTTATAAGTTACAGGACAATTTCTGAACCAGATAAGGTAACACTTGCATTGGATGAGGTTGTCCAAAACCCGTGGCTTCTAAGGGTTTTTTTCATACACTTTTCTATGATTTATCTTAGTCTTATCTCAGTCTAAGCTACAGATCTATCCTTATTCATTTTTATATATTTTCACATTTTTAATTTTTTGTGACATAATTGTATCATTATTTTAGATCCATGTGGTTCCCGGTTTTATGTTATAATTAGAGTTTAGCGAACCCGAACCGCAAATTTCGGGTTCGTACCGAACATTAAGATTTTTGAACCCCGAACACTGCATTCCACTGTATATATATACTAGTTATTATATAAGCCTTAGATTTCTGTACACCATGTGTCTGTGATATTCGATGGATTACTTTAGAAGACAAGACAAGTAATAATGATTGTGAATAATGCAAACACTGTCCTCACTAGTAGTTGCTGATTTGTGTTAGTGTCATGGCATCTAGATTTCAGATATTTTAGCTCTCTGTATTTTGCCAATGCTGGATATATGCTCATATTTTCAATTGCCAATAAACACAATGACATATATCCAACCTTAACTGATGATATCATATTGGTTCCATACTTTTTCCAATTACTAAATCCACTCTAATGGCTGGTCTGGAAAATAGTATCATAGAAAAAGTATCCAGGACTTTGGTCTGAAAATATAGCTATAAAATATTAATTTAAAAACCCTAGAAATTGATTCCAGTTTTGCAATACTTACACTTTTATTTCTTGTGTCAACATGCTTATTTCAAGGGCATATCACTTTCTAGTGGAGCAGGTATTTTCTCTGCGTGGGGCCTATTTCTTCGGCTTGGATATTGGAAACTGGTGCAGTTTGGTTGGATTATATATAAATGTAAGTGGAGTTCATGCTAAATCTTTGTTGTTTAGCTTCAGTGGTGATTCTACTGTCCATCCTATCAATTTAAATTAAATTGTTTTTGCTTATCCCCTTATGATTTATTTTTCATTTCATACATCTATTTTTTTTTTGCCTCCAGATTTCCAACCTTTGTTTCCTGTGGAGATCTAAGTTTTAAAATCTTGCATCCCCAATCATTCGCTTTGCTTTCCAGCAGGGGTCTAAAAGCTTTACTCTTATGACAACATATGTCTTAATAGACACAGTGAAGCATCTTAGTTGAAGTCTGGATGGTGATAACTGGCCTTTCATGAGGAAATACATTTCAGCCTCAGTATGAAATGTTAAGCGGTCTCAATTCTTTTTAGTTTTGTTCCCAAGTAGGTTGCTAACTCTTTATGTCTCAGTATAAGACATCTATGTTCAAACATTTTAAAGGATCTGCTGATGCACCGTGCAGGGTGAAACTTTTTTGCAGAATGTATTTTTTAGGTATTGTTTCTGAAAAGTTGGTTTAAAGCAGTGCTTATCAGCCTGGTGCGTGCATTCTCACAGGGAGACATGAGCAGTCAAGGCAAGCTGTTGGCATATATACTCAACATACTTTTTTGTTTCAGTAACAGACTCACAAACAGACAAGGCTAAATGCACTGAAAATAAATAAAAGACTCAACTAACGCAGTGGATAAAAAGAATGTATCTAACATAAGGGATAATGATAACTAAGTGCCAATAGGGCTTGAATCATGGAGGGGGTGTGAGACCTCTGTTAATCTACAGGATGATGCATTTTTGGAATTGGGACATGGCCACATACTGAGTGAGTTGGGGGAATTATTATGGTAAAAATACAATATTGTGCAAAAGAATTAGACTAAAAAAGGTGTTTTTTTTTAAAGAACTTGGCAGGTAGGTTGTCCAAATCATCTCAGATAACTAACTATAGCTCTTCTGTGGATTTAGGCAGCCTTAATTGCTTCTCTCCCTCTATGTAATCCCAGACAAACTGAATCATGTTGAGATCAGGGATTTGTGGGGGCCATACCATCACTTTCAGGACTCCTTTTTTAAGCTTAAGATAGTTATTAATTACTTTGGCTGTATGTCGGGTTTCATTGCCATGCTGCAGAATACATTTAGGGCCAATCAAATGCTTCCTTGATAATTATCTGACTATACTTCTTATCATTGAGGAGATCATTAACTATGACCAAATCCCAAAATCCATTTTCAGAAATGCAAACCCAAATTTGCAAAGAATTTTCACCATGCTTCACTTTTGCCAGTAGACATATTTTCTTGAACTGGTCTCCAGTCCTTTGGTGAACAAACTGCCTCCCGGTACAGCCAAATATTTCAAATTTTGACTCATCAGTCCAGAGCACCTGCTGCCATTTTTCTGTACCCCACTTCCTGTCTTAGTTTGCATAGTTGAGTAGCTTGGCCTTGTTTTCAAGTTACAGATATTGCTTTTTAGTCAAAAGTCTTCCACAAAGATCCCTTCTGACCAGATTTCTCCAGTCAGTAGATGGGTGTATCAGAGGCCCACTGTTTTATGCCAGTTCTAAGCAGATAACCAATAATTATTGGAAGAGAGCACTTCAATTATAAGCTGATGGCACTGCTGGACATCTTATGATTGTGAAGGGAAGTAAGCATGATGTGTCTTTCATCCGCTGCACTAAGATCCCTTGGCTGACACCTGTATCCATGGTCCACAGCACTGCCCATTTCTTTGTGTTAGTTCAAAAGAGCTTGGACAGCACATCTGGAAAACCTTGTCTGTCTTGACATTTCTGCAAAGGAGAGGCCTTGCTGATGCAGAATAACGACACTGCATCTTGTTACTGTGCTCAGTCTTGCCATGGTTCATGAGTTTTTATATTAAACTGTCTTTCGCAACATGCATCTTGTTAGTAGAATTTGGCTGTTCCTCACCATATTTTATTCCTCCTACACAGTTGTTTCTGTTTCAGTTAATAATTGTGGGACAACCTACATATTAAATAGCTGATCTTTGGCACATGTTTGGTATAAATGTTTAATAATACACCTGACTACATGCCTACAAAATCCCTAACTTTGTGTTGAAGGATGATGTTTTGAAGGAAAAGGTTGTTCACACCAAATATAGATTTTTTCTTCTGTTCATTCATTTTGAATTTTGTTAATTTACAAAAATAAACCTTTTAATATTTCTATTTTTGAAAGAATTCTTTCTTAACAGCATTTTTTCACACTTGTCTACAATGTTTGCACAGTACTGTGTATTAGGTAAACTGTTATTACACCGAAGAAAAAAAAGGAAAGTTAGAACACTACATATTGTTTTGTGGTCCCTTAGAACAAGTCAGGATGTAGCTATAAAAGTTAAAAAATCAACATAAAGCTGGGTTTTGTAGACCTCAGTGTTTGAAATCTAGCAATGCTACTATATGTTATTATATGAAGTGTGTCATTCTGATTTTATGACTGATTTTCAAGTGGTCAAGATTACAGATCTCAAGCCTCTTCCATGTTTGGTGTTAGGAAATACCTTGGCAACTTCACTATATAACAGTGTTATTTAATGATTTTCATTGTTTAAAAAAGAACCTGCAAAAATAATAATTTTCACTAAACAATCTATGAATACATATTGCAACTAATTAACATTACAAAATAATAATAAAATGAGATATTTGACTCAAATTTCGGAGAAGAAAAACAATATATTAAAAATTTAATTTACGCAGAAAAATCTAAATGCAGGCTTGTTCTCTGCCAGTGTTGTAGAACATTAGTCCTTCCATGACAAAGACACACCTAGACTGATTAACTCATCTTTTACCAAAGTTACCATCTTCCCTGTAAACCATGCAGATTATAGATTAAACTCATTCCTGTCATGCAAGGAAACCTTCATGGTCACAATTAGAGATGAGGTGCATAAATTATGTCCAGTAGTCCCCGAGGATTTCTAACTATGAATTAATCTTTTCTCAGTTGAAGAAACATGTAGTGCATAGTGGCTTCCTTCCCTATCAGAGAAACAATTGATACTGGGAAAAACAGATTTCCTATATTAGAAATATTAAAAACAAATGGCAGGGATTGATTGAGATGCAAAACTTACAAACTGACTTTCAAAGATAAATAGATCTCATGTCCTTTGTCTTAAAAAAGCAGCTGTGCGACAATTAACCCTTTCTACATAGAAACATCCTTATCTGTCAGAAACACATGTAATGCAAAGGTAAATCTCTTTATTGTCAGAAACATACACCATGGAGATTTCCTCCCAATTAATGCAAGAAATAAAAACACACTTATAATATGTTATTATATTTTAATTTGGCAGCCCCATAGAAATTGGACAACAAGCTTATAAATGAAAATTAACAAACAAGAAAAATGAGGTAAATGTATTATATTTTCCAGCTTTTAAAGAGTTTTTTTTAAATGTTTGCATTACATTTCTTAGCAGACTACCAGAGCACAGACTAACTCCTTTCTCATAGTAACCTGCGAAATGGTGATGTGAGCTCATTTCTAATTCTTGGATGGCCATGAAAACCGTTTAAAATTGTGGGGTGAGGGTGCACAGTGAGAACAAACAGGCATCTGAAAACACTGTATATTGTATGGAGCCATTGTAACCCGGAAGTAACACAGCAGCATGGAGTACGCCATCGAGATCCTTTTGTACGAACTATGCACACTAAACACACTGTAGGATTGCTGTTACATTTTTAGATGTAAGCTTTAACTATTTTTACACCAAATAAATATTATTGTTTTTACCTGTATATACTCCATTTTGTTTGTGTAAATCATGCTCCTGGCACATTGGTCATTGGCTGTATTGGTCACTCTGAGAATACTCAATATCCCTGAATTGACAGTTTGGGCCGTTCCGAAATCAAAGCATGGAGGCTTTTGGATTGAAAAGTTTTTTGCCATGCTGCAATTACAATTTAGTGTACTTATATTGCAAAATCTGGATGCGGTGTTAAACTCTAGCCTCATATTTCTGTTGGTATATCATTCTTATTTGCACCTGCTCTGCAACAACCACATCTAAGTGACTAGCCAACTCATTATGCCTTGCCATCATCGAAGCATAGAACCGTTCACCATCATGGTCAGTTGCTGGTCCATGTGTGCCATATCACTATGGGTACCAGCACTTAGACTATTGACAGCAGCATCGAATGCCATCATCAGAGGATTATAAATCAGACTGTAGAGGGGTTGATAATGATCTGGGATCCACTACCCTGCTGGGCATGCTGATTTCCACCACATATGTAGCTGCAGAAAAAGAGGAATGTTGAGGACATTGCAATACAGATGTAGGCACATTCTCTTATAGTTCACATGCATGGTCATATGAATCCTGAACTATGGTACATTGATATTCCTAATACTAATGAACACCTTATAACAATCCAAATTGTCAGTTAGCAGTTACATAAGACAAGCCCATGATGATTGAACCTACGAGGGGTTACATTCCTATCACACAAGTACATAGATATAATACAACTGTACAGTCATGTCCAAATTTTTGTGTACATGGATGTACAATTGTATGTACATAGATTGTATACCAGAAGTATACAACTACATTTTCATAAACATCAGAACTTAATGATGTTTTGTACATTTGTATTTACTTTGGGTGGTGGTTCCCTGGGCCTACACATCAGGAACCGGTAGTTGGTGGAAGGAACCTAGTGCAGAAGGTGGTGAAGATAGTGTCAGGTTCTGTTGGTCGGTTGGGTTTGACAGGGGAGCGTAGAGCAGGGTGAGAGCAAGGGCCCCTGAGGACCTTGGTCAGCAGGTAGCAAGGAAAGTCCAATAGCCAGGCAATAGGTCAGGTCAGGCAACTGAGGGTCAGAATGGTTAGGCAAGCCAGGGTTGGAGAAATCAGGAAAGTCCAAGAACAAGCCTGGGTCAAGATCAGGAGGTCAAACGCAGTGGAAGTATAACAATACAGGGAACCAGGGACTAAGCAAGGAAAACCAGACTTATCAGCTTAATAATCAAGCAGGACTTGGGAGTCCTCTGGACTTAGGGTGAAGCAGACTGGTATCCTGACAGATAGGTTCTATTGATGATGAAGAAGAATGCATTTTTAATGTTGAGTTCATACAATTTGGTGCTGAACAGTTCACATCAACATTTTTAATGGGCTTCATTCACAAGGGAATTGCATGTGATGGTGAACAGAATTCCCAAGTTAAGGCCATAGTAGCTGAGTTGTAATCATTCTGAAGTCAGCTATTCTGACCATAAATTAGTATCTCAATTCACAAATCCATGCAATTCCCTGTATCATGAATGAAGTCCTATCTGTAACACATGTTTCTACTACAGGTGACATGCACATACATGTACATGTATTTGTTTGTTTGACTTACTGTAGACAGGTGAAGAGGAACCAGCCACCAAGATCAGCTGAGCTGTCTGACCATCTGCCTCTTGTGCAGGCCATGGGGGCTCATCATCAGATGATGCAGGTTATTGAGGTGGCACAGTACCAGATGCTAGAAGGAAAGTTCAGAGAAATGTATTAATACATATCAATTGACATACATAACATATGAATGGATATTCAATATTTAAAACTGGGCATGTCTGTATCAACTTCCCCCTCAACCTCTGTTACTGACTGACTTCATGATCTACAGTAGCTCCCTCTTGAAATTCAATAGCTCAAGCAACAAAATCCAACAGCGCCCAGTGGCTCAGACAGTGGTGGCTCCGTAGGATAACTTCCCATTCACCTCCCACTTGATGTCAGAATACCTGAAATATAAAAGGTATAATCATTAATTATCTGCACGTTATCCCATTTTCACACATACATCTATCGATCTCTGCATGTATGTATTCACATTTTAATGTATATGTATATGTAGTGACACACCTATATAAATGTGCTACTGATGCACAGACATTGATACGCACTGACACTTTGGACTGCAACTCCCATGTCCCATGATGCAACTTGCAACATTCATGTGTACAGATTAATTGCTGAGATGTGCTTATTGTCCCTCTCCAGCTGACATTCTCTGCATAGCAACATTTCTCTACACATAGCCTTGCAGTCATTATGACATGTGTAGCCATGTACAAAATTCCCTATGAGTGTACACTACTAGGTATCCTTGACACAGCTAATACATGTGCAACATGAACTACAAGTGTGATTTCATTGTGATATAACATGCTGCCTAAAGTATAAAAGTATTTAAATGTAATTCTTCACCACCTCCTTGGAGATGTTATTCCCACCAACTGTGTCAACAGCATCCACAATCTGCTGTCAGAGTTCATTCCCCCCTCGACTTGTCCTCTTTGCTGCTGCCCCCTAACATGGTTGTAATGTTCTTCAGCTTGTGACCAATAATGTATTCTTCTCTGTGAGGAAACTCTGATGGTACCTCTCAGGTCTTGATTTTCCCTCTCTCCTGTTACCACTTTCCTGGTCCCCCAACCCTGATCACTAGCTTGCAATTTTCAAAAGTTCTCAAAGGTGGTCTGAACATGTGTTCATTATTTCCTTGACAGTGATTAGGTTTCAGCTTGAACATATCAATAATTTTATCCAACTAGGCCTATTATACCTATCAGTATTTTGTATTTTTTGGTAGGATTTAGGATTCTTTTCAGTCTGTATGTTATCACTTCGTGCACCCTCAACCCACAATTCTAAACTGTATGCTCTTTTGGTATGTTTGTAAGGTTCACACACCTGAGTGGTTTTGCAGCATTGCAGGTGTATACATTTTATAACACTTGAGTGCCCACATTTGTTTTGCAGTACTAACTTTATAAAATGTAATGTGTAAAACACCCAAATTCCATTACAATATGTCAGAAGTCTATATAAAGCTTTTTTTATACTTCCATCAATCTTGAAGTTAGATATGAATCATCCATTGTTGATTTATTATTTGCCCAGGTAGCGTTTCATTCATGGACAGTCGGAGGTCTTCTTAGAACCTAATAGCAGATATCATAAGCAAGACAGGAAATAGACTATGAAGTGTAATGAAAAAAGTTTGGCTGATATTGACTTCTTATATCCATTTTGATGGTATAGTACATCAAAAATGTAGTGGCTTGACAACAACAAGGTTTTCAAGCAAGGAATGTACAATATTAAATACAATAAATGTAGTTGTAGGTTTTGTTAGTGTAAAAAAGTAAAGGTTAAGGTAACATTTATGATATGTTATAAACAGCTCAAGCAGCTGCAAAAGTGTTTTATGCCATGCTGCTAGTCCTTTGGCATAGAACATCTGTGTCAGAGGCATAGCAGTTACATACTACAAATATGGCGGCAGTAATCAATGAGTGCACATTCATTCACAAAGAAAACATCATCTTTCACATTACTTAACCTGTCTCTTTAAATGATATACACATTACTTGTGGTTTCACCAAATTTGCAGAGTAGGTCAAATTTAGAGTTCAAATTGGAAACCATTTGTTTCCAGTTGGATGACAAATCTTCTTTAGGGAATAGCTCAAGGATATCAAATTTGGAAGTTGAATTTTACTTTAAGACTACCTCTCGCCAAATTCGATATTTTGGAAGTAAACATTTCGTGAAACTGCTGTTTCACTAACACCAGTGACCTTCGGTTACTCTGGTCACACAGTGGTTCATCTGTGTGTCAATCATGTAAGCCAGGAATGAAACTGCTAATGCTAGTGTGCATAGTTAGGAAAGATGAAAATGGAGCAGGAGTGAATGCCTATATAAACAACGAAGATGTATAACACTGTAGTAGGGCTCAGCAGGCAGACACTGAGACAGACACAAGATCTCAGCACTGTAGTCAAAGAAGGAGAACAGAAGATTTATAGGTAAGTTGTTTTTTTCTAGCACATTAGACAAGTAAACATTAGGGGAATCTTTTTGTATGGCAATTTTTTTTGTTAAGAATTTAATCTCACTTTTAATTCATTTACCTAACTGAATGTAACTTGGCATCCACACAGTTTCTCCCACTTATGCATTTAATGAAATTGCACGCATTTACTTTTATATGCTTATTGAACATTTCTTATGTTTTGTGCAATGTATGATGTTTTAATTTCCAAGAAAGTTATACAATGTGAAAAATTATCAATTGTGAATACGTCCAGTTTCCAACAACTTAAACATTTACAATGTCTTGGTTTTATTGGTACAATGTACCTATTATCTATTAATTTCAGGTGTCTATTTAATTATCCAGATGTAGAGTATCTATGCTAGCTCTCTGCAAAATGTTTTTTTATTTTTAGTTGGGAGCCATAGGGAAGCCATAAGAAGAAAATGGTAGAAGAGTGACTGACCCAATACGTAGGAGTGAAAGGAATGATACCAGAGTGAAAGTAAGTGAGATAGGCAGCTTTGGTTTTAGAGCATGAACGGATATGATATAGCTAAGCATGACAGGATTAAGTTGGGCTACTTGTCACTCCCATAAACACAGGCCTAGCTTAATCTAGATTTTTATTGATCTGCTGTGTCTAAAGACAAGTAGGTGTGGAAATGATGAGTACTGTGCTGTGCAGCATCAGATGAGGGATAATGCAGGAACTGAAATCAAATGTAAAGCACACTTTGGATGAGTGAATTTACTTCAGCTACATAAAATTCATCCTACTCCCCTCTTTGCAGGGAGCATGTTTGGCTGAAACGGCAGGAGATTACTTGTTCTCTTTCTCTGACACTGAACTAAAGAGAGCATTGTGGGAAAGCCATCATGACACATGACACAGTGCAAAAGAGGCTCACAGCATGAGGCAGCATCAAGGGGTTTACATGGCCTTGATGCACTCTGGCACAGCATGAGGCTACAAAGGAGAGTGGCTGTTTCAGCTTCAGGAACACTACAATCTGCACTACTCTCATGAGAGCTCACAGCGAAGATGCTCTATGAAGCCCTCATGTAAACAGGGCAAAATACCGTCTCTGTGCTCTGGGCATTATATTGCCACACTAGCAATGATGTGCAAATATTGGGATTACAGATAAATGTTTATTTGATGAAAAAGAAAAGTCCTCCCTTTGATATGGAAATAAAAATAGATCAAAATGATTGAAATCAAACGTTAGAAAACAAACCCAAAATGTAATAATTGGAAATATTTAGCTGAACTTTACTAAATCATTGTATTTGTCTGCTTTTTTTTAAAGCGACACTATCATTAAAATGTGATTTTCCCTTGCGTTTGGAACCTCCTTTGTACTATCTATTAACCAGTTAGATATTGAAAGATATCTAGGGGAAGATGAATAAAGATGAAGAGATATCACTTGGGCAACAATTTCTAAGTAATTTTATGAGGCCTTATCTTAAAGACATTGTTCTTTTAATCAAAATGAAAAATCCATTCACTGCTTAGTAAATCTTACTATAGATAATAGATTATTAGACATAATGGAAAAGAAGAACCATGTTGGTCAGTTTTACAAACAGATTCATAACCTTTATTTGATTTATTCTATCAGTGTATAGCTTTTTGGATATACACTTTTAATAGACAAATGCCCCAATTATACTCGGATTATATAAAAAACCTATCTTTAAAGGTAACCTGCTCATTAACTCCAGCTCACCAGTTGCCTCACCTGTCAGTTTGTCGTATCCACTCTTTTCTCATTTACAGCTAAGCATAAGATGGATCAGCTTAAAGATATGGTTCATCCCATGCATTCTTAAATTCCTTTACATTTCGCCTATTGAATGCAGGGACACATGGTGTATGTTGCATGTTTCCAACTGTTGTGTACATATTAGAGTGTATCAGTACAATGATCCACATTAACATGCTGAATTTAGAGTTTGACTTCGATTAAGAGGCACACTTTAGGGAACTTTAGGATTATAAATTAGTTTTGGGGGAATATAAAGGTTAAAGTTACATTGGGGTTATCAATTCCGATAATGGTTAGGAGAGTACATTAGATAAGAGTTGTAGGCCTAAGCCCAGGCCTACGGCAGCAGAATGGAGATGGGTTGCCCCACTAGATCACCAGGGAGCAATATGGTTCAGTTTCAAGAGATGTGGTGGGAATCTGGCTTTGTGCATAGAGATGTGGGGGAAATATGGCACTGCTGTAAGGTGTGAATGGGAAAGTTGGTGTAGTAGAAAGGTTATGAGAAGAAGGGGTGCATGATGGAGAGCAATAGGTGTGACAAATGAGGGTTGGGTGTGCATGAGTTTAGTCTAGGACAGCATAAAACCTAAGTACACAAGTGTATTAGCTTAGCGTTTTAAGGAAGCAAGAAAAGCTTCAATAAAGTTTAGTGTCCCTTTAAACAATGTTTAGAACTTATGTAGAAAATCAAGTTTCATGATTTTCTGTATGTTAAATGACCATTGTAATCAAAGCTATCTTCTAATGGAATTAAGCAGCCAAATCCGGCCATATGAAATCATCCTAAACCATACCAGAACTGGAAAAACTATTGACCACAGAAAACATGCAACTAGGGTTGTAAGCTGACTTCGATTGGCATAATATATACTGTGATTATATACAAGCACCTGTTTGTAGCAACCAAGAAAACAAAAAGGTTACCTTATGCAGTCTTCATTTTAGAATCCCATACAGACATGCCCATCCAAACAGTAACATGCCAGTATCAATGGTGTTTAAATGCTGCTTCCCTATGGCTTTCTTTGGTGTTTCCACTCAGTGGATGTTTCCTATGGGTTTACATGTTAACATGCCCAAAATCTATGTGGCATTTAATTTAAATTGCTCATGCAATGCCAAGATCACATGGTACCAACCTAAAGAGAATACATTTTGTGTAGACAATTGTGTAATACAGTCTTGTGCCCTTGCACAATTTTTGATTACAGAGAAAAGCAGCTGAATATATTTACATGCCTAATTATTAGATACTAATATCTCCTGATACTAAGCAAAGTAAAGCCAATGCAGTTTCAAAGACACTGTGCTTTTAAGACCTCTACTACTATCCAGTCACATTTTCCAAAGCCTTACATTTACTGCTCTGTAGTAGTTTCATTCTAGCTATTTCCGGGTTTCAGAACACAGGTTGCCTGTACAATGTGCTCTTTTGTTGAATGTCTTTTATCTATTCGTAGAGTCTACTATGCCATATTTTTCAGAGGTCCTAGTAGATTTAATTATTCATGTTACTGTAAATGTTTTAAAATACATTTATTTGTTTGGAATATTGAAGTGTGAAACATCTGTTTTGATGCAGACTGGTTGCTTTTAATGATTGTTTAGCTTCTAGTGGTTTGGGTGGCCGTTGATGTCTCGATAATTTGCTCATTTGTATATTGCTGTTCAAAAGCCACTGATGTCCAGTCAGATACAACATTACATGTAGAATGGCCATGTATCAAAGGAAGAGAGCAATTGCTGGTAGCTTCTGTTGCGGCCCCTACTGTTCTTTACACAGGCCATCTGGCATCAGTCCTCAATCATTTATCCTCCCACCTAAGGAGCATGAAGCAAGAGTGACTCCCCACTGCCATCTAGCAAATGCTCATTGCTCATGAAAGTGTCAAGTTGCTCCCCCTCAAAAAAGAGAGAATTCTGATTAATTTTATGTACACCTGTTAACTGTTCTTTATCATGTCGAAGATTTTACACTTGATAGACAATGTTACATCTGCTCCTTGGAACATGTAAATTAATCCCGGTTACAGTGTCATATGAGAAGTAAACAAAGGGTGAAGAGAGATTCATGGTAAGGGCAGGAGAGCTTGAATAAGCATCTTAAACAGGTTGAGAATACAGAGATATGATTAAGCCACAAGGCAGTTATTATCGTTATCATACAATTATCCGTGGATAGCTTTCCATCCATAGGATTCAGATCTATTTGACTTTTATTTTATTATCTATAAATTCATATAACACTATTTATCTACCTTGTTAAACACTTCAGCAGCACAGTGTGACATAATTATCATTGCAGAAAACAATCAGGTCTCTATTTTAGTACTCTGGAGCAGCTATGGTGTGTATAAGCTCATTTTACAAATGTGATGCAATTTGTAGAAACAAAGCATTAATTGTAATTTGTTTCTTTATGTCATGGGGTCTATTCTATAAAAGGTGAGTTGTAGGTGAGATGCAGCTAAATTGGAAATTTTTTCCAACCTGGCTACTTTGATTTTAAGTTTGAAATTTCCATCTCAATACCCTGTAATTCTTTCTTTCTTGCATATACTCTATGTGTGCTATTCACTAAAATGTGAGCTGCAGGTGAGAAGAGGTTAGCTGAGTATGTCTTTAAACTATAATTTCTACAAGCTGATTTTTAGATAAGATTTGTAATATTGGAAAGGTAAACTAATGTAAAACTCAGTGGAAAGCATGGCTATCTTTAATGTTATTGCCCTGGGTATTGTCATTGTCCAATGATCATATGTGCTAACACTTTTGGGCACTTTTCCTGCCCTTCTAGGTTAACATGATCCCTCTGAGTCACACACAAGCTGACACAGATACCGAGTGACTTACCCAGAATCATACAGAGTGACACACATATACGTATTCATATAAAGCAACATTTATATATATATTTTTGTGTTCATGTCTCTCGATGTCATTATGTGTAAGTGACTTTGTATTGTTAGATATAAATGTAGTACATTCCGTACTCCAGTGAGAGGCCAGCTACTAAGAGAGGAAGTACAGGGCTGTCCTAGTAGCAGAGAGGCTACGGAGTGAAGTAGAGTGAATAATATTATCAGCCAGGATAATGCTGACATAATGGGAAATGTAATTCACAACACTTTATGCGTCAAAGGTTATAATTTACTCCAGGTGATGTGAACCACTGCAGCATTAGTGGAGTTTAGTCATCACACTTCTGTTGAGACTGTTGTGACGTATGTGGACTACATTATACAGTTAAGAAAGAAAGGGCATATGATGTTCTCCTATATCAGCTATTGAATTTGTGTAAAATCTCAGAAGACTATAGCTGTGCTCCCATATGGCTTTCTAGCCCTGCAGGCTGCCTATTGCCAATGTGGAGTGTGATATAATATCAGACTCTAGTGTATATTTTCTAGAGGCAGGACATGTTCCCCTCCTACACATGAACAGATAGACAAGCAGGAGCGAGCAACTACACATTTCAGGGGTGCTGGTTGCTTCAAGTGGGCATGAATTACATATCCCATGATACTTTGTAAGCAGTTGGCTTCTTAGGAAATGTAGTACAATACAGTAAGAGTGCCCAAGACATCACAATGTTCAATATTCTAGCTGTTGTGGATTATTATTCCCTTTATGTTACTGTTCTGAGCAGAGGCAGGAGATGCCTGGGATGGCCATTTTTTTGAGATGGAGATATCATTGTGGGAATAACTGATCCCATGGAGAAAACATGCAAACTTTGGAAGAAATAATATTATCTATACTTTTTTAAAGTATCAGCTTTAATAAGCATATAATTGCCAAATTTTTTTTTTATACTTTATTGATGCTATATAGTGGAACATGGGTTTACACTTTCATGTTAATATTAGATGTCATTGTATCAGTTGCTATGCTAAAGGAAGGTGGAGATATTTACAGTGATTGTATATGCAGCCCAGTGATAAATGATTATTTTATTCCTGTCTAGCACTCTGACAGCCGTTTGTCAAGGTTAGCACGTATAAATTCAATTCTAACAATATGACCTTATATCCAAAAACACTGTTATTTTTTACTGACTAGATTAGCGATCCCACAACTAAATATGAATGTATCAGCAATTTTAATTCACAGTAATCAAACATGAGTTCTAGAACAATTTTGAAACATCAAACTGAAATCCTTTTTAAGGCGTCAGAAGAGAAATGCATCCACATTGACAATATGCCAAAATATATTAAATAATTGCTCGTTGAAGCTGTTATTCGTTTGAAAAATTGGAAGTAAAAGCAATTTCTAGATTTCCTTGAACACTATACTTTCTTGATGTTTAAACAACTTTTGCTTATAGTTCTTTCCGGCTCCTCCAGCTTTTAAAAGACACATTCAAGTGCAATGACACTTCTCTCATTGCCTGGAACAGATAGAGGTCAATAAACTAAAATTCTAATAGTCCACTGCAGACAACGAGGAAATGTTGGATTTCAGGGAATCGGCAGGAATAAACTGGACCTTGCCAATGGTAAATGCTAATGGCATTGACAGACTGTCACCGCCTTTGATTATAACTGCCTTCGGTAACATGGCAGATTTGTATTTTTGGTAAAGTATGGAGAAAACAGTGGTAATTTTAAGGAATCAATGGCTGGGCTGGGCTGGGCTTAGCCCCCCTTTGCACATATATTTTGGTTAACAGACAGACACTAATGATGTCCTCACTATAGAGTAAACGTATAATTTGGACTCAGCTCAGATGAAGTGATCCGCCATCAATAGGGAAAGAACTCACAGTAGACCTTTTTCAAAGCATCAGACAGTTTATATCATTCTTTAGACCTCCATCAGGGTGAAATGCAGCCACCTAACATGTTTTGAACACACTCTCTTACTGATGATGAATATGAGTTATAGCACACAATAAATGAATTAGCTGGATTTAAAATATGAAGAAAATGTGATGCTTTCAATAAAGTCTGCTGCGAGTTCTTTTCAATGGTGAGGTTGGTGAGGTTGGTTCTCCTCATCCAAGCTGAGTCTCAAAGTATGCATAAAGATTTGGCTTCATGCCATTATCTAAGTTGGCTGCAGGCAGGCTATTAGGTCATTCCAAGATGGCTCTGAACATCTGTCTGAAAGTTATTCTAACCCTGCTCTCAGACTCAATATCACCCTTGCGTGGTCTCTGTATAGTGCTGTTTTGATGTTCATTTTTATTGTGTTCCAGCTTGTATCCAGACTCCACTACTTATTACTGTGTTCTGATCTTGGATCCTATACCTGACACTGCTGCCTCCTCCTGTGTTTTAACCTCACTTTGAACTCCCTTGATTATGGGATCTGTCCTGCTGTTCTTGATACCTAAGTGTCCAGTGTTCTAGGAATCCTCAGCAAATCCTGCAGCCTTGCAAAACCTTGTGGCTCAACCTTTTGGTAAAGGGGCTGTAGGTGAAACACTCTCAAAAGCCACTTGGGGACCCCAGAAACTGGCAGATCCTAAGACAGACATCCCAAGTTGCTATATTCAAGGTAATTAGAAAATAGATTTCTCACAGAAGATATCCTGGCCCGAAATCCTGTTTTAGTAAAAATGGACCAGTCTTGAAGAAAATGCTGCTCGGTGAATAGTTTGTATATCCAAGAACACTGATGGCTAAGCTTGGTACTTCAGATGTTTGGTAACAAAATTACCCATGCTGCTCAGTCAGAATGCTGAACAACCGCAATGCCAAGGTTAGCCATCTCTGTAAGAGAAGGAGCAGAGGGCACTGTATGGTCACCTTAAAAAATATTTTATGACATTAGTTTAGGATTTAGGGAATAAACCTATGTGCACGTCACTTGAGGGTGGATTTATTACACTTTGCACCTGTACTAATAACTGAATAAAAACATCTGTTGTGATGATTGACAATTATCTGTAGGTTCAAAATTGCCTTGACAAGTACAATAATGATGATGAGACTCTTTGAAGAGCATTTAAGTATGATGGTTCTGCAATATAAAGAGCCACTATTCAAACACAGAATTACATTATCTAATTAAAGGAGGCCTTCTCATTCCAACTTGTGTGGATGGCAGATTCACTTTAAATATTCTGCTGAATATATGTTGTTTTTAATATTGTACATACCATTTATATCAATTAAAGACACGTGTTTGCTTTTACACTGTGACTTCAAGAACATCAGTCGGACCTAACTATCTATACACTTGAATAATATACAAGGTGCATACAGCAAAACAGATTTTGATGTAATTGTTATACTGTTAGGCCATCTTTCCACGTGTATCACGCTACCATTTCAGGTCCACAGTGTGGATGGAAGAAAACTGGAGGATCTGTTAAACCAGAAAGCATCCGGGCTCTGCTCATGCGGCTGGGAGCAACTTGTCAGCCTTTCAAAACTCAGGTGCTTGGGCTCAATCCTGTGACGACAGGCAACTTAATACCTGTAGAAAAGTCTGCACTCAAAGGTGGTAGACAAAATGTAATGTGCTTCTTTCTCACATGTAATGTTTCTTCTTTCTCACATACTGTACCCACACAAATTATATATTGTTTTTATCGCCATAAGTAGGGCTTTTGTGAGATACCATTGTGTTCATCATATCTTATAATTTGCTATAAAAAATCATAAAATATAATGAAAAAATGTAAAAAAACAACTTTTTCTAACCTTGACCTAAAAAATAATTTACAAAAATGCAATCATTTAAAAATACCCCATCTAAATAGTTTCTAAATTTTGTCCCGAGTTTAGAAATATGCCTGCTTCCATGTTTTTTGAATTTTTTTGTGAGTAATAGGGAAAAAAACAAAAACAGTGTGTTTTTTTCCATCTACAGTTACCTTTTGAGCCCAACCTAAACCCTGGGGACCAGAAATGTTGGCAACGCTTTGCCAGACAGGATGGACCTAGTCCGTCCAATGTTGGCAAGGGGTTGATAAATATAGATGTGTAAATTTACAAAGGCAATGTGGGGTGCAGAGAAACACTTAATATCATTTTATGTTTAAACAACACTGAGCATTGTAAATTTATTAATTTATATTTATTAAAGCACTTAACATTTTTTCTACAACCTCTGAATTTTAAAAAAATTCCTTCAAAGTACTTGATATGGAACACAAAGTCTGTTAGGATAATTTGTGTTATATGTATTTCAGTATGCATCAACTTCCAAGAGAAATTAAATAAATAACATTCATAACTTTTGTTGACTATTAGGGTCAAAGTTGTAATAGATATTGGATGAAAATGCAGTCACTGCAGAAAATTCATATATATGTATAATAAAAATATAATGTATGATTTCAGAATGAATCAGTTTTTAAATATAACTAATTGAGCATTTTGTGACGTCTGTTACAGTAATTCTTAGATGGTGGTGTTATCTAGATGTGATTGGGAACTATTTCCAAGTTAGTAAGGGAGCATTTAGTGGAAGTACCATTCATTTACTTAATTATTCATACATTAAAATGTAGAGGAATTATGACCTAGCTTTGGTGCGCTGAGAGTAGCTAATAAGAACAAAGCTCATATTGGTCTCTATTCCATGACATGAGTTATTACTTATCACTATTATATAAATATGTACAGGGCTAATATAAAGGGCTCTCAAAAGGCCGGTTTATTAACAGAACAGTACAAAAGACAAAAGGTCACCTGCTAAGAATTAGTCTACGACAGCGGAAGGGATTTTTTACGGTAAGGACAATAACCCAGAACCTATAGGGCTATGTATATTAGTATAGGCATTAATATTTATTTAGTGTTTGTTGATCCAAGGAAAAAATCTGATTTTAAGTAATGAAGGATTTGTTTTCCACATTGAAAGCAGAATTTGAAAATTGCTTAAATTAGTTTTTTTTGCCTTTTTTTTTGTATCAGCAGTGGTAAACAAGCAATAGGAAAAGGGGTTGAACATGATGTATGCAAGTCTTTCTCAACCTAAACTACAATGTAACTATGAAAATAGGGCTCATTATGGCATAATTTATGTAGGCTTGTACTGATAAATTATAATGGATTTAATAAATATGCAAGTTAGGGACATGCATGGAGAGTTGGACAAACCTATGTATATATGAGAGCTTTTTTTGTGGGTTCAATGAGCTTAGGGTGATGCATGGGACAACAAGAATACTGATGATTAACAGGGAAAAAGAGAATACAACACCAGTAGACCAGACAAACAGTACTGGTTCAGTAATGATGTTTCTGCCTATAGGTCTGGTAGAACAGGATCTGAAACAATAAATCCTGGTCAAAGTTTGTACACTGGAAGAGCGCAGGAAGAGCGCCAATGGAATCAACATCAAAACAGCACGGATGTATGAAGTCAGCAGCCAAGAATATGCATAGTAATGTGAAAACTGGACCAAGAACAAGCAACTAAAAAAGGTGTATCAAATACAAAATACCGAGAAGGCCCAGGAATGGAGGTAAAAGTAATAAGTTATTATTGATATAGTCAAAGTCCCTTTATCATCCAACTACTTCTAAAGGTTAGAAAATCGACACAACTTGACCTCGTTATCATTATGGCCATTTCTGTGATAATTTATATTCAAAATAATCTCTTGCAGTCCCCAGACTGCATAGGCGAGGGGCTAGCTTGGCAGGTTATTTAAGGAGTTGATGGGAGGTTTGAGCAGGTATTGGTATTGGAATTGGTGTGGTTATGAATTGGTCAGCCCTGGGACATGAGTGATTGCTTAGGATGTTTTTTCTCTGATTATATTTGGTCATTATGTGAAGTTGCAACATTTTTGTTGCAGTTTTTTGTTGGTAAATTGTTAATTATCACCATGACTGTTTGGTTAATTAAAATTGTCTCTGGCCATTTTTCTACCCCAATAACAATTTGGTTGTGGTCTCAATTATTTTAGTTAGTCAAATCATGTCTGGATGATCAAAGTTAGCCCTGTCATGCACAGAAACAGAAATCTTTGTGGCAATACTATAAAAGTTATAGGTTTCAATTGAGTAATCCAACCAAGATACATTTAGAAACAGAGATGCAGTAAATATTTAATGAGCTACAAACAATTATTCATTGTTAATTATTTTTTATTTGTGTGATTTTTTTTATGATGGTAAGTGATTGCATCTCTACAGGGAAAAGATAACAAAGCAATAATATGTTTAAATACAGCTATGTACATTTTTGTACATTATGGATGTCAGCAGTATCCATAATTTTGTTGGTATTGAAGAATCCAATTGCTAGATAAATGGTTGCTTATAAAGAGGAGTCAGACACAGTAATTACACAAGCTAGATGGTGTGTATAAAAGGATGCAAGGAGGATAGAGCAAAATAAATTACAAAAAAAAAAAGTTTCCTTTCTTATTAACCCAGTAGGTTAGTGACATAGATATACATTATTAGCATAGAAATGATGCCACACTAGTCATGTACAAAAGTTGCGTTGTTGACAAAATGTTAGTTTTGTCCTAACGTATTAATTATCAGGTCAATTCAGGAAGCTCTGATTTTTGGAACCAATTGGATCACTTCGGTGATTTGAGTAGCCCTTAAATTGGAGCGACTCAGAGGAGTGATCTCTTTAATCAATGTGAAAATCTGCCAATGTGATGTGGCCATCACAAAACATTTTTTTGGCTTTCAGCTAACGAACTGGCCCGAAATAATCTGTAGAAGTCTATGTGGAGGAATTATTATGGGCTATTCAAGGAGGACCTTGGCTAATACGGAAATAGCCAAAGTGCTCCCAGAATGGCTCTAAATTAAAAAAAAAAAAAGAAAATTGTATAAAAAATAATAAAATATATTAACTAAAATAAATATAACAAAACAAATAAAAATAAATTAATAATATATGAAAATGATTATATTAATGTGATATATATTATAGCAATATATAATAAAACAATTACAAATTATTTTATCACTGGCATGGTGATATTTATTACACAAAAAAAAAACGATTGTAATTTAAAAAAAAAAATGCTATTATGGCATACATGGTGCAATTACCACATCAATGAAGAACACATCATGCTATATAAAATGCACATATCACAAATACCACTTAGTAACCCCCCAAAAAGTCAGGGAATAGCCATGTATATATACATAGTAAAAGGGATAGTACCTTGTTAGCCGTTGAAAAGCAGGGAACAAGTAGATACCAATTATTGGTTAACTGAGAGTTTGATTGCAAGCTTTCATGACCAAATTTCTTTGTCCCTTCCTCCGACATTAATGAGGCTAAACAAAATTCCTAATACTATTCATGAAGGAAGGTGTGGGTGTGGAATGGTGTGTATGGGTTGATACATTAATGAGCTCATCATTCTGTTATTGATAATATATTCAATGTGCTTATTATAATTTACCTAAATATCTTGCTTTTTTTATAAACAAAATTTGAGTGTACAAATAACACAACTAGTGGTATTTTTTATCATAGATATCAATCAGATGTAGTTAAACAACAGCACCTCTGATTCTGAGCCAAGTGCAATGTCTTTTGATCATCAAAGAGTTGTACCTGGAGTACAACCTGTTCTACCACAATGTTCACTCTTAGTCCAGAGCTTCATAAGCAATATATTATCCATCCGTATCTTCTGTTTACCCAATGGGCAGTGCTCACTGCCCACTGCTTAAGTGGGGCCACCACTGGCCGCAACATAGTCCCGCCACCTAGGTGACTGTCACACATGGAGACAGTCATGCTAGGGTAGCAGCTGGCAGCCCGCATCCATAAGCGGTACAGCTTTCTGTCACTGCAGCCATTTATGACAGCAAGCCATATCTGGTGGCTATTTCCCGCCTCCTGCATGCAGCGTGCATGGATGTAAGACTGCGCGGTAGGAAGGCCAGGGACATGAGAGAGCAGTAGCAAGACGAGTACGGGGGGAGAGGGGTTAATGCTTTTATTGGGCAAACTAGCAGTGGTATATTAATGGGCAAACTGGCTGTGGCATATTGATGGGAAACTGCCAGTGGCAAATTAATGGATAAACTAACAGTGGAATATTAATGGGCAAAGTAGCAGTGGTATATTAATGGACAAACTGGCTGTGGCATATTAATGGGAAAACTAACAGTGGCACGTTTCAGTGGGCAAGTTGTTGCATATTTTAATAGGCAAACTAACAGTGGAATATTTTAATTGCCAAACTGGGCATTTTCAATGGACAAACTGGCTTAATTTAATGGGCAAGCTGGCTGTTGCATATGTTAATGGAAAAGTGGCATGTTAACTGCAACCTGACTGTGGCTCATTTTAATTCACAAAGTGATGATGTACGGACAAAATAACATGTTCTATCCGGGAAAAGGGACACGGTGGCAAGTTCTGCAGGGCCAGTACTGTGGGACAAAGTGAGACTGTGGTGTGTTCTGTGGGGCAAATTGACACAGAGGCATACCAATATGAGTGCAATATAAGTGCATGGCAAAATGCTGTGGGTACTGTAGGGTGCTGTGTCAACTAAAGTAATTTAGTTGCAATGGGGTGGCAGAAGAAGGGAATAAAAACAAGTAATGCAAATTTTCAATAACATTTTTTATTACATATAACAATAGTTGAATATAATATGAAAATAATTTTTTTAAATATTAAAATGTTTAGATTTACATATAGTTTCACATTGCAGCTTTAGTAATTGGGTCGAGGGGGGCTCATTGCTAAATACTTTGCCCAGGGCCCACTAGGTACTTAAAGCAGCCCTGTGTCTACCCATCTCTTCATATGCTGTCCAATCTCTGCTAGATTTGTGTTTCGAACAATTAGAATTCTGAATTAAACTGAAAGTTGCATGGACTGTTGACTCAAAAGAAAGTAATAATAAATTATGTCTATATCATTTAAAAGAAGCATAATTGTGCTGGTGATTATTGTTTTATTTTTATTCTTTTGAAATGAGGTTGTGTTGATGGGATAGTTTGCTATTTTCATAAATGAACAGTTTCACTAAGATTATACACAGCTTTCTAATTCCAGGTTAATAAACCTATGCCTCATTTCCAATTATAGATGCTTAGGAAATGCTGCAATTTTCTGTTCATAAGAAAAAGCAATCATTAATCATAAATGATTGATCAAAAGGAATTATTGTTTTGTGAACTTCAGTAACATGTATAGCTAAAGAAAGATTAGATTATTATACTTCTTGTTTTGACAGATGTCATGTGATGCAGACTTAGAGAGAAGATTATTAGAATAAGGTTCAAAACAATGTAAAAAAAAACAGGAAAGAAATGTAATCATTGCTGTACACAGATATTTAAATACAACCTCATTTGGTAAGTGAAGGCTGGAAGACAAATTACATGATGTTTGGTGTTTGTGCCCAAAGAAAATTTAACTGAATACTAAGTTGAGGTCAGAGGCGTAACTAGAAACCACTGGGCCCCAGTGCAAAAATTGCTCCGGGGCCCTCCGACCCCATCATGCAACTCCACCCCAGAAATGCCACTTTCCTGCCTCCCAACTGTTCTGCTTTGTGCCTGGCCTTGTCTTATATCTAGTGTCTCTTATCTAGGATAGCCTTCTACCTATCCCATGCATGCTTAAACGCCTTCACTGTGTTAACCTTTACCACATCTGCTGGAAGACGATTCCAGACATCCACTACCCTCTCAGTAACGTAATACTTCCATTAGTCCCTGGCCTTAACTTGTATCTAGGATCCATGAATACACCACCACCCTCCTCCCCCTTCCCCAGTACTCACCTGGCAGTCTCCTCCGTCTTATTTTGCCATTAATATGCCAGTATTATTTTACCATTCATTTGCCAGTGTTAGTTTGCCCATCATTTGCCAGTATTATTTTGATCATCATTTGCCAGTTAGTTTGCCCATTTGCCAGTATTATTTTGCCCATTTGCCAGTTATTTTGCCCATTTGCCAGTGTTATTTTGCCCATAATTTGCCTGTTATTTTGCTCATTTTCTAGTCATATTTTGTCCATTTTCCAGTGTTATTTTGCCCATTTGCCAGTTTTATTTTGCCCATAATTTGCCAGTTATTTTGCCCATTATTTGCCAGTTATTTAACCCATTTGCCAGTATTATTTTGCCCATTTGCCAGTTATTTTGCCCATTTGCCAGTGTTATTTTGCCCATAATTTGCCTGTTATTTTGCTCATATTCTAGTCATATTTTTCCCATTTGCCAGTTATTTTTCCCATTTGCCAATATTATTTTTCCCATTTGCCAGTTATTTTGCCCATTTGTCAGTGTTATTTTGCCCATAATTTGCCAGTTATTTTGCCCATTTGCCAGTATTATTTTGCCCATTTGCCAGTTATTTGCACCCCCCACTTCCCCAGTACTTACCTGTATGCTGCTCGTCTGCCATCTCCTCTGAAAAGAAATACAGCCACCTGCATCACTTCCGGCTGCTGTGAAGAAAAGCCGGGTCTGTTGGATGCTCTGCCCGATAGTGATTGTCTCCGTGTGAGCAGAATTAATGGGCCCTGGGCAGCTGCCCCGTTTGCCCACAATTTAACATTTGTAAAAAAAATGTGCAGGGGTCAACAGGGCAGCCGGGCCCCCTAGAGTGATGGGCCTGCATCACTCAACCAGTGACCTGCGCCGATGGTAGGTACGCCACTGGTTGAGGTTTGTAGTATATATATATATATACATATATATATATATGAATAAGGTACAATGCACAAAACAATAGTATTTAAATAAAGAAGTACTGTATCATGGAAATTAAAGAGAGAAAAAACCCCTGTCTTTTCAGCTTTTTTCCCCAACAACACCTATTTCCTAAAATATGCATGTAGAATGCAAATAAGTTATTGCTATTACTATAGCAACAGTTCTACCCATTTCCCCAAGTCATCTTTGTGTTCACAGAAGACTGAATACTGGCTGAAACCTTTAAAACTAAATGCATTTCACAGATTTTAAATACATGTACAACATACAGAAAATAAGTAGGGTGGAACTGCCCCTTTAACCCCTTCGTGACGCATGGTGCTTGCGTCCCTAACGACGCAAGCACCAAAACGTCACGATTTGTTCCTGGCCACCGATCACAAGGTGATCGGTAGCCAGGAACACTCTGGCAGAGACCCGATCAGGGTCTTAATAGATCATGTGGGTCCCTGCCAAAAAATCGCAAGACCTCCGGACGTCACGTGTGACATCACGAAGGCGTGCCCGAACCCGGAAGTTCAGGCACAGCGCGATTTAGCAAAATGTAGCCGGTGCTCACTTTGGTGCTCTTTTCCCTGTCAGACTGAGGCCACTCAAAGTGGCCTCATCTGACAGGTGGGATCCCGCTGTAAGTGCCTGCAGCGGGATCCAAAAACAGCTCATCGCAGGGATCCGCGATGAGCTGTTTAGTACAGGACGTACTATGCCGTCCTAACGACTTTGAGGCACTTAAAGTCAGGACGGCATAGTACGTCCTAACGTCACGAAGGGGTTAATAAATGTTTGTTATTATTTATCTTGAAATTTGGGTCACAGTTGTGCATTATGCTTTATTACACAAATGTATGGGTCTACTCAATAAACAGAGAACTGCAGGGAAATGAAACAGGAATTTCAAACTTAAGGCCAGAAATAGCTAAGTTGGAAAGATTCTGCCTTTCAGTTGCACTGGAGTTTTTTTTTTGCTGCACAAGTATCATTACAGATTCTGTTTGGAACACCTGGGGGTAACTCTCTGGCCTCAATTAAATTCTGGAGCAGTGCAGTGGGAAAAAATAGGAAAAGGAGCAATTTGTGAATATTTGTAACATTATGCCCTTTTCTTTCTGTTTTGCATCTCTTCTGTTTATTTCTATTTAGTGTGCATTTTCCAGTTACATCAGCATATTGCGATTATATTTGCCCATGCTGAAGTCTTTTGCAACTATTTTGTGAAAATAATTATTTTTCCGCCTGTGAAAATTATCCCCAGCTTTTAGCAAGTACTAATAAAAATATTTGCAATCGTGCCTTTTTTCATTCACAAAAATGCCAGTTGTTCACAATTTACTATTTGAGTGTTAAATATTTAGAACATTGCAAAGGGAGCAAAAATTGCTATGCACATAAAATAGATTCACATTTTTTGAGTACTTTACTCCAACAGTGTGCAAATGTTTGGGGAGCTTTCAGTTGCACTGTCCATCCTACAAATTAATGTTTGGACATTGCTGATCCATCATATGGTGGATTATTCTGACCAGTGTAGCATTTTATTCCACCTTATGGTTTATTGTAGCAATTTTTAGGTACCTTGATACTTAATGTTTTAGTGTAACAATCTCTAGAAACCTTAGTGCTAATTTTCTATACAGTGTTCTTTACAGGGCTGATCCTAAGGTCACGGGCACCTGGTTGCAGGTTTTCTTTTGGCGCCCCAGGTGGGCGTGGCTATATTATGAACTCCTCCCCTTTAGACATGTGTGTTCCATTGTTGGGGAGAGGGGGAGGGAGAGCACAAACCTTTTTTTGAAGTGAAGGACCAACACAAACTTTTATTTGAAATAAAGATATTTATTTGGCCATAATACTGTGTAGTGGTTTTATTTATTTCTACGATGCTCAGCCAGCAACAAGGAAGAATTTTTTCTGGCTAGTTGAATGTGTTTTAACTACCATTCCCATGATGCCAAATCAACCAAAGTCTCCCATTAGTCTGGCTGAGCATCATTGGAAAATAGGTACACAATGAGCGATAAATAATATTCCACCATGCTCACCATGTCAGTCACTTACGTGTCTCTCTCTCTCTCCCCATACCCTCATGTCCATCTCTTAGAAAGAGCTGGCTGATGTCTAAGGGGAAACAGGACACCGGTCTGCAGAGTCGGCTCTGAGGGGCAGCAAAGCAGTACATGGGCAGCCCATTTGCAGAGATGTACCTAGGGTCTCTAGCACATGGCACAGTACCACTTTGCCCCATAGTACATGTTATTTTGCCCCACAGAAGATCCCACAGCATCACATTAAAATGAGCTAAAGTCAGGTACCAATTAACATGCCACAGTCAGACTGCCATTAACATATGTAACATCCAGTTTGCCTATCAAAAATGCCAGTTTGCCCATTTCAAATGCCACAGTTTGCCCCCAAAAATGCCAGTTTGTCCATTAAAAAATGTAATAGTTTTGCCCATTTACACATTGATACACACATACTTATACACATTCAACCACACACTTATACTCACTGTCACACACAGCCACCCTTACACACAGGATACACTTACACAGACACTCATGTACACACACATTGACACACACACACTTATACACACTGGCACACACACTTACTCATTGACACACACATACTTATACACATTGAACCACACACACTTACTCATTGACACACACACACTTATACACATTGGCACACACATACTTATACATATTTTTCAACAGTGTCTGTGGAGGCAGAACACAATCACCTAGGTTCTCCTGCTGGATGTCATCTGACATCCAGTGCGCCTCCCACCTCAAAGCGCGACGGGGCGGAGCTTGCACCCATCGCGCTGTGGTCAGTGTGACCAGGAGGTGTGGTGACTGCAGGCGGAGGGAACTACCTGTAGCAGCTCCTCTCCTCCCATGTGCCTGGGCGCAGTGCACCCCACACACCCGCCCAGGATCGTCTCTGGTTCTGGTTCACTTTAATACTGTATAACAGATGAGAGGACAATTATTGTATGTATATTGGATTATTGGATTATTCAGTAATAAAATATTTTGATATTTAAGTGACCTGTCTCTCCTCTTTTACTGCATTTGTGTAGATATGGTGTGCTAGTTGCTTACAACCATGCTAAATACAGGTATTCCACAATGTCTTTATAGTTTTCATTAAAAGTTTACTGTAGCATGAAAAAGAAGCCGCAAGGTGATATTCACATTCAATGTTTACACTAATCTAAATGACATTACCAAGCTGGAAACATACACACTTTCACAAACTGTATTGTTTCTACGTGATGACAAGGCATTTGTTTCTTAAAAATCTGGAGTTTGTGTTTCAACTAAAAAGCTCATGTTAAAGGA
This sequence comes from Pelodytes ibericus, assembly GCA_036172795.1. NCBI lineage: Eukaryota > Metazoa > Chordata > Amphibia > Anura > Pelodytidae > Pelodytes > Pelodytes ibericus. The sequence continues at coordinate 108,791,333 of CM069861.1, read as the reverse complement.
CAACTGTCAGCAAAAAAATAAGTTATGTTTAATTGAAAGATCGTATCAAGTGTAAGCAGATTAAATAGAAATGCTTCAATGAAAGAATATAAATAAAGAACGTTATTGCGCCCTCTATGCACTGTATAGTTCTATTAGGACATGCTCTTTAGAATCTTTGGTCTGCCCCATGATGAATGTAAAAAAATAACATTACCAGTATAAAAAATGACATATACAGTGTGTTAGTAGAATTGCATGACAATACATAAATTAAAAGATATAGGGAGTATAGCGCCACAAAGGCACTTTCGGATTTTGATTTTGCTCAGTGCACAGTTGCAGCGAATGTAAAAAAAAAGCACCTGATTAATGTCAGAGGACCTCAGCCAAACACTGTTTGGTGGAGGTCTCACTCCCACACTGCAAAGTGTTGGGAGTTATAAAAAAGGCACTTTTCAGTGCTGTAGTTTTTATACATAACGCCCAATGGGGTTTGAATGTATCTGAGGTATCTCCTGTTTATGACATCACCTTGTGGCGCAATATGTAAATTATACATTTTCCATTGAAAGGTACTTAATATATATAAAGCCACCAGTGATGTCACAAACAGAAGACACCATGGATAAAATTAAAACACACTTTTTCTTAATTTATGCATCTACATGCCATTCCACTAACACAACGTACAGATCATGTTTGCTAATAATTAATCCTCTACAGACACACTATAAATCACAGTCCTTTTAATATATTTTGAACATAAATGGGTATTGATAATTCCCCTGTTGTAGGATATCTATCTATCTATCTATCTATCTATCTATCTATCTATCTATCTATCTATCTATCTATTTATCTATCTATGATCTATCAATCATTTATCTATCTATCTATAATCTATCTATCTACCTATCTATCTATCTATCTATCTATCTATCTATCTATCTATCTATCTATCTATCTATCTATCTATATATCTATCTATCTATGATCTATCTATCTATGATCTACCTATCTATCTATCCATCTATGATCTATCTATCTATCTATCTATCTATCTATCTATCTATCTATCTATCTTTCTATCTATCATTTATCTATCTATTATCTATCTATCTATCTATCTATCTATCTATCTATCTATCTATCTATCTATCTATCTCCATCTATTTATGTATCATCTACCAGGGCGCACATTTCTTTGAAAACCTATTATAACATCTATTGTTGCAGATTTCCAATTTCATATAACTCACAGTCATGTAAATATTGGAACCAGAATGATTTTAATCCAAGACATTACATAAATCTCTTGGCAAAAAAAAAAAAGAAATCTGCTCAAGAAAAGCAAATAATTACTGCCTCTTTTCTCAAAACCATACATTTCTGCACATTTTTCTCAGCCACCAAAATATAATCTACTGTATGGCTTTGAAGATTAGGGTCCTCCCTCGCAAGGAAGCGGAAAATTACAATTCTATAAAAAAAAAGCTGTACTTTTCATTTCCCCTCCGTGCATCAAAGTTAAAAATCAAATCATTCTGCTCTGTATCAGGCAGTGGTGACAGCATGTGGATAGCAGTGCTGTAATTAAAAAGTCATTCAACTCACTTGGTAAAATGTAATTTAAGCTGTAGTCACAGGTTGCTTTCTAGCAATTTATTTACCTCCCAATATCCCCAGGCAAACAGTGGAGAGTGTGAACTGATCTGGTTTTAGTTATCCTCATACATAACAAATTTCATTTCAAATTGGGACTTTAATAAATGGTGTTATTTATAATGTGACACTAAGATCTCACTGCTCTGTGGCACGTACAGTTTAAGGTGATATACTCTACATAGAATGACTTTCCTTCATTTGCTCTGTCTGACATTTGTAAATTTAAAAAAAACTATGATTTGGACCCGCTTTGTACTATTGCAACTATTTATTTTTAATAATTGTGCATTGTTTTAATAAAACAATTAATACAAATTCCAGTACTGGAGAACTGCAAGAATATCTATGAGGCCATCAATCATTAATGCCATACCTACAATCTTAATCTTAATCTATAATTAATAAAATGCTTGGTGTCATTAAAATACTCTTATGTCACTGTTATTTGGCAATATATGCATGTTTTCAAGTGTGTGCATGATTTGTTTTAAAGAAACTTTGATTAATGTGTATACTGTTTAATTTCCCTTAAGTGTTAATTTAGTAAAGCTATCCACTTGTATCAAGAGATATAGTAGTCTTCAAAATATAATCACGTTTGAATGTCATAAACATCAAACTTTTTTTTATATTGGTGAACGGTCTGCTTAAAGAATTCATTTAGAGAACTAAATTAGTTATATTGTAAAGTATTGTAAAATATTAAAACGTTTAAGATAGAGTTTAACAGTTTTTAGGCAGTTGTTTGGTTGCTGATATGTCCCTGTCTATCAAATAAATTCTATATTTACAGAAAATATGACCCTGTTTTGCTCTTTGTTTGTTGATAAATGTATATGCAAATTTGGAAGTGGCATTCCCAAGTCTTTACACCTTATCTCCAATGATTAACCCTTGACCAAAACGGAAATTTTGTGTTCTGGCCCTGATGACATTGCGAGCCACTGACACAACAACACAGGCCCGGTCAGAGTCTTTATAGACCCTGTGATCCCTTGTCGAAAGACTGCACGACCTTTGCGAAGTCACTCATGACATCATATAGGCATGTCAGATCCTGGAAATTCACTCACTTTGAGCATCAGTTACATTTACCCTATCAGACTGAGACCAGTGTTGGTTACATTTACCTTGTCAGACTGAGACTAGTGTTGGTTACATTTACCCTGTCAGACTGAGACCAGCGTCAGTTACAGTTACCCTGTCAGACTGAGACCCGCGTCAGTTACATTTACCCTGTCAGACTGAGACCAGCGTCAGTTACAGTTACCCTGTCAGACTGAGACCCGCGTCATTTACATTTACCCTGTCAGACTGAGACCCACGTCAGTTACATTTACCCTGTCAGACTGAGACCAGTGTTGGTTACATTTACCCTGTCAGACTGAGACCAGTGTTGGTTAAAGTTACCCTGTCAGACTGAGACCAGTGTTGGTTACATTTACCCTGTCAGACTGAGACCCGCGTCAGTTACATTTACCCTGTCAGACTGAGACCAGCGTCAGTTACATTTACCCTGTCAGACTGAGACCAGTGTTGGTTACATTTACCCTGTCAGACTGAGACCAGTGTTGGTTACATTTACCCTGTCAGACTGAGACCTGCGTCAGTTACATTTACCCTGTCAGACTGAGACCAGTGTTGGTTACATTTACCCTGTCAGACTGAGACCAGTGTCAGTTACATTTACCCTGTCAGACTGAGACCAGTGTTGGTTACATTTACCCTGTAAGACAGAGACCCGCGTCAGTTACATTTACCCTGTCAGACCGAGACCCGCGTCGGTTACATTTACCCTGTCAGACAGATAATTGCATCAGTTATATTTATCCTGTCAGACTGAGGCACAGCTCATCATGGGGGACCATGATGAGCTTCTATTTTCTATTTCAAGAGGCCAGTGTTCACAATATTTATGAATTCTTTTTATTCCCAAAAGTTACACAAGAATTCATTCAAAGTAACACAGAATTCATTCCATATCCATTAAACCCTTCCCACATGTAGGGCATTCTATGTCACTCTAAAATACAGGGTTCAAACGCCTCTAGGGCAATATAGAATGTCCTATGGGTGGGAAGGGGTTAATGTACATGCAATTAAATCTATGTTATTGTTTTCTGAGAATTATTTTTTTTAAATAAGCAGAATCCATCAACACTGTGAGCTTCCTCTTGAATTAGAAAAAGCTGAAATTTCTATAATGGCATTTTCTTCTCTAATTCAACTCAGTTCTACCTAATAGAAGAAACATACATTTTGTCAAATACTGAATGAGATATAATTGTATGTAAATGTTTGTGCACAGAAGAAATCTGAATAAAAAAAAGAGCCCTATTGTAATGACTATTGTCATCACTGACCTCAGCACTAGCCTCCAATATTGACCTTAAAGAGACACCAAAAAATGAAAAGTTTTTTTTTTATTTTGTATTGTTGATTTCAGATATGTCTTTTGTGTGACTGGGTGCTGCCATGTTGTGAAATGTTGAGACTTTACAGCACAAATTTCTCACTTTGAGTCTGGAGACAGAGAATGCAGTCTATAAGTCAGAATTCTGATCATAGACTTGCACTGAATGGGAGAGTTATGTAACTATTACATCACAAGGGGGTGGAGTTATGATCCTGTTTGATCATGGTTAATCTCCTCTCTTTGTGTTGGTAGGAAGGTAAAAAAGTTGTACACAGCCACCTAGTCCTGCCCACTATGATAAACAGAAACCAGTAAGAGAGCAGGGGAGTATCTTGTGACATCATTATGCAGGCTTTGGCAACAGTTGTAAACTAAGACTGGCTGGAAGATTATGGATGATGTTGCATCATGGGGAATATACAGAAAATGGAGCCAGGACATAAACACCTCATTTTTTTCCTTTTATATGCAATTAATTAAATCATATAAAAAAAACAGTGGCATATGATTTATATATGTGTTTATTTTAAATGGCCAGGTTATTTAGTTACATCTGTAAGTTATGGTGTGCGTTTAATGATAATTTCAATTTTAACTTTCAACATTTACCTCACCCAAATCCTTAAACTGAACCCAACATTGATGTCCATAAACACATACTGTTAATTTCCATGGTGATTACTCCACTTTGCATATCCATAACCAGCTAGAATGAAAGTTTATCTTTAAGGTATATAATACCTTAACCCTTTAAGGACCAGGGATTTTCCTGGGCCAAGGACCAGAGCGTTTTTCAATTTTTAATACGCTGTTTTTGAAACATAATTTTCCTCTCTCTCATTTAATGTACCCATACAAGTTATATGTTGTTTTTTAAAGGACAGTTAGAGCTTTCTTTTGATACCCGATACATAAAAATGATTTACATTTTAGTATTAAAAAATACATATAAAAGAGGAAATTCTTGCGGAAAAAAAAGTTTTTCCCCATTATTTTCCCAATAATAAGCTACATAACTAGTGCAACACTAACCCACTTATCCCCCCTAATTAACTAACTAATAAAAAAGAAAAATGTTGGTTCCCAAAACCCCCATAACAAAAAAGACAGAAAAAAACTCTCAAGAGTGCGATGTCAGATCAGTAAAAATCATGCAGGGGTTAAATTGTATTAAATAAATATATTAAAATTACCTTTGTTTATTAAAAAAAACTTTATCAATTGTAAAAATAAAAAAATCTGTTAAAAAAAAAACTAAATGAGGGCCATAAAGTGGAAGGAAACTGATCACAGTTAAAAACTGTGATCAGCAATGAAAGGGTTAATTTTTTTAATTTTATTTTTTTAACCTCTGTGTATTTAATAAATTTATTTTTACTTACAGGTCACTCTCTGTGCTTCACTATAAGAATGTGAAGCACAGAGAGTGAATTAGAGGCAAAGTCAGCGTGTGAACACACTGACTTTGCCATCTAATTTGCATGTTATCGCGGTGATCACGTTATCACCGCGATCACATGCCCGGAAATCCACCGATCGGGTCCAGGAGCTTTGCCTCGGGTGTGAGGCTTAGTCCTGGAACCGTTGCAGACTAGCTGCCCACGTAGCGCAACGCCGACTAGACTGAATGACGAGTTAACTCGTCATAAGGTCGCTAATGCGGCGGCTCTTATGACGAGTTAACTCGTCATAAGGTCGGGAAGGGGTTAATAATACTCCATCTTTCTTTTTATGGTGAGAATAATAAAATGATTAAAAAAAGTTTTAATGGAACTCAAGATAATGAAGAATGGGAAATGCTAAGCTTTCTAATACTTAGTATCGTGTGATGATAGAACTGACTAAAATTAGAGACTAATTATTTACAAACCACAATGATTTAATTAACAGTGACATCACTCTAGTAATACTACATCCAACACCAAGTGTAGTGCAATACGATTAGAAACATTTATATTAAGTCAGTTGATTGCCCTCTTTTACAATTAACCTAGATTTATTATTGCTCAGTTCAATACAACTTTATGATGGGCATTTTCATACTTGTGGAACAAAACATAGTTGCGTATAAAAAAATATATGTTTTCAATGATAATGGAAGGACAGGATCTAAAACCAAAGCATTGTTTCTTGTGTTTTCTATATTAAATGCAAAATCAATAAAAACCACTTACAGATTTCTGCTAAAAACAGATATATACGACAAGCAAAAAGTCTTCTACGGTATCTGACATGGGAAGAAAATCTGAAAATAAGAAAATCCAAATATTTATGACTATCTATATCTTGTGCAGTACAATCAATAATTCATTGTATCTTCTGGTAATACGTAGAATGCCTGAAGCATTGTCCACATGTACATCAACTTTTGGTTGTCCTGATCCTGACTAATTTCTGATGGCAGAAAGATGTTCTAGGAATTCCAGATGTATGATGACCATTGTGCTACTTAGTGGTACAGCTGTCTAAATAAGGTAAGACGATTTGTTTTTTAATTCATGATATAAATGTAAAAGTTTGAAAAATTTAAGTTTTCTGGTTTCCAGTCTTTTTTCTCCATTTCATACATGAAAAATCCATAGATTCTATTATGGCACATAATCATTTTAATAGCTTCTATGTCACCCAAAAGTGGAAAGTTGGACATGCTTTTGTCTCGGCACTTTGGAGTGGGTTTCACTAATTATTACTGGCTTAAACAGGAGCTGTGTCTTAGGGCTGTGTGACACACTCAGAGATACTGGAACCGGGAGGGGGAGAATAAAAGGATGGAGAGGCGATCACTTCACTGCACATGCTATGCGAATCAGTTGGGATGTAACACCTGGCACTGTGAATGACACAGATGTTTGGCAGTGTAAGGCAGCAGGAGATTGCACAGACTTAAAGTTGCCTTGCTTGCCATGCACGAGGAGTGGCAGGTTATGGGAGATCTACCCTAACCAGACTCAACATTGGCCTAAAAGTAAACCAAATAGCTGCTACAACGGCATAGATACAAAGTGTCTTATGGTGCGGGTTAGCACTAGGTCTGGAGTTTGAAATCACCAAATTATACATATTTCCATATTTCATACAATGATTTTGCTACAACATTTTTATACAAGAGTGATAAAAGTCTGCTTTGTTCCAAATAAATCAGCTGTTTATTTACAAAGTTCACTTTTTGTAAGATGTATGACAGCCAAGAAACATTAAAACTGGCAATCAGTACATGGCAATAATAACATTTATCAGCTCAGTTTAAGTTATTAATTAACAACTAAGAAATTAACATACATCTTAACTGAATTATTTGTCCATCCAAGGAAATGAAAATGTTATTTTACTTGTTCCATGGTATACAAGTAAAAAGAATACTCAGATACTTATCCTGTATACAGCATTGTAAAACACTATCCATTTTTTTACATGGAAGAGTTCTATTTTCTTCTATTTTGCCTTTGAGAAATAAAGGAACAAAGTAATATCTAGCCTAGGAGTATCAGAAGAAAATGCCCCAGAGCTGTCTGATGATGTCAGTTATTAGGATCCAGAGGTAACCATGACTATTGTTACTATGACTTATCACTTGTCACAGTGGAATTAGCAAAAGTCTGCATGGTCAATTTAATGCAAAAGAAAAATGCATTGTTTCGCAGGATTCTTTTTATCAAAAATTAAGTGCAAATGGATATGCAGTGCAAATTTGGCACCAATTCCCAGTACAGATATCATGGGACTAGAAGAAAAAAAGCGGTGAGGTACAAAATTAACACATTTATGATACAGGACTAGAAAAATTGGGATATATTTATATTGGATACAAACTGCTTTCAGGGACCTGCTATTAAAAAACAGACAAGAACATCCAGTGACATGATCAATTGAACATTTACCTACAACAGTGAAAAGAACAACGAGGATATATAATTTACTGGCTATGTACAAATACCGTGGGCTGGATGCCATGGATTGGAATTTTAAAAGTCAACTGTAGCAAAAAAATAAATAAATGTATGTTTCATTGAAAGATTACATTAAGTATAGACATTTTAAATAGAAATCTTGTGAAAGAATACAAATAAACCATCTTACTGGGTCCAGTTTGCTCTCAAAAGCTCTACAAGGGGGCACACATGTATATTAGAATCTATGATCAACTGGCTCAGCTCTTCCGTCATCTGAACCAAGGTTAATAAACCTCTGACCCAAGATCCTAAACAACATGTCTGCTCCCTGATAAAGCTCTATGGAGCACAGAGAGCTCAATGAGTACATCATTTGTTTTACAAAAACAAAACTGGTTGAAAATCTTGTTATTTATAAAACAGCCTATTCTACCTCCTCCTTGCCATGCTTCCCGCTTTACTTTTATCTGCTGTATCATTACTCTACAGTAAACTTGGAAAACTGATTGTCACTCTCAAAATATAGACCAATTGATAAAGTAGATAGAGTGGGTGTTTCTTCACACATTAGTGTGATGCAAAGAATTGAAACCTTGATGAGAATTACAGCTAATTTGGTTTTTCTGTGATGCCTATTTTATAAGAGATGCAATGCATAGAACCTGTCATGGATAAAGGGCTTTATGTTCCATCTGTATTTTGTCTTGTTTTAAGGATTTAGATTCATGGAATATCTAAGGCAGGGGTCCTCAAACTTTTTAAACAGGGGGCCAGTTCACTGTCCCTCAGACCGTTGAAGGGCCGGACTATAGTAAAAATAAAAACTATGAAGAAATTCCTATGCACACTGCATATATCTTATTTTGAACAAAACGAGAACAAATACAATATTTAAAGTAAAGTTAAATCAACAAACTTACCAGTATTTCAATGGGAATAGTGTGCCAGTCAGAGCCCAGGAATATTATGCCAGTCAGATGCCCAGGAATATTATGCCAGTCAGATGCCCAGGAATATGATGCCAGTCAGATGGCCAGGAATATTATGCCATTCAGATGCCCAGGAATATGATGCCAGTCAGATGGCCAGGAATATGATGCCATTCAGATGGCCAGGAATATTATGCCATTCAGATGCCCAGGAATATTATGCCAGTCAGATGCCCAGGAATAATATGCCAGTCAGATGCCCAGGAATATTATGCCAGTCAGATGCCCAGGAATATGATGCCAGTCAGATGCCCAGGAATATGATGCCAGTCAGATGCCTAGGAATATGATGCCAGTCAGATGCCCAGGAATATTATGCCAGTCAGATGCCCAGGAATATGAAGCCATTCAGATGCCCAGGAATATTATGCCATTCAGATGCCCAGGAATATGATGCCATTCAGATGCCCAGGAATATTATGCCATTCAAATGCCCAGGAATATTATGCCAGCCAGATGCCCAGGAATATTATGCCATTCAGATGCCCAGGAATATGATGCCAGTCAGATGCCCAGGAATATGATGCCAGTCAGATGCCCAGGAATATTATGCCATTCAGATGCCCAGGAATATGATGCCAGTCAGATGGCCAGGAATATTATGCCATTCAGATGCCCAGGAATATTATGCCATTCAGATGCCCAGGAATAATATGCCAGTCAGATGCCCAGGAATATTATGCCAGTCAGATGCCCAGGAATATGATGCCAGTCAGATGCCCAGGAATATGATGCCAGTCAGATGCCCAGGAATATTATGCCATTCAGAAGCCCAGGAATATTTTGCCATTCAGATGCCCAGGAATATTATGCCATTCAGATGCCCAGGAATATTATGCCATTCAGATGCCCAGGAATAATATGCCAGTCAGATGCCCAGGAATAATATGCCAGTCAGATGCCCAGGAATATTATGCCAGTCAGATGCCCAGGAATATGATGCCAGTCAGATGCCCAGGAATATGATGCCAGTCAGATGCCCAGGAATATGATGCCAGTCAGATGCCCAGGAATATTATGCCATTCAGATGCCCAGGAATATTATGCCAGTCAGATGCCCAGGAATATGATGCCATTCAGATGCCCAGGAATATTATGCCAGTCAGAGGCCAGGAATATGATGCCAGTCAGATGCCCAGGAATATTATGCCAGTCAGATGCCCAGGAATATTATGACAGTCAGAGCCCAGGAATATTATGCCAGTCAGAGGCCAGGAATAGTGCTCGTTATCCCTCCCTCCTCCCCCGCTTCCCCATCACTTACCTCCAGCTGCTGTGTCCCCGGACGTCTCGCGTGGTGTCCTCCTGTGGAGGAGGGAAACAGTTATCGGATCCGGATGTGACGTAACGTCACATCCGGTCGCGGTGAATTTTTTTTTTTTTTTTTTCTTCCTGCAGCCGCATCCTTTGCGGCTGCGAGAAAGAAAAAAAAAGTAAACGGGGTGGGTGCCGGCAGCACCCCCCGCGGGCCACATAAATGTCCTCGGCGGGCCGCATGTGGCCCGCGGGCCGTAGTTTGAGGACCCCTGATCTAAGGAATGGAGAAGTGATCTATAAGATGTAACATTATTAAAGCTGGTATGAATATTGCTTGTTTTCAAATATGTTTCTCACATTAAATTGAATTATTATTATTATTTTAAAGCAGAAAGACATTAATAGAAATAATTCAGTGAAAGAATACAAATAAAGTTCCTCATTGAACCCTTTTGATCTATTAGGGAGCGGACATGTTGGTTCAGATTTTCCTTAATCGAACCCATCTGACCTAAGATTCTAAACAAAATGTCTGCCTCCTGATAGAGTTATAAAAGAAAAAATGGGCTCAATAAGGTACTTTATCTGTATTCTTTTATTAAAGCATTTCCATTTAAAATTGTATTTGTCTAATTAGTATATCTAATCAGACTTACTGACCCATGAGATTTTTTGCAGCAGTAATACACACATAAGATGACCGGTTTAGCTGATCTACACCTGGTGGCCTGCAATTGGGACGATATATTGTAAGTTATAAATAAATACAACTTTCCATTTACAACAATTTTATCATAGTATCTGAGAGGTTAATAGCGCAATGAATCAAATAATAATACCACGTCGCCCATATATTTAGGTAACTATGTTTACCAGGCTTTGATTAATATAGGTCTAGCATTTTCTCTTCTTTTTCATGGAGTCCATTTTTTATGTTTGTCCTTGAGATGTTTTTACTGTCATTGTGATTGAAGGTCTAATAGGAAATTGTCTCCTGTTTAGTGATAACATCAGCCTGTCTCATGGCATGAGTATTATTCTACATATAATGATATTTTGCCAGTTCACCAGTTGTTATGACTGCATGTATACTATATTGGTGAATGGATTACACCATTAGTCAGGAAGCATTGTTACAGACTGGAATTTTTAATTAAAATGTATTACTCAACACTCCACAGACAATTCTAACTTATTTGGATAAACTGATGATTGGGGGAAAACATTGTAGCGTTTTTAAAAGATTGCAATATTTATTGAGGCCACTCATCAGGAATCAATGAAGATGCAGCTGTGTTGATGGCAAGGGCGTTTAAAGCCTATATGATTATCAGCTAGGATGTCATGTATGGGTGTGTGAATGGGTAATTGTATTAGAAGTTCTCGTCATCTGATGACTTCACAGTGAAGAAAATGGACATGAACAGTCAGGTGCTAAGGTGCTCACAAATGTCAGACATGACATAGTGAAAAACAAGAAATACACTGCGCCAAAATGTGATAGTAATAGCAGCAACTAAATCAACCAGTGTTTCACTCCTGGTTCGGTACAATAAATAACAAAAATAGTGAAAAAGTGCGCTTAAACCAACACTTAATATACAACAAAAACACAAGTGGAGAGGAGGAGACTTGCTGGGACTGTCTGAGGACATTGGGACTGATTGTATTCTACATATTCCTGTTGGATCCTATTTACTTTTAATGTAAGATCTTTTACACTTTTTCTACAATAAATTTTATACCCCTACTAACGTCTCTCCTCTGCTCTCTCATCTTCTGGGATACGCGTGGATCATCTACCCTGCGTGGGCTCCCATAAGGCTTGATATACTGAGCAGTATACTGCTCAGGGATATGTGAGTGTATTTTCACTTTTTCACATTCCCTGGTTTTGCACTAAAATACTACACTATATTATCATTATTTTTCTGTTTTTCCCTCCATGTATTTACCAAGAGGATTGCTACCATATTAAGGGTAATCCCCTTTTTTGTTGTATATTAAGTGTTGGTTTAAGCGCACTTTTTCACTATTTTTGTTAGACATGACATAGTGTTGTTTTGGAAATTGTACTTAACAGTTATATAATTTAGGCTTTTACGCCATTAAAATAGCCAGCAGGCATAGTACTAATCACCTTTCATGTGTGTCAACAGTGCGGTCTATTCTGTATTACACAGATAAACACTAAAGGTTCTACTCAGCTAGCTCCAAAATGCGACCCAAATCGGGTTACTTTGGCTGTAGCCTCTGTCCTTCCCACAGACTTCTATGCAGAGGATTTAAGATAATTTCAGTACAATTTCAGGAGGGCTTCAGCAAAAGTCCTCCCACAGAAGTCAATGGGTGGACTTTGGCTATTGCAAAAATAGCTGAAATTCTCCCAAGATACCCATAGAAGGAAAAAAAATGCAATAAAAATGACGTCATCTGCATTCCCCACATACTTAGCTATCTGCATGCCCACAGACCTAACCATCTGAATACTCCCAGAAGTAGTCCTCTGCATCCCTCCAGACTTAGTCATCTGAATTCCCTCCAGACTTAACCATCTGCAATCCCACCAAACATAGTATTTGCATCCCCCAGACTTAGCTATCTGCATCACCCCAGATTTAGCCATCTGAATCCCCCCAGACTTAGTCATCGGCATCCCCCCAGACTTACTCATCTGAGTACCCCCAGACTAAACCATTTGAATCTCCATTACGCACCTGGATGCTGCTCATCCCCGGCCATCCCCTCGCAGGGTTTCCTGCAAGCACGTCATTTCCGGCGGCTGTGATAGAAAGCCGGCTGCTGCCCAATAGTGACTGTCTCCATGTAAGACAATCACGCAGGCAATGGGCCCATGTTTCGCCCAGTGGGGGCCCATTAGGCAGCTGCTTTGGGCCCCCAGGAAGGAATGGGCCCTGGGCAGCTGTCCCATTTTCCCACACTTTTTTTCAATTTTTCTTTAATTTTTAATTTTTTTTTAAAGGCCCAGGGCCTGACTGAGCCCATGATGGGTATATTGCCCGTCACCACCTGATGGTGGCCCTGGTCATAAATTTATGATTTGGGCTGAAATCGGCTATATTTTGTAGCCAAATTGTGGGTTTCTGGGCCAGATCGGGGCTTAATATGTAAGTCATGATTACGAGGAATTAATAGAGAAGCAGCATGGTTAAATAACATGGTTAAATAACCTAAAATGTTTCAACCTTTTTAAAGCCAATAAATCTGACCTTGTTAAACAGTGAAGATAGACAGATCTCTGGTCTCTGTTTCCTCCATCTCTTACCTAAATCACTATTATCACTATTATTCCTTTCTCTTTCAGGAATAAATTACCTTGCACTTGACCATATGAGGCTTATGAGGAGTTAAACTACTATTTTTTGTTGTTTTATTTTACATTTGGAGCTAGAATGTTCTATAGTTGCTTCCACCACCCTTCAAAATATCATCTTTGCTGCTCAGGTGAGTTACAGGTTTTAATTTATTTAATATTAGCAGAATGTGGAAGTGCTGACCATTACATTTCATGCTTCTGGTACTTGATAATTATGAGATGGAGTCTGATATGTACTTAAAAGGATTTACTTATAGTTTTGTTTTAAACAGGAAGTGAAATCATGTATGTGTATGACAGAAGTTCTAGACTTGACAAGTAGAAAAGTAAATAGGTATGTAGTAAATAACCTAAATCGAACTAATTCATTTACCATTTATTTCAATAGATAAATTTGATGGAAAGTTATCGCAACTTATTTGGCCTCTGTTTTTTTTTATTTTCAAGATCCTAAAATACAGTTCTTACTGCAATTTGAATTCAATTAGTAAAGTCTAAAGTGTCTATCACATCTGACAAGTTGGCCCATTTGCACCATTTTTTCCAGATTGTTTTAGTGCAAATTGCACACATGGTTAGATGACAGAGGGCTTTTGAGATCGATGCACATTTTTCCTGTATTCAGATGCAATTGTTTTTCAAGCTAGTCACAATAAAAGAAAAATATAAAAATGGGAGTTGCATTAATGGTGACTGACTATGCATGTATGACTATATTGGTGTATGACTGTGTATGTGTCATAGAAAGACTATAGGTGTCTGACTGTATGTGTGTAACTGTGCATAACGGTGTGAGGGTTCTGTGTGTGTATGACTCACTGAAACACAATCACATTCACTCACTTTCACTCAATGACATTCGATGGCACACAATTATTCACTAACAAACAGAAGAGAGAAAAGGGGAGGGGGAGACAGAGAGAAAAGGGGAGGGGGGATAGATAAAGACAAGGGGGGATAGAGACAGACAAGGGGAGGGGGAAGAGACGAGGGAGGTGGAGAGAGAGAGAGAAGTTTGGGGGAGAGGGGAGACAGAGAGAAAAGGGGAGGGGGGATAAATAGAGACAAGGGGGGGATAGAGACAGACAAGGGGAGGGGGAAGAGAGAAAAGGGGAGGGGGGACAGAGAGAAAAAGGGAGTGGGGGATAGATAGAGACAAGGGGAGGGATAGAGACAGACAAGGGGAGGGGGGAAGAGACGAGGGAGGTGGAGAGAGAGAGAGAAGTTTGGGGGAGAGGGAGAGAGAGACAATGCTGGGGGGGAGAGAGACAGCTGGGGAGGGGGAGTGAGGCCGCATTGGCACATAAAAGAAAATAAAAACAAGAAATGCATTTGTATAATATACATTTTTTATTAAATATTAAAAAAGCAATTTACGAGACTTCCGGGGGCGGTGCCTATCGTGATGGCCGCATTTTATCGGAGCTCCTCTCCGTATTTAATGTTTATAGGCATTAAAATTCTGCTTTGGTACTACATATACTGAAGTTGCCTGTAATTCATCGAGGAGGATAAGACCCTGGACAAAAACGGGCAGTCACCCGCCTGGTTAGCTCTCCAGCACGCAACCCCGGAGTCTGGCTCATGGGAGCCTTGCAACATCGTTAAGATCAAGCGCACATATCACCTTTGGCCTATAATACAATAACCCTGACGGTAGATACCCTTGGTGTGGGATCCGTTGCCACAGTCTGGTCCACAGCAGATTTCTGTGCAGCTGCGCCAGTGGAGAAAAGGGCAGGAAACCCGCCATTACAGGGCTTGCAGTGAATCACGCGTCCCTGCCACGACACTCGGATTGAGCGCATGGTTGCACCTCTCTTCACTTCTGCCCTGCCGCCTGGAGGATTGTGCTGCGGGAGATGCCCAGAGGCAGGTGGTGAGCTTGTCTGCCATTGCTGTGACTGCTAATGTTGCTTGGTACCCTCACCTTTGGACAAAATCTATTGAATGTTCACTTGGGCCACATTAGACCTATATTACTTAATTATGGCCTATTTATACGATGTTCAGGATTAATAGAAAGAGAGACAGCGCTAAAATATACCCCAAAAAGAACAAGACATAATTTATAAAAATAGAAAAGATTTATTGTCACAAAATATACATGTATATAAGGTAAAAAGACTATAGTTGAGTCTAGTACCACAATAATATAATAATAAGAAAACAAATAGAGTAGAAAAAACACAAAAAGTAATATCAATATGCGGTAAAGTAGAATAAAATAATATATAAAATATATATAGTAGTACAACCTTACCCACTGCTAGTATAGTGTTGTTCACCTGGCCAGGTACAGAACATATGTATAAAATATACACTATAAGCACAGACACAAAAACAGGACACCCCTCAGGACGCGTTTCGTAAAAAAAACTTCTTCAGCTGGTGGGTGAGTGTTGCTTCTTTAGAACTTACTTTATAAATGTTCTCTTTGTATCGGCTAAAGGGAAAAGTGTGAAAATGGACGTATTTTTCATCATAATCATAGCACTAGGGCATTATTATGCTGTTTTTCCTGTCTATGATATTGTTATTTACATATTGCCTCTATGTACTGTAAAAAAAAAGCAATTTACATATATACAAGTTAAACTTTTTTTTCCTATAGGGAAGTCTTATATTCAGGCTTTTAGTTTTTTTCCTAAAGGAATATACAACGTTTGGGGGGTCATCTTATAATCAGGGTCGACTTATAATCGAGCAAATATGGTAATTTGATCCAATTGTTAGTAAGTCGTTGCTATATTACAGTACAAATTAGGACATATGATGGTATTACCATTGCTTCTCATGTATTACCAGTGTAAAGAAGGTTTACTAAAATATAGGCTGCACAACATGAACCTACCCTGAAAATTTAAAAATAATCTGTAATCCCCACTTAAAAAACCCCAAGTACTAATGTAAGAATAAAAGCAACAGCATACAAAATGAAATATAATTTGCTATTAAGAGCTCTTATACATATAGGTATTTCCATATACGATATATAAATGATAACAGTTCATAAAAATAAACACTTCATTTTCCCATAGAATTGTTACAAAAATATAAATATAAAACATATTTTTCATGTTTATTATAATTTTGCAATAACTTTATGCCCCTGAATAACCAGCCATATAATTCAGCACAACAGATTAAAAAAAATTCCTCAAGTATGAAATAAAAATATCAGAGATAGAAAGCTAAGATGTAAAGCAAGAGAAAGCATGTGTTTACCAAAAGAAGCAGGACGGCTTGAACTGATATTTATTGGCCAACGAATGCTCTAATAGCTAGATTGTTACAAACACCCAGAGATAAGAAAATAGATAGAAAATATACAGATGTCTCACATAGGTTCAGGCAGAGAAAGCTTTTATATAATTATGGGATCAACAAAGCGTAGCTATTTGTAATTTTATTGGTAGCCTAAATTTGCAAAGAAATGGTATGGAGTACTTTTCTTGCAATCGAGCTGAAGCAAACTGATTACACCAAAGAAGACATAAAATATCAATTTGTCCTAGTTATTACCCTACCAGCACGTATTTTAGGCTAGCTGTCTGGAACTGCTCAAAAGAAAATGAATTTATTATGTTTTTCTTCCAAGGACACGCATTTCACGTTTGTAGTGAAGAAACGTACAAAATCCAAAACTAAATTCAGTTGGTTCTATCACTATTGATAAGATTGTGCAGGAAAAAGGTTTAAAACCATATTGGTTCCTAACTAAAGTCAGGGATACATTTCTAACAAGAAATCCCATAAGTTCTAATATCCAACACAGTTTGTTGTTTGGTGATAAGTGCCAAGCTTGAATTGCATAATATATTGATGTATAATTCATTAACATTTCATTGTTAGGGTGGTATTTATGTCATATATAGTCTTAACATAAATAAAGTGAAATATTTTAAACTTATATAACATATATAACAGGCCAGAGAAAAAAATGATTGCATAATATTAATAACAACTAGAAAAGTTACAATTTCTGGGGAAATTGTGTGAAGTGTTCTTGCCTCCACCTGTAGTCTACAACTGGAGTGGGCGGAGTAACTGTTATCATTTACATAGCACATTTAATTGCAACGTTGTTGCACAGTTACATTAAACCATACATTTATAAAAACATTAGCAGGTGTTCAAAAGGCCCTGTCTATGACATCACTTGCTGCTGCAGCTTGACACAGGTCAGAATATTTTGGCGGTTGGCATATTCAAACGGTCGTATTTTAAAAACTTCAATCCTACAGCGAAGAGCTTTATATTGTGAGAATCACAAGACCCAGACCTACATTTTGATGCATAGTATGTCTCTGAAGTATTAAAAATGAAGGCACAGCCGCAGTTTAGAAATTTCACTTCAAATTTGAGCTTTGCAGAGTGAAGTTTCAATGAATGTCAATGGACGGCGTTGGTTGCAAACAAATGGTCATATTGTGAAAACTATCAGGACTACGGCTTAGCCGTTTACATGTTTAGTGGCACCAGGGATAGCTGAACGTTTTGATATAAGATTTGTGTAGGTGGGCTTGAAAATGAGGGAGTGGTGGCAGTTTAGAAATCATGTCCTGATTTTTCAGCTTTTGGCAGCTCCCACTCTAGCTTTGCCATTCATTCCTATGGGACAAATTGCGCCACAAAAACGACGATATTCCGTGAACCATTCGGCGAAACGTTCCACAAAGTAATAGCAATCCGATCGGGAACAATCTGCACGTTTTGGTAAATTTTTGTCTATGTAGTGTAAAAACTGTGGGAGGAGTTAGGGTGGCAAATTTTGCTATAATAATAATAATAACTAGAAAAGTTACAATTTCTGGGGAAATTGTGTGAAGTGTTCTTGCCTCCACCTGTAGTCTACAACTGGAGTGGGCGGAGTAACTGTTATCATTTACATAGCACATTTAATTGCAACGTTGTTGCACAGTTACATTAAACCATACATTTATAAAAACATTAGCAGGTGTTCAAAAGGCCCTGTCTATGACATCACTTGCTGCTGCAGCTTGACACAGGTCAGAGTATTTTGGCGGTTGCCATATTCAAACGGTCGTATTTTAAAAACTATCAATCCTACAGCGAAGAGCTTTATATTGTGAGAATCACAAGACCCAGACCTACATTTTAATGCATAGTATGTCTCTGAAGTATTAAAAATGAAGGCACAGCCGCAGTTTAGAAATTTCACTTCAAATTTGAGCTTTGCAGAGTGAAGTTTCAATGAATGTCAATGGACGGCGTTGGTTGCAAACAAATGGTCATATTGTGAAAACTATCAGGACTACGGCTTAGCCGTTTACATGTTTAGTGGCACCAGGGATAGCTGAACGTTTTGATATAAGATTTGTGTAGGTGGGCTTGAAAATGAGGGAGTGGTGGCAGTTTAGAAATCATGTCCTGATTTTTCAGCTTTTGGCAGCTCCCACTCTAGCTTTGCCATTCATTCCTATGGGACAAATTGCGCCACAAAAACGACGATATTCCGTGAACCATTCGGCGAAACGTTCCACAAAGTAATAGCAATCCGATCGGGAACAATCTGCACGTTTTGGTAAATTTTTGTCTATGTAGTGTAAAAACTGTGGGAGGAGTTAGGGTGGCAAATTTTGCTATAATAATAATAACTAGAAAAGTTACAATTTCTGGGGAAATTGTGTGAAGTGTTCTTGCCTCCACCTGTAGTCTACAACTGGAGTGGGCGGAGTAACTGTTATCATTTACATAGCACATTTAATTGCAACGTTGTTGCACAGTTACATTAAACCATACATTTATAAAAACATTAGCAGGTGTTCAAAAGGCCCTGTCTATGACATCACTTGCTGCTGCAGCTTGACACAGGTCAGAGTATTTTGGCGGTTGCCATATTCAAACGGTCGTATTTTAAAAACTATCAATCCTACAGCGAAGAGCTTTATATTGTGAGAATCACAAGACCCAGACCTACATTTTGATGCATAGTATGTCTCTGAAGTATTAAAAATGAAGGCACAGCCGCAGTTTAGAAATTTCACTTCAAATTTGAGCTTTGCAGAGTGAAGTTTCAATGAATGTCAATGGACGGCGTTGGTTGCAAACAAATGGTCATATTGTGAAAACTATCAGGACTACGGCTTAGCCGTTTACATGTTTAGTGGCACCAGGGATAGCTGAACGTTTTGATATAAGATTTGTGTAGGTGGGCTTGAAAATGAGGGAGTGGTGGCAGTTTAGAAATCATGTCCTGATTTTTCAGCTTTTGGCAGCTCCCACTCTAGCTTTGCCATTCATTCCTATGGGACAAATTGCGCCACAAAAACGACGATATTCCGTGAACCATTCGGCGAAACGTTCCACAAAGTAATAGCAATCCGATCGGGAACAATCTGCACGTTTTGGTAAATTTTTGTCTATGTAGTGTAAAAACTGTGGGAGGAGTTAGGGTGGCAAATTTTGCTATAATAACTAGAAAAGTTACAATTTCTGGGGAAATTGTGTGAAGTGTTCTTGCCTCCACCTGTAGTCTACAACTGGAGTGGGCGGAGTAACTGTTATCATTTACATAGCACATTTAATTGCAACGTTGTTGCACAGTTACATTAAACCATACATTTATAAAAACATTAGCAGGTGTTCAAAAGGCCCTGTCTATGACATCACTTGCTGCTGCAGCTTGACACAGGTCAGAGTATTTTGGCGGTTGCCATATTCAAACGGTCGTATTTTAAAAACTATCAATCCTACAGCGAAGAGCTTTATATTGTGAGAATCACAAGACCCAGACCTACATTTTGATGCATAGTATGTCTCTGAAGTATTAAAAATGAAGGCACAGCCGCAGTTTAGAAATTTCACTTCAAATTTGAGCTTTGCAGAGTGAAGTTTCAATGAATGTCAATGGACGGCGTTGGTTGCAAACAAATGGTCATATTGTGAAAACTATCAGGACTACGGCTTAGCCGTTTACATGTTTAGTGGCACCAGGGATAGCTGAACGTTTTGATATAAGATTTGTGTAGGTGGGCTTTAAAATGAGGGAGTGGTGGCAGTTTAGAAATCATGTCCTGATTTTTCAGCTTTTGGCAGCTCCCACTCTAGCTTTGCCATTCATTCCTATGGGACAAATTGCGCCACAAAAACGACGATATTCCGTGAACCATTCGGCGAAACGTTCCACAAAGTAATAGCAATCCGATCGGGAACAATCTGCACGTTTTGGTAAATTTTTGTCTATGTAGTGTAAAAACTGTGGGAGGAGTTAGGGTGGCAAATTTTGCTATAATAATAATAATATATATGTGAGATAACCTTAAGTGGTCTTGCTATGCAAGAACACTTAATAATAATAATAATATATATGTGAGATAACATTAAGTGGTCTTGCTATGCAAGAACACTTAATAATAATATATATGTGAGATAACATTAAGTGGTCTTGTTATGCAAGAACACTTAATAATATATATGTGAGATAACATTAAGTGGTCTTGCTATGCAAGAACACTTAATAATTGAAAGCTTGGGTGTGGAAAATTTGGCATCTTAATGGTACATGTCAAAGCAAGAATGATGACAATTTGGTGCATTGCTTGCAGCCTACAAAATCAAATTTAAGTTCTGGAATAAGTGTTAGCGATCAAAGAAAAAAGAAGGACCGTATAGCATAACGATAAAAACACTTAGTAAACAAGCTAATTTAACACTTTTTAATTGGTTCTGGTTTGAAGACAACCTAACGCGTTTTGCCATAGGCTTTCTCAGAGGTATTTACGAAGATCGAGCAAATGGTCTTCTGGGCACAGTAGTGTGACAGCTATCAAGAGGATATCTTCAAATCAGAAATGTACTGATTGAAAAAATTCCTGTTAGGAGTGCAGAATATTGAGGTTGGTTAGCCTATTTATTATGTAGATGACGGGATAAATGAGTGCAAATCTCCTGTTAGTGCTCACTATGCTTATTGAAATGTTATATTGATAGTAGCTGTGATTCCTGGAAAGGATTGCTGCATTAAGGAGTTTTGCTCTGCAGAAAACAGGAGCTGCTTTAAGGGCCAGCATGTTTACAGAATAATTATTTTGTGAACATTCATTTTATGCATTTGTTTTTTATGTATTATTACGTTTGTATTGTTTTTTCACTCTGGTATGTGGTCCTACTTTTTTCTTTGAACGCTAACACCTATTCCACAATTTGCATTACCCCTCTCTTGGGGTTTGGGAATGACCCTCCAGGTCCTCAGCAGCACGTTTCCTATGTTTTTCCTCTTCCTTTCTTTCTGCCCGTTTCTGGCACAGGTCCATACCAAATTTCTTCCAAATCAAATGTATGCTTTTTACATCATAACTTCACAACAGATGCCATGAAAGAATGCAACAAGATATTGACATACACCTGAGCCAGCCCTACAATTGTTCAGGCTGGGACCATTGCCTCAAGGAGCACAGCATCATAGCTGCCCTTTCAAGCACTGGTCATGTGACATCTGACTCTAGAGAGGCACTGGGAGCGTGCAAAGTGAGCGGGTGCTGGGTGTGAGTCCTGAGAACAAAGTGGGTGCTGCGGGTGAGTCCTTAGTATAAAGTGGGTGCTGGGGTAAGTCTTGAGTGCAAATTTGGGTACTGGGGCAAGTTCTGTGAGTGCAAATGGGGGTGCTGGGGTAAGTCCTGTGAGTGCAGTCTGGGTTTTGATTTAAGTGCTGGTTGCAGGGAATAGACTTAAAAACAAGGAATCCATTGTTGTGACTGGCTAGGGGGACTGGTGAGCTCTTGAAAAAAAATATTTTATTATTATATACATAAATTGTTGTTTTTTGGGGGGGGTTGGTGGGGCAGCATTTCATCCTTAGTTCCAGAACAATGTCTTGGTTTTGCCCTGACTTATGGCTGGGTTAACCTTAATAAAAACGTTCTATTAAAAAGTATATTATAGATATTATACATTTGTTAGTTTTACTTACAGTTGGCCCTCAAGATGCTCGACCAATATTTGGCTTGACAAAAAGTAAATGCAATTAGACACTGTCCCCAAAATATTAAAACAAGTTAATGGAATACTCCCAAGAAACTGTAGCTTCCGGAGTCATTTTTAAAACAGAGTGGCTGGTAATGAGCATTTCACCTAAATTTTGAGTATTATCTTCCTGCAAGAAAACAATAATTAGCCATGCAGCCTTCAGCTACTATGTTTTGGCCAGTTTGTTATGATATTCAGTACTATGCCACTTTAACTCTTTCAGGTCGATGGATGTATCAGAAACATCACAGGAATCCATCCCTTGATGATGGAGAATATTCCTGATACACAAGAAAAACAAAGTGAAGAAGTGTGCTAAAACCAAACACTTAATACAAAACAAATAAATAAGTGGATTACCCTAAATGATGAGGCAATCCGCTTGGTGTATGTATGGAGGGAAAAATAAACAGAAAAAATAATATAGTGCAGTATATTATAATAAAATTGGAAATGTGATAAAGAACATGGATGCACTCACATATCCCTAAGCAGAGTTCTGCTCAGTATTTAAAGCATCAAGGGAGCCCACGCTGGGTACATTTTCCAAAATTAGTCGTACAGATAGGGAATCTTTACTTGCCTATAAGGTAAAAGAAAAAACCCTTAATGAACCCCCTCTCTCTATTATTTTGGATTTTAATAATAAGAATCTACATTTGAAGAAAATTATTCAGAAGCATTGGCGATCTTAAAAAAGGATGATCTCTTGAAGGGAATCTTGCCAGAAAAACTCAAAATAATCTTTAGGGGAGCACCCAATATGCGTAGGTGCATCACTAAAAGTTATACGAAGCATAAAACTATAACTAAACTCACATTTCTAACCCAAAATCCTGGCTTTTATAGATGTAATAGCTGCAACGCATGTCGTCAGACAAAACAGAGACAGGATAAAAAGGTTTTGAACTTTAAATCTAACGTAACAGGGAAAGATTACCCTATTAAGGATTTTATGAACTGTCAGACTAGTTCAGTTATCTATTTACTTGAATGTCCATGTGGATTACAATATGTGGGACGCACTTCCAGAAAATTTGGGAAAAGAATAGGCGAACATTGTAATAATATTAAAAATAAACTTACAACCAGGCCCGGACTGGGACAAAAAATAGGCCCGGGCATTTAAGACTGAGCAGCCCATTTTTATTTTTATATGCCAGGATATTGCCCCCAATATGCCAGGATATTGCCCCCAATATGCCATGTAATATGCCAGGATATTGCCCCCAATATGCCATGTTATATGCCAGGATATTGCCCCCAATAAACCATGTTATATGCCAGGATATTGCCCCCAATATGCCAGGATATTGCCCCCAATATGCCATGTTATATGCCAGGATATTGCCCCCAATAAACCATGTTATATGCCAGGATATTGCCCCCAATATGCCAGGATATTGCCCCCAATATGCCATGTTATATGCCAGGATATTGCCCCCAATATGCCATGTTATATGCCAGGATATTGCCCCCAATATGCCAGGATATTGCCCCCAATAAACCATGTTATATGCCAGAATATTGCCCCCAATATGCCATGTAATATGCCAAGATATTGCCCCCAATATGCCATGTTATATGCCAGGATATTGCCCCCAATATGCCATGTAATATGCCAAGATATTGCCCCCAATATGCCATGTTATATGCCAGGATATTGCCCCCAATAAACCATGTTATATGCCAGGATATTGCCCCCAATATGCCAGGATATTGCCCCCAATATGCCATGTTATATGCCAGGATATTGCCCCCAATAAACCATGTTATATGCCAGGATATTGCCCCCAATATGCCATGTAATATGCCAAGATATTGCCCCCAATATGCCATGTTATATGCCAGGATATTGCCCCCAATAAACCATGTTATATGCCAGGATATTGCCCCCAATAAGCCAGGATATTGCCCCCAATAAACCATGTTATATGCCAGGATATTGCCCCCAATATGCCATGTAATATGCCAAGATATTGCCCCCAATATGCCATGTTATATGCCAGGATATTGCCCCCAATAAACCATGTTATATGCCAGGATATTGCCCCCAATAAACCATGTTATATGCCAGAATATTGCCCCCAATATGCCATGTAATATGCCAAGATATTGCCCCCAATATGCCATGTTATATGCCAGGATATTGCCCCCAATATGCCATGTAATATGCCAAGATATTGCCCCCAATATGCCATGTTATATGCCAGGATATTGCCCCCAATAAACCATGGTATATGCCAGGATATTGCCCCCAATATGCCAAGATATTGCCCCCAATATGCCATGTTATATGCCAGGATATTGCCCCCAATAACCCATGTTATATGCCAGGATATTGCCCCCAATATGCCATGTTATATGCCAGGATATTGCCCCCAATAAACCATGTTATATGCCAGGATATTGCCCCCAATATGCCAGGATATTGCCCCCAATAAACCATGTTATATGCCAGGATATTGCCCCCAATATGCCATGTAATATGCCAAGATATTGCCCCCAATATGCCATGTAATATGCCAAGATATTGCCCCCAATATGCCATGTTATATGCCAGGATATTGCCCCCAATAAACCATGTTATATGCCAGGATATTGCCCCCAATATGCCAGGATATTGCCCCCAATAAACCATGTTATATGCCAGAATATTGCCCCCAATATGCCATGTAATATGCCAAGATATTGCCCCCAATTTGCCAGGATATTGCCTCCAATAAACCATGTTATATGCCAGGATATTGCCCCCAATATGCCAGGATATTGCCCCCAATATGCCAGGATATTGCCCCCAATATGCCATGTTATATGCCAGGATATTGCCCCCAATATGCCAGGATATTGCCCCCAATAAACCATGTTATATGCCAGGATATTGCCCCCAATATGCCAGGATATTGCCCCCAATATACCATGTTATATGCCAGAATATTGCCCCCAATATGCCATGTAATATGCCAGGATATTGCCCCCAATATGCCATGTATTATGCCAGGATATTGCCCCCAATATGCCATGTATTATGCCAGGATATTGCCCCCAATATGCCAGATATTGCCCCCAATATGCCAGATATTATGCCAGGATATTGCCCCCAATATGCCATGTATTATGCCAAGATATTGCCCCCAATATGCCAGATATTGCCCCCAATATGCCAGATATAGCCCCCAATATGCCATGTATTATGCCAGGATATTGCCCACAATATGCCAGGATATTGCCCCCAATATGCCATGTTATATGCCAGGATATTGCCCATATTTTATGCTCGTTATGCCACCCACCTCCCCCCCTTCCCCAGACCCCAGTACTTACCTCTTTGCTGCTTCGTCCCCCGGTGCTCTGAAGCTGCGTGGCTGTGAGGGAAGCGTTGTGAGCTTCCCTCCAGCCGCGCGGTCAATAAAGTTTGTTTGAAAAAAAAGTTCCAACACACTTTATTGACCGCGCGACCGGAGGGAAGCTCACAACGCTTCCCTCACAGCCACGCAGCTTCAGAGCACCGGTGGACAGAGCAGGAACGAGGTAAGTTTTTTTTTTTTGCTCTGCTGGGATCTTCCCCGCCGGCCTCGGCCCATGGCCACCGCGGCCCACCGGGCATTTGTCCGGTGTGCCCGATGGCCGGTCCGGGCCTGCTTACAACGCATACCGTACCTAAGCATTTTTTACAGCATAACAGCGACCCCCGTGAATTAAGTTTCAATGCAATTTCTAAATATAAAAAACATTGGAGGGGAGGTGATTTCTGGAAAGAATTGGGAAAGTTAGAGATGCAATGGGTAAACGAACTTAAAACTTTAACCCCTAATGGTCTGTATGCTGATTTTGACCTTTTTAATTTCCTTTACATTTTTATGCAATAGAGATAGGGTGCAATATTATATTATGGGCCATATTGCAATCCACATCTTATGTTTTTATGGTTTTATTATGTCCATCACTAAGTACAATGTACATTATACTGTTGTTTACCCTTGATTCTGAGCAGAATGGATATGTGTCCATTTTATTCCATTTTATTTGTAGTAACATTTTTTAGATATTAAAGTTTGCATTTTATATATATTTACCCATATTTTTATATATTTTTACTTTTTCCCAGAATTGAGAGGGTTAAATAACTGGTGCAGTACTAAATATGGGACACTGGGAAGAATAAGAACATTTTTTATCACTAAATGTATATCTTATACCCTGGATTCTGAACAGGTAAATGTCCCTTTTAATTTTATGTATTAAATCATGGTGTACTATATACCTGGTTTTCCTGCCCAGAATCCAGAGGGTTAAATGCCTTAGATATACTAAAGTGGACTTGTTAATGTGTTTATTATGTTTGTTTTTATTATAATGCGGAGAGACAAGGAATGCTTATACATGGGGATGTCCAATCCCATGTAACTGCAGACGCGTCTGAACGAAGAGACGCGATCTGCAGAATGAAGATGCCGGCTGAGTAACGCTGGACGGATGACGTCACCGCACGCGACATCCGTAAGTCGCGTACAGCGGGAAATTTAAAAGTGGTAACACAGACATGGAGTGAAATCACTTGAAAAAGCCCAGTTTACTGGGCGAAATGCGTTGTGAGGAGGAAGAGACCTGCTGGAACTTTTTTGGACATTAGGATTTGAATTATTGGACATCTGCCTGCTGGATCCTGTGTATTTTAATGTAAGAGCTTTCATACTTTGTTATAATAAATTACTTATCCATACTAAAGGTCTCTCCTTTTGCTCTCCTACCACTTCGGACATACCTCCTGGGAAGTCTTTGGAAAATTTACCCAGCGTGGGCTCCCTTGATGCTTTAAATACTGAGCAGAACTCTGCTCAGGGATATGTGAGTGCATCCATGTTCTTTATCACATTTCCAATTTTATTATAATATACTACACTATATTATTTTTTCTGTTTATTTTTCCCTCCATACATACACCAAGCGGATTGCCTCATCATTTAGGGTAATCCATTTATTTATTTTGTTATGTATTAAGTGTTTGGTTTTAGCGCACTTCTTCACTTTGTTTTTCTTGTTTATTATTCTGTACCAGGTGTGAGACACTGGTAGATTTTGTTGCTGCTATTACCGTCACACTAGGCGCAGTGTTTTTCTTTCTCTTTTTCTGTATTCCTGATACACAGCTTGTTGTGGCCCCTGCATTGAGCTGCAGTGCAGCTCCCACTGCAGAGACCTGCTGTGGGATCCCATCTGTCAGATGAGCACTTAGAGTTTGTGGATACACTGAAATATGCATTGTCTACCAATAGACAGTTGTAATTGTAGACTGGGTTTTAATTATTTCCTTGTTTTCAGAGTAATAGTGCTAACTAGCAGAGCATATAAGGTTAGCTGCCGCTACTGAACCTTTTGCCCAACCCCCTAGCATTTGGCCATACAAAGGACACACCTGAAGGTTTTTACATCAGGTGTACAACTAGTCATATCAGCCAGTTTTTTGCTGGACACCTACAACTTGTACATGTTGCTCTGCAGAATGAAGAATATAAGAGTGTCCAGAAGATACCAATTAATGAATAGAGGGGATTGCATACGAAATAACTAAATTCCCTCTGAACAAATAGGAATTCACCTATTTGCTGCCCAGCAAATCATAGATCACACAGCTCCATGCTTGAATGGAACTGGAATATACAGATAACAAGATATATAGAAACAACTGGTGGTATTACAAGTTTTCATATACAAGAACCTAGCCTGCTGCAGAACTACAAACCTCTCAATTCCCCATCATCTTCCTAGAGTGGCAAGGAAATTATGGTAGTTGTAGCTCAGACATAGCTGGAGCCTCACAGTTGGACACCTAGTCACTAGAAGACATGAGCCCAGTTCTTTTAGCCCAGTTCTTTTAGTCACTGTGCCAATACACAAAAGCTAAAACGCAACAAAAAGAGGTTTGATTCCAGGTATTCAATTGGTCTGCAACAATATTTGTTATGTATATCAATATAAATGGGACTAAACAGGTATAAATAACTCTGTGAATAGGGGAAGACGGTGTTAGCTTGTGTCTTGACCAAAATAGCAGAGAATCAAAGGTGTCTTAAAAACAATGAGAAGGGAGAAAACAGTGTAGTCGATTAAGAAAGTCTTTGTGATAGAATAAAAAAAAGTTAATCTAGATGATAATAGTTCATATTGGGTAAGGTGAGGCACAGGTAGACAACCCTTAATAATTTAGTTGCTATGTTGTTTCATTGAAGAAATTATTGTTTTGTCTGAAGGCGAAGTTATATAGGAATGTATGCAAAATGCCATATAGAAGTCTTGTAAGTTATAATGATTGGTGGTTTATTGAAATGTTTTATTTTATTTACGCAGTGATTTACCAGGAAGAATACATTAATACATTATGGAGTGTAAAAGTTGTGGGTTTATGTAGTAACATCACAAAAATACCAATAGTCATATAAAATGTGCATATTCCAGTATTGTCATGGTGATATTAAAAAAAATAATGCAGTTGGTACAGAGTCAAAACTAGATATAGGGCATACTTTAAACTTTAGACTGCTACGGATGGTCTTGACCTTGAGAAGAACTAGGCTACATTAGCATGCTGCATCTTATAAAAAGCAATGTGTCTCAAGAAATCTCTTTAAAAGCTCTGATTTAAATGTATAATTTTGTTGCAGTAGATGGATTTTTAAATTTATATTTTTATTCATTTACCCTTTGAATCTATGCGGTAACTGTGTTTCAGGGCACTGGAAATGAATGAAAAAAATATGTTAAAACTGAACGTTTTTTGTATGTTTTTGTTTGTTACATTTATTGACCTTTTAGAGCAGCTTTTAGAAAACATTAGGTTACCTCTAATGGATTTTAAGATTAAAGAATACAGCAGGATTAAAAATGTACTGATCGACAATTATTTTTACTCTATATAAAGTCATAGAGAGTTCTGTTGGAAAATAAGCAATAAAAGGCTTACCTTTTTATATTTGAAATATAAATGTATGTTAACATAAAAATGTGTGGTCAGCTATATTCCACAACATATGGTTAAAGACTCACTTTAAGCAGAATTATTTTTACACCGTTTTGTTGCTTGTACCTAGCAATCATTTTTTAAATTGCTACAGTTTTCTTGATATTAAACAATAGTGTTCTTACATTAACTCCTCCATATTTCCATAGTTGCCAACATTGGCCATGTTTTCAGGGACACATATTTGTTCCACATGCTGCAGAAAGACCAGGATTAATTAACTGGATTGTATCTGTGCATAGATGCATCCTTCATACTGCCGGGCGGCACTTTACATGCTCTTTCTGCAGCATGTGGAACAAATATGTGTCCCTGGAAACATGACCGATGTTGGCAACTATGTATTTCATGGTCATTATTTTGAGGGAGATATATAACGTTTAGACGCTGTCCTGCAGAATGTATAATTCATATGTGTTCAGATGGAAGTCACTTAATTAATCACAGTCATTCATTTGAGATCCACTCCCTGACTAATTGGCATTGTGTTAGCAGAATTGAAAGCAAATGCCTAAATTAGGAGAAACATGCGCTCCAAACGTGTGTGTGGTGTCGCCTGCTTATGACATCACCTGTGGCTTGATATGCAAATTACACAATTCCTATTGAAAACCAGCTCATTTGCATATCAAATTTACAAGCTATACACCTAAAGAAAAATAAATTCTGCACATGTGGGTTTTGCAAGGCTCATATTGCAAGTACAATTATCATTTGTGTTTTTGATTTTTGCATGTTTTTTTTTTGCCAAATGCTGAGAGCTGAATGGGAGGGTCACTGTATATATATATATATATATATATTTTTTTTTTTTTACTAAATTAAACAAATTTAGAATACCAATATTACAATTTTAAATACTAAAAAATGCATACAGCTTTATAATTATTTAACTTTAACGTGGATGAAGAAAAAGGTAGGTTATTTTCACAAAGAGTTAACGTTGGAGTCAAGCCAATTTTTTAATTTTTTTACTGTCCTGTCAGTAAAATACCAGCTGGGTGGAAACTCTACCTGAACTAAGGTATATATTGTGAAATATAAAAATAGATTGTTTAACCATATGATAACTTGCATATTAATAAAGTATGTAAACATATAATATAGTGCTTGCTTATTAGGAAAAATTATAGAAGGTCAATTGACTATTTTATTTTGTGATAATGCCCTTTTCATTTATTTTTTTTAATTCACAGGCATAACCAATCCTAATGCTGCTGTGTGTCAGGTGCAATTGGTAGAGTCAAAATGGTAGTGCTCAGATAGGGCACATTTTAACCTTCAGTCTGCTACTTTTGATAGTCATGACCGTGAGGAGAACTAGTCAGCAAAACAAACAGACAAGAGCATGTGATTTGTAAGCATCTCTGAATCTGCTGATGTCACCTTTGACCTGTAGGTCAGCCTGAGAATGACAGAATGGTACATATACCTGGTCAGATAGCACATTCTCTTTAAAAGACTAAGAAGAACACAGACTCTGTGTTTACTGAAAACAAGATCAAAATGCTCAGCAAATCCAGATAGAAACTAATTCAATCTTGCTTAATAATAGTATACTTGATATAAATGCTTATGACACCTGATGAACACCCCTAACATTAACATAAGGATTTTTTATTTTAAAAACTATAGTTTAATAAAATGTAGTACTTAAGGAGAAAACCAGAGACGATACTTTTAAAATTCTAAAGTATCCCACATATAAAAACATAACTCCTGCCCCAAAATAAATTAAGGGGGGCAGGGCAAGAGCTGGTAGCCGTGGCCCAACCTAATAATAAACAAGACTGGGAACAAGCAAACAATGGTTCCCAGCTCCTAAAAGAATAAATGGGGGCCAGGCAAAAAGCCCTGACCACCTCTATTATATACCAAAATGACTGGTCTGGCCCCAGAGCAGCACCTGCCAGTTTGGCCTCCGCGTGGCACCTGCCCAGAGAAGCACCTGCCCAGTCTGGCAACAAACTGATTCCTGCCCTTTTCCTTGTATCTTTATCCTGAGTCCCTGTAATGGGTCTGCCCTGAAATCTAGAACCGTGTTACAGTTTTATCCTGTCTTAGAGTCCTGTTAGGGGTAATTCCATGTTAGAGCCCCATTAGGGGCTATGTCTTGTCATCAAACCCTATCATGGGGCTATCCTTTGCCCTGCCTTGGATTCCCATTGTAGTAGAATCCTGTTTTAGTTCTTCCCTGCTAGTGCACTATTAGAGGGCTGTAACTTTGTTCTATGTTTCTTTCATTTTGAGATTTCATTGTCTCCTCTTACCTTGTTCTCTGTTGCCCTTTTATTTAGTTCTGCCACACTTGTTTAGTTTCTATCTAGTTTTTGGTCTGTGCAGATCTTCAGTCTACTGGTATGCTCTATGTCTTTTATGTTTCTGTAGTTTCTGTTACTAGATTCAGTTTCTGGATTTAATTATTAGTCTAGTTTATTATTAGTTCTAGTGTTAGGGACTTGACATTGTGAAGTACCAGTAACGCTGGTTGGCAAGCTTATCCATCTTTTGGATATCTGGTGCAACTAAGCCCTCACCATTTTCATATTAGAGTAATAGGCTTTGTCCTGTATCTATGTTTGTATGTTTCCCTACCCTCTTTCCTTCCCCATGACCCAGTTCTGGTTTCCCTTTATGAAGTGTCTGAGGATCCCAACTCCTCACTGCATCCCTTACTTTCCTTAGAATGTAGTCCTGTCCTTTGTTTGTTCTAGGTTTATATTTGTATGTTCCCCTACCCTGTTTCCCTGAAGCACCTGAAGATCCCAGCTACTCTACAACTTTTGGCAGGAGCTACTGCTCAAGGTAATTCTCAGTTAGGTAATACATGTCCTTGCTAATAAAAAAGATCTAGGTGTTGTATGCACGTATTTTTGTCAGGCAATAGGGCGCTACATGGGTTAACTATAGGTCATATTTGTGTTGGGGTTTTATCAAATTGAAGGCATCTTTTACATTAAAATTCAAATATAGTATCATGATTTGCTGATGTTAAAACTCCAAATGAAAGATCATTTTCCTTTCCTTTTCCTTCCCCCTTTCCCTTTCCTTCCTTGAGGTAGATCATACATTCTTTAATACATTGCCGGATTTTTAATGATTTTATATGCTGAGTTGTTTTAAAGTTTTCATCATATCATAATATTAGCTGTGTCTTAGTTATTAGTGCTATTATCTCATTTTCAATTATCTAAAAAGAGTTCCATAAATAAATCAAATAAATTGATTAATTTATACAGAATGTTTTGGTCACATATTTATAGCTGCAAAATAAAACAAATCATTTAAGGTTTTAATATTTAACCATCTTTTCTTAACCATAGAAATCCCATGACAAAAGCAGTTGGATTTTACAAATGACACACACCTGCACTGCAACTCCTATCTCACCATGTTTTCTCTGTTCTACCCATGTGGTCTCCATGCTCCATGCAGCTACCCGAGGAATCTACTTTTTGTCCTCTTCCGACCCTCCCAGACCACACTCAGTATTCGTATTTAAACCATCTTAAGTGAATTTTTTTTTTTTAATATTGGATATATAATGCTGAGAACTTTTTTTTATCCGTTTGTTTTTTGCTTAGTATAAAATGTTGTTATGTTTTACTAGTATTGTGTGCTTTGTAGGAATATGAGCTAAACCGTTCAGGTAAAGTTTGAAGTTCGAAAGGATTTTGTTACAGCTATATTACACACAGCAGCCTCCCCCTTCAATTCACAGAGTGGTACAATCTTTTTTTTCTCTCTTGACAGAAGTCTTTTCTAAAGATCTGCTCAAGCCTCACTAAGCAGCTGCGAGTTAGGTCATTTTCCCAGGAGTTTTACATGTGGAAAACTGGGCATTAGGAGACCTAAAAAAGGACACCATCTGGCCTTGGTGAAAAAGGGATCATGACACTTTCTGTGGTACCAACAGGCCCTGATGAACCATAAAGGAATTCATGCCTAGACTGTGATCCAATGGCAACTTAGCGCAACAATCACCTCTCTGACAGCCACTTCCATTCATCTTCACAGTTATCTGTTAGTACAATAGACTTTTGTGCTGTTCTGTTTACTGAAGGCATAGAGTAAAATCCATTTTGATTTTTGTCTTTGGTTTTTCTTACTGGCCAGTCCTCAAATATAACACACCAGGATAAACTAGAATCAGAGAATAGACTGCTTTTCATCCCTCACATGAAAAAAAACTATTCTCAATAAGGCAACAGGGGCAGGGATATATACAAAGCTGTTTCCATGCAAACTTTATTTAATAAAGTAATCTTATTAAATTTTCATTAAAAAAATAAGTATAATAAGTATAATTAAACATGATGACAAGGGTCTATGTAAATATATATATATATATATATATATATATATATATATATATATATATATATACACACACACACACACACACACACACACACTACCATTCAAAAGTTTGGGGTCACTTAGGGATTGTTTTCCATAAAAACATACATCACATGAGTTGCAAAATGAACACAACGTGACACTGGAACACAGGAGTGACGATTGCTGATAATGAAGTTCTGTATGCCTATTTAGATATTTTATTAAAAATAAGTCATTTCAAACTACAATAGTCATTTACAATGTGTACACAGTGTATCTGATCTATTTCATGTAATTTTGATGGTCAAAATTAGCTTTTCTTTAAAAAAAAAAAAATGACATTTCAAAGTTACCCCAAATTTTTGAACAGTAGTGTATGTTGGCTACAGTCAGGGGCAATCTGACTAGAAGTAACTGACAGCACCTTGATATGATGTCATAATCTAGCACATTGACTGCCATCATGTCACCAGACTTTCACCCCAAGTGTGTATTGCAATGCGCAGCATGTACAACAGTTCCCTTTGGGCCACACTCTGAAAAGGTGTGCAATACACACTTGGGGTGAAAGTCATTCTTATTGTGGTGACATGATGGCAGTCAATGTGCTAGATTATGACATCATATCAAGGTGCTGTCAGTTACTTCTATATCAGAGCCATATGACAATTGTGGAATTACTAAACAGGTATTACAAAATGGAAAAATGGAAAAAAGAGAGAAAACAAGTGATGTATGACTACTTAGTTGTTCTGTTGGGTCCAATGTTTAAAACTCCCTCAATAGCTTTTAAACAGAAATCCACTTCTGTTTCATTAAAACAGTCTTGGACAATGTTCCTAAATGCTTTACGCTTATGTAGAAGGCTAATATAGACTTCCAGATTGACAAATCATATACTTGCCAAATACCCTTACCTCTGGGAGGAAATGAACCACAGATTGCATGCACCATGCACATAGAAGAAGTTCATGGATTTATGTGTCACTAGCAAGAAAATACATTTTAGGATCTTGATAAACAATTTAACACACGTTCACAAAGATATAGATTCCTACAATGGTGCTGCTTTTTTTTATACTGGCTTATCTTAATAAGGCAAGTGATATATTAATTGTATATATATATATATATATATATTTACTTAAATGAATGTTAAGGATTTTTTTAATCTATATCCTACATATTCAGGACAGTAAGGAATCTACTAAAAGTATTGATTAAAGTCTGATGTCTGTTCCTATTCCCGTGAAAGTGCCTAAATCAGACTGTTTTGACTTTTATGCAGCACCCATTTATGCATAGCATTGTATTTTCTTGTTAGATAATATTAAGATTGATTTGGTACTCTAACCATAATGATATCACTAAATCTTTGAAAGGAAATTTGGTATTGTTTGGCTGGTGCGGAGAATGACTTGTGATTGTGGGATTATAAATACATGGGCAGAAGCAGTAGAAGATTGCTTGTTTGACTAAGCTATTGAATTAACAGTAGCAGCAGTGCTAGTACAGAGTCTCTTTCCACCCACCTCTGAAA
Organism: Pelodytes ibericus; assembly: GCA_036172795.1. Classification (NCBI taxonomy): domain Eukaryota; kingdom Metazoa; phylum Chordata; class Amphibia; order Anura; family Pelodytidae; genus Pelodytes; species Pelodytes ibericus. Next base: position 108,755,907 of record CM069861.1, on the reverse strand, counting down.
AATGTTTGCAATTTTGCTCCCTTTTCTCAATTGCCTACCTTTTGGAATTACAAAACTGAGGCCAAATTGGGCTATTTTTCCCACCATGGCTATTATGATCTAAGTTTTGCAACCAAGGTGCCAATTCACCAAATTCACTGTATAGTGAATAAACCCATTTGTGCTGTCTGATGAGAAACTTGAAATAGGTCAAGGAAAGAAAAAGACTGACCAATAGTAGCCTCTCTGTATCATACACTGCATGTTATATTTGTAAATGTCTCTTAATATGACTATTGTCTCTCCTTTCCCCAGCAAATTATTTTATATATAAGTATTTTGCTAAATTCAGAGTTATCCCATTTAAAAAATCTAGTTGTTTCGGAAACGTTATATTAATTAGATATTTCACTTACATATATTATTTTTATTGTATTTTTATAACTATAACACATATACAATATTTATGTAAATATTCAATTTATATAAAAAGTTGTCATAAGCATAATTAAAACATATACATATTCAACTTGACATACACTAAACAATAAGACAAAACAAGTACTGACAGTGTATGGTATATCACAAATTTGACAAAATTACAGAATTTAGAAAGGTTACAAAAATTGATATTTCACTTACACTTTTGCATCCAGCACATTAACATTTATAGTTTCAATATATTGAATCCAGTCACTTAAAAGTGGTCTGTAGTGAACAGAAACTGAGATGGAGAATTAGGCCAAATTAGTTGGAATAAGAGGTAAGTTGGACAATGTTTCCATTTCAGCAACTTTGATCAGTTTTTCGGAACTTACTTGTCAGTCCAATGTTTACTGATTAAACCCCTCAGCATTAATCAACTCTCACATGGTTTGAATTCTCTTAAGATTGTTAAATATCTGCAATCCTCATAAATTTAGCTCTTATAAACTATATCAAATAATCTCCATCCCATGGGACATATGTTTGTAGAAGTGACGTTTTAATTTTCCAGCCTTTTATGTTTTTCCCTTCATTTAAAATGTATTGCACATTTCAGATGTTTAATAGCTGAAAAAGATATCGAAGGGAAATCCTAGTGTTTTGCTATGCATTCCCTACTCACTGTGAGCAGTAATGAACCAACTGGGGATATTGATTAAAGAGTGATGTCTATCATTGATCATCAATAACAAGTCAGTTGAAGGAATGTTAACAATTTTCTATGAAACCTGGAACTACTGCTCCTCTATAACACAGTATCTGCTTTTACGCTAATGTCGTTGTATGAAAGATGAAATTAAATCATATGTTAGAATTAAGGCACTCTGTCAACTTAAACATTGTTTGTATTGAGAATGTATAGGACATACAATGGATTAGCAGAATTGCAAACAAATGCATAAATTAAGGGAAAATATTTTTTAAATGGGGCTCTGGTGTCTACAGTATAGGTATTTGTACGTAGGCCACATTCATGTTTCATTGAAAGAACAAATAAATAAATAAATTTAAATATATATATATATAGGTATACACACACATATATATATATATATATATATAACACACGCATTAAATGCACACACAAACACACGTGCGTATAAATTCACACATACACACATTCTTAAATACACACATAGAGAGTCACATTTACACACACAAAGTCACACTTACATACCCACACACTCTCACATACACACATAGTCACACTTACACAAACACACACACACTCTCATATTCAGGCAAATTCACACTTACACACACTCACATATACACATAGTCACACTTATGCAAACATACTCTCACACACACACACTCTCACATACAGGTAGAGTCACACTTACACACACATTAACACATATAGATTCACACTTGCATACACACTATCACAAACACACATAGTCACACTTACACCTACACACATTCAGACTTACCTAGACAAACTTAAACACAGTTACACACACACACACACACTGAGTCACACTACCACACACACAAACCTAGAGACTGCTTAATGGAAAAAAATTGGAAACTATCTACAGGGAGGGGGATTGTGGCTACTACTCCTGCTTCTGCTGTGTCTCCTTCACAGGCACCCAATGCCCCAATAAGGTCAGAGTGTGAGGGGGCGGATCTTCCTCCTCTCACGATTTGACTCAGGTGCCAATCTCAAGAGGGCCACAACAGTTCCCTTGGCGGGCCGCATGTTGGACACCCTGGATATAGTGGCTTGCAAAGTTATCTATACATTTTCCATTAAAAAGTAGCTAATTTGTATATCAAATGAGTCCACTATCCTACTTAACAATAGAAAGACTCTTGTTAGGTTTAAAGCAGAATAATGTGTAGTAAGATTTTAGTGTAATGTACCAACAATTTATCATTTTTTTTGCCTTTGAGTGTAATATACCTGTTCACATCCACTGGACGTACCCCACCACACATATTGCACCTAGGACTCACCCCCATTACTCACATTGGATCACTCAGAATTCACCTCGAGCACTCATGTTGCACTCAGGACTCGACCACTGCACCCACATTTCACTCAGGACTCAACCCCAGCACCCACATTTCACTCACAGCCCTTACTACAGCATTCTTCATTTTTTGAAGATATTTTTAAATGATCTTTATTGGCATTCAGCAGTAACCTGTTAGCTGCCTGCTGCAGCATAATGCCCTTGATATGATCTCTGATCGTGTTGTGATTAAGCAGAAATGCAATTTAATAACCTTTTATTGTGAACTGGTCATTAGGTGAAACTGGCAGAGGCCCACTTTATGGACCCTGATCGTCCCTGCCAAAACAATCTAGTCTCAGTGACATAAAATATTTCAGGCACATTTCTTTTTATTAAATGTGCACTGACTGCTATTTAATCTATGTTAACGGACATTTAATCTGTCAGCATGGGACTACTAAAAATGTCCCCAGTTGACAATGCACGGATATCAAATGATAACCCAAGTCTTTTCAGTACCACTGGTGCAAAACATATGATGCCGCATAAGGTTGTTCTCATGTCTATAAAGGCCCAAATGAGTTACTAATGCACTTAAGGGTTAATAAGATATTAATGTCTTGTAATATCTAGCGTCATGTACTGGACATTGTTTGCATGAATTATTTAAGCCCTTCTAGACCTTATGATGGCTTGGGATATAAATGAAGAGATCTGTCTTTGAGACCTTATGATGGGATAACCAATCCTGGGTAAAGATCATGGTGAGCGTAGTCTGACCATATAGTTTTTCATTATTTGAAGGATTGCTAAAGGTATACGCTCAAGAATACATCTTGAATCAGAATATAATTAGTAAAAGTCAGCATGGTTTTGTGAAAGACAGGTCTTGTCAAGCAAACCTAATCACATTATATGAAGAAGTCAGTAAAAATATAGATCTAGGTGTGACAGTTGATGTGATCTATTTGGATTTTGCTAATGCATTTGATATAGTTCCACACAAAGGGTTACTCTACAAATTGAAAGAAATAGGGTTGGGGGGCAAATACATGTATTTGGATTGAAAATTGGTTGAAAGATAGAATGCAGAGGGTTGTTGTAAATGGAAAATCCTCAAATTGGACCAGGGTATTGAACGGAGTTCCTCGGGGGTCTGTTTTAGGCCCTCTTCTTTTTAATTTGTTTATTAATTAAACCACTTTGTGCTGAGAGCCATGTCTCAGTGTTTGCTGATGACACTAAATTAGGTAAGGTAATACAGACTAATCTTGATGTTTTGATGAGGTATTTCCCTGGGAAAAAATACTAATGAAAAGAATTTAGGAATAATTGTAGATAACAGTCTTGGCAACAGTGCTTAATGCAAGTCAGCAGCTGCAAGGGCCAATAAGATATTGGCATGTATAAAACGAGGTATAGATTCACGGGAGGAGGATATTATAATTTTTTTTTTTTTTTTTTAGAAAAGCAGAACATACTGGGCTATTAATAATAGAATAAGCATTAATAATAGAGCTTCTTGATCCAAGGAGAAATCTGATTGCCCTTTGGAGTGAAGAAATAATTTTTCCCCCATGGAGGCAAAATTTGAAATAGCTTCCTTAGGGGGTTTTGCCTTCTTTTGGATCAAATAGATAGGTAGAAGGGTTGAACTTTATGGACTTGTGTAATTTTTCAACCTAAATTACTATGTTACTTCCCGTCATTTCCTGGGTCCATGTTTTTAAACCTTGACTTTTTCCCCAAGTCACTCTCTGTACCTCACACACTGATCGTGACAGATCAGTGATAGAAGCGAGTTCCAGTAATTCCTGGAAAAATGTAATGAAAAATTTTACTATGGTGATCAGTGTTTCTCTCAGTGTTTGGGTGCTCATTTTATTTTCCCTTTTTTTTAGAGTCCTTTTATTATATGTATTAATTTAAGTTCTGTGAATCCCTGCGGGTTCATGTTGTAGGTCTGATGACTCTGACCTATATATTGTACTGCTCAGATTTTGTTTTCTATTTTTCTTTTGTCTAGGAATCTTGGTTTTTATTTTTATTAGGTAAAAACTGTGAATTGGTTGGGATAAGTGGATTAGTGTTCATGTTGATAACAGAAATACAAAGTGGTGGAAGGAGTGGCCAACAGAGAAAGGACAAAACAGCACACAATACTGATCAGAAGCAAGCTGAAAATAAGAGTAAATCCTGCGCAAGGGTGACTTGTTACACCAATTTAGTGCACCGAATTCTAAATGCTTTAGTGCCAAAAAATAAGGAATAGATACTTACAGTAAAATAAATACATTATATATACTACTTACACATAAATAAAGATATCTGAAAGAAACTAGAATATATATAGTGATAAATAAATGACAAATCCAACTCACATAAAGGTACTCCATTAGTATATATGGAGCAGAACAAGCACCTGATAGGAAAACCTGATAGCCCGTGCTGACAGTTTCGTTTTCGATTCAGTGTAGACTTGGAAGCCTCAATGTTCCAAAAAGCTAACCAACATGTTTCATCACCAAACAGACATCGTTGGGGGTTCTTAGTGGATGACATGAATAGAGTTCCTTATTTAATTCCAAACTGAAAAAAACTCAGATTATCCTAACTAAATGGATATTCCCCCTAAAAAACCACAAATCTGGGGACAAAACGTGTTCATTCGAATTTTGGAACATTGAGGTTTCCATGCCTCTACTATACTGAACCGAAAGGGAAACTGTTGCACGTCTTTCTAAATGTTCCTGCTTATGTGTATCATTTTCCTGCATTGTCCTGTGGATTATCCCTGCCATTAAACCACTCTGTTTTTGGATCCTACATTTGTGTATGTAGTTTACCTATTGGGTGCTTGTATTACACCATGCACACTAATGTAAGTGTGATTTATCATTTCTTTATCACCATTTTTTTTATTACTTAATTGTCTGCACAATAAATATTTGTATTTATTTATATTTCTTTTAGATACTTTTACTTATCTGTAAGTAGTATACATCATTCATGAATTATTTTAGCACTCATTTGGTGCACTACGCTGGTGTCATCTTTGCACGGGTCATCTGCACATGGTTTACTCTCTTCTTTTCTTAATGTTATTGTTGCACTCGATTGCATGCTGCTTGGCACAGAGCTTCATTTGGTTTCATTCCTATTTAACTTACAAACTGTGGCAATAGATACAGACAGAAATGAATTATTGAAGAGGCAGGCAGTCATTTTTTAGTTTCCTATTTTGGTGAAGAAGGTTTTATGTGAAGAGCACATTTTCACATGCTAAGCTCCTTCTGTAAAGTGCCTTTTCTTTAAATACAACTCTTATAATAATGCAATTTTCCCTCACAATAATTGTATCAGCTATGCCAGGAAAGGACAAAATGAAATATGCCTTTACCTCAAAATTCTTACAAAATGCAATGTCTGAGCTACTTTCCTGTGAGGTTACTAAAATCGTAGTGTAGTTTTGCACAACATAATTCATCCCATTAAAAGGAACAGGTTTTTTTTGTAGACATTTCCTCTAAGTTGCTTGAAATAGGAAGGAAATGGTAATGATAGTGTGAGCCAAGAACATGCCGTACAGCCCTTGGCACCTGGGTAAAAGTCTACCACGGGTGATCAGTGTACAATGATACCCCTCAGTAGAGAACAGGGAATACAAAGGACTTGGTATAGTACAAATACATACTGGAAAAGACTTTGAAGTTTGCAAAGATTTTTTTTTTTTTTTTTTTTTTTTTTTTTTTTTTTTTAGACCTGGAGAAGAAGGGGATGTGGCACGTTTTTATCAGTGCTGCTACTGCAATAGGCATTCAGCAAGCCAATTAACAACTGTTTCTAATACATAACAAAGAAAGACTTTCACAACATGGCAAACACTGAATACTCACTGAATGAGGCTCTCTCTTCCTTTAGGACACAGTACTCATTAAACAGGCTCTCTCTCTCTTAACCCATTTAGTGCATGTCTGCAAACCCTTTTAGGCCCAAACTGATAATTATGCATTATTTAATATTTCTTGTTTGCTTTATGCATATAAGTACATTTTGCTTGTATCACTATTCGTGTCCCCCCCCCCCCCCCCCCCCTCTCCCTCTCTGATATTGCACCTATGGATTATAATGACTGGGGGGAAAAAAATCACTTAACAATAATAGGAAAAAAAATATGGAGATATCATTTGGCTGTGAAAATGTCTATAAATGTCCTTAACAATAATCGTGTTACTTCTTGTTATTTTGTTCTGTTTCTTCTACTGCAGAGTTATTAATGACATAAATGGCTCAGCCAGGGACCATAGTCTGAAGATTGATAGAAGTGTTTGTATTGACACCTTACAAAAGCAATGTTATGTCCTTGAAAATTCCATAGATAATTACTAATGGAATCACATTTTTAAACTTTTCTTTATTCCTTTCTTAAAACTACTCCAGAGAAGGGTATTTGGAGGACAGTGATGAAAGCTAGATGAGGAGAATAATAGTTCTTATGACGGTGGGTGGGAATATTAAGAACACATTGCATGTGGGCAGCTCAGCTGCAATAATCCTCTTGCTGCTTCGGGTCTGAGCTACATGAGAACTCTCCTGTATCTTTCATTCCTTGTCACTTCTTTGTGTGAAAGAACTTCCAGCAATTAAAACTTTTCCCCAAAAAATGATACAGCATGATTTTACCAACTGAAACCAAATTCATTAAATGTGCTCTGAACGAGGAGGCCAAGGGTACCAGACACCATTCATGTTCTAAGTATACATGATGCGCAGTAAGAGTCTTGTTAAACACAGAGTTTGGGTAAGGATTACATGCTGATGTATTATTTATAATGGAGGAGTCCAAGTTTATTTTAACTGCAATCTTAAATGCACTACCATTAATTATTCATGAATTGCCAACTTGTTGGCCCTTGTAGTGGATGATACGTTGAGCATAGACTCTGTGCTATGTTAGAGACAATTTATGTGCACCTTCCAAACTACTTGTATGCTTCCATAATTGACCATTTTAGTACTCAAGCATGGTTTCACTTTAACGCAGTTGGCACACTTGTAACAGAGGATATAATTATCTTTATTGCTTCTGAACTTTAATGTTTAAAAATGTTAGCCCTTCTGTAATTATCTATCATGTTTTCATTGTTTTTAAAATTGTCAATACTTACGGAAAGTAGTAACCCTACTTCTGGGATTTCAAGTCCAGAAAGGATAAGGAAACTTGACCAGGTATATAATTAATACCATACATAGAGCTGGAAGGACATTTGTAACAAGAAAAGAAAATAGGGGAAAACCCAAGTGAGATAAATGCTTAAACATGTACAGCTGTCCTTTGTTGTGTACTGCAACATCACATTCCATTACATGTTTCCCAGCATCCTCGAAATGAGGGCTGGAGCACTTTACTTTCAATCCAGTGTTTCATTTATTAGTGGGCATGACATATTAGAAAATATAAAATGTATGGGTAATTGATGTTGAATCAGCAAACATCTTTATTTTTATCTTTAACACTTTATAGAGAGGATGCAATGAGACAAAACTTAACTCTTAATACTTAATATCTGAAAATATAACAATTTTAAAGTTCTTCCTTATTTAAAATGAGTAAATCCAAAACCATGCTTGAAATTCAAGAGGCATAATATGTCAATTATAACCCGATGTAAGATGAAGCTGTTAAACTCTCAGCATCAAAATAAGTGATTTTAGTGATTGTGCATAACATAAAATACATCTAAAAAAAATGTATGGCACCTAAAAATAAACAATTATAGATCTGATATTCAGCATTTAATCACGGTTTGTTAAATGTTTCAAATTGATAAATAAAGTTCTTGCTGTCCCTATATTCAGAGTAAATCTTCATCCTCCAACTTTTGGTATATACTTATTACACTATGTACTTGTTTCCCAGCTAGATACACTAGTAAAATAACTTTGTCATACGTGTAAGAGAAAATAGTGTGATAGATTATTTTTCTTATGGGTCATTTACTCCTTTGCTAGCCTGCTAATGGTAGGATTACTCAAAGGAGAAACAAGATGATACATTGGGAGACTGCTGTTTACATTGATTTGTCTTTATCATTGCTTGTTGTTTTGTCTTCTTCACCATTGCCTTTTTGGTTACTGGTCTCAATCACGGGAAGACAGCAACTATTTTTATTACTGTTTTATTATTATATTTTGCTTTTGTAACTGTTGTTGTGTAGAGATTGTATCCCACAGGGACAGCTAGAAGATTTATATTATATGCTATCTATAATTATGCCAAGGTTTGTTTACCTCCAAGGACTCAAGAAGTGCTGCGTTGTCAAGTCAAATTTAAATATGACCAGGTGCCCTTTGCTCAGACATGAAAATGATCTATAGTTGCTCCATACTAAAAGTGTCACCTTATTCCCATGTCAGTCTCAGTGTAAATAGTCACTTAAACCAAATCTGTACAGTATTGGTTAATTAGCAACTGGCAAAAGGGACTCTACCTAAGGGTCTACTCAATAAAGAGAGTATTGCAGGGAATTGAGATGGGAATCTCAAACCTTTGGCCAAAGTAGCCAACTTAGAGAAATTCTCTAATGCAAGTGAATGTGAGAGTTTTTCCATCCCAGCTTTTATGGCTTTCAGTATGAAATGCTCATCTCAGTTCACTGGAATTCTCTCTTTATTGAGTAGACTCTTAATTGTTCTTCTATAGGATACTAACATCAAGAAAGAAGAGCCCCTTGAATTAAGCATTGATGAAAGGACTACATGACTGAGCATGGGAAAGTCATTAGGAGTCCCCAGTCACATGAGGGATAGTTATGTAGTGCAAGAACACCCCGGATAGTAAGCATGGATAAAATGGGTGCTATACAAAGTATGAAAAAGTGTATTAACAAGGTATAGTCCTGGGTTCTTTAAATTAGACCTGAGTTGAACATCAAGAGTAGTTGCTTGTAAGTAAGATCATGTGAGACTATAAAAAGAAGTCCTTGAAATTTGCCAGCCCTCTTTAAAAAACTTGCCACAAGGAATATATTTCCTCCCCCCATTTTCTCTTCCACATTAATCTAACTTCCTGGGTTCTGGGTCCTTGAGATCTGGCATCAAGGCAGAAGTTTATTGTCCAAGGTACAGCTAACTGTTGTGGCACTAGCAAAGTAGCTAAGCACAGGACTTGGATTGGAGGGTAGTATTGTGGCTAGCGTGCCGGGGACTTTACATCATTATCCACCCAGCAAAACAGTTTGACTTTGTCGGTGAGTCCTTATGATCTCAACGACTCCAGATCATTTGATTAATATGGGTACTTTACCGAGAGGGTAATGGATGTATGGAATATCCTTTCTATGTTTCTATATTATGTTTATTTCAGTTTTATTTAAATATAAAATAAAATTCTCATAGTGTTTTCATAAATGTTGTGGCCATTTACTGTTGATAGATTAATGGTATTTTGACATTGCCCAGTCAAGCAAACCCTACAGTGACACAATGCTAAAGGATAGGCTCTATGCCATTAGTCTTTTTTGTTCGTAATAATCTATTTTCAATCAACATTGCTTCATGCTCTGTAACCTATCTGACTAGTGTTTAGTATGAGCAGCAGGAGATATGGCGCAGATCCTGTTGTGGCAGCTCGCTCCTAGCTATACAATATCACACCTGTTACTCTTAGTTGCAAGTGCAAAGGAAACATGTCTGGTGCAGACATTAATTAATACAAGGTTTCATATTGAGCCTTGACTCAATTTTAATAACCGCATGATGCTGTATTAACACTTACATTTTATGCAACACTGTATAGAAACTGACACATGACTATTTCTGACCTTGGAAAGTGTGGATGGGGATTTCTGACAGTATAGTTTGTTAACAAAAGACATAATTAGATGAAAATTCTCAATGAGCTAATTTAATAATAACATCATATAAGTGGTGGTTTGTTTTGTACTGGGTGCCAATAAACTATATAATACAGAATATTTATTTTCTCATGGCTCTGACCACACTGGTTAAATTTAATTCAAGGAACTAATGTAGTATAATGTTTTTTTCTATTTATAGATACATGCAGCCACATTAAGGACACAGGTCACATTGTACACTTGTTAAGTATCCCTTAGTTATACAGCAGGTTGTGACTGCTGCCCAGTTCAATTTAATTAACATTAATTAAGCATTGTTTTCCACATTTGCACATTGCAAAGGACAATCACCCCACATCCTATAGACAGCTGCAGAGCGAAATAAATACACGAATGAGGTTCGTCTTTGTCTATATAAAAGATAACTGTAAATTAATAGGAATGTTGACAATAGCACATGCAGCTCATACTCCAAAAGGAAACTGTTTGCAGAACATTTCCCTTCAAATGCTGTTAATGCCCCTTTACCTAACGCCCTGCAGGGTCTTATTATTTTGTAATGTCTTTTTCACAATCTTCTAAGTACACATGCCAGCTCAATCATTATCAGATGGTAGAGGAAAATGTAGTTTTTACCTGCCATTTCAATTTGCACTAAAACTTGCATCACATCCCTTTTAATAAAAAGGCAAAGGCAACAAGACAATCCCACTGGCAACTAAAATTAAATAAAAAACAACCCTTTGAGCACAAGAAAGATGTGCAACACCTTAAACCAAACCCCTTGAACATAAAAAGGTTTAAATGTTTAACTGAAATTGTCTGCATGATTCTTATGTACTAACATTAAGTATATGGAGGATAAAAAAACAAAACATCCCAAATTATATTACTTGTTTTTCTTTTTAGACTAGAAAAAAACTGACTGAACACATAAGAGTCTACTCAGGTCACTCTGATGTTTGGGGCCAAAATCGGACGCCTAAATTAGGGTCCTATTAGGAGAATAAGAGTACACCCAAAAATCGGGCTACCTCAGGGGTGGATCAACAGTCTGATCTCGGGAGGGGCACATGTCCGTCTGTCTTTTCCTCTCTCCCATGTCCATCTGTCTTTTCCTCTGTCCCATGTCCGTATATCTTTTCCTCTCTCTCATGTCCTTCTGTCACGCTCCTCTCCCTTCCCAAGTCTGTCGTACTCCTCTCACTCCCCGTGTCCCTCTGTCTCTCTTCCTTCCATGTCCGTTTCTTTCCTCTTCCTTCCCATGTCCGTCTATGTATCCTCTTCTTTCCCATGTCCGTCTGTCTCTCCTCTCATTTCCCATCTCTCTGTCTCTCCTCTCCCATCCCATGTCTGTCTGTCTCTCCTCCACCATCCCATTTATGTCTCTCTCTTCCCATTTCTGTCTCTCTCCTCTCCCTTCCCATATCTGTCTGTCTCCTCTCCCCTTCTCATGTCTCTCTCTATTCTCTACCTCCTATGACTGTCTCTTTGTCCCTCTAAACATGTATGTCTTTCCTCTTCCCAATAGCTGTCTCTTTTCCTCCTCTCCCTCGTCTGTGTTCTCTCCTCTCTCCCCCACCCGTGTTCTCTCCTCTCTCTCCCCATCAGTGTTCTCTCCTCTCTCCCCTCCCATCAGTGTTCTCTCCTCTTCCCCCCATCAGTGTTCTCTCCTCTCTCTCAAAATTTGGGCACCACCCCCCTACCCACGATGCACACCCATGACATGACCCATAACCCACGTTGCACACCAAGGACATGCCCCATCACCCCATTTACATGCCTCCATCACCCCATTACATACACATTGCCAATATTATTTGCCATTAATATTCCCCAGTGAATTTGCCCAATACTATGCCAGTATTAGTTGCCATTAATATGGCCCAGCCAATTTGCCCAATAATATGCCAGTGTTAGTTGCCATTTGATATGCCCAGCCAATTCGCCCAATAATATGCCAGTGTTAGTTGCCATTTCATATGCCCAGCCAATTCGCCCAATAATATGCCAGTGTTAGTTGCCATTTCATATGCCCCAGCCAATTCGCCCAATAATATGCCAGTGTTATTGGCCATTTCATATGCTCCAGCCAATTCGCCCAATAATATGCCAGTGTTATTTGTCATTTCATATGCCCAGCCAATTCGCCCAATATTATGCCAGTGTTATTTGCCATTTCATATGCCCCAGCCAATTCGCCCAATAATATGCCAGTGTTATTTGCCATTTCATATGCCCCAGTCAATTCGCCCAATAATATGCCAGTGTTATTTGCCATTTAATATGCCCCTGACAATTCGCCCAATAATATGCCAGTGTTATTTGCCATTTAATATGCCCCTGCTAATTTGCCCAATAACATGCTAGTGTTATTTGTCATTAATAAGCCCCTGCCAATATCCCCAGTACATCCCCCCCATCTCCCCACTCCCCAGCACTTACCTTTCCCTGGTGGTTAGTGGCAGGCAGCATGGTCTCCTCCATGCTGCATGTTCGGCTCCCAGGCGGTTGTGCCGACAGGTCACATGACCCGGCGCGCGTATGACGTCAGGGAGCCGGTCACGTGACCTGTCGGCACTTCAGTGTCACACTGCATGGGAAGCCGAACAGGCAGCACGGAGGTTTCTCTGTGCTGCCTGTTCGGCTCCCTGTGCAGCCTAGCAGGCAGAGCGATGGTGAGGGGGGATCTTCTGATCTCCTATCACCTACGTCTCTGCCTCCAAGTGTGTTTTTTTTTTTTTTTTTTTAAGCGTTGTTTTTTTATTCTCGGGGGGGGGGGGGGCAATTGCCCCGTTGCCCCCCCTGGATTCGCCACTGGGCTACCTAGATAGGTTACCACATATGGCCGCAATTTTGGCAATGACAAGCAATCCCATACCGATATGTTTGGACACTGAAATCATTCAAAATACAGCCAAGATGCATTGTAACGAAGTGGTAGCTTTGAGCTCCCCATATATCCAATGAGGGTTCCACACATTTCAAAAACAGTCGTAAACATCTAAATACATCTGACTTGAAACTGAAAGCAATAGAAGAAATACTCACAATTGCAACAAATTGATATTTATTGAAGGTCGTTATCTACTCACAGTCAATCAGTGTTAAGAATATAGTATAAGCTGCAAGAAAAAACACATTCTAAATAAATACTGAAAAAAATACAGTGCACATCTGTGAATTAAAACTATTTCTACTCAAATGTCAACATGACAAGCAAGGATTTAAGCAAGATTTGTGAGAATAGCATAATGTGTTCATTGCAACCTGCTAGCAGTATTGTTGTGAGGGAGATACAGTACAAACAAAAACCGCAGTGTACTTTTGAGGAAAAGAAAACTTAAGGTTTGTAACTGTCCCACTGTTAACATCTGGTAATTGGGACCACAGACAGAAACATGAAGATTAAAAATTGCCACTGGAAAGGGACAACCAACCCTGTGAACACTGTCAGAATGCATGATTGATCAATAGCTGTTGTTAAGAAGTGGTAAGAAATATCACAATACTCAAACATCATAGGTCACATGATATAGTGCTATCCACACATAAAACACACCTGTAGTTCACTTCATACATTTGTTACCTGAGTAAACAGAGCTTGTCTGACAAAGTTAACAGAATGTCAGGAACACATAACTGTAAGCAATAACTTGTATGGCTTGGATGCATACATTTAATTTTGACTATTCACATGCTTATCCCATTGATATACATTGAACTATATGAAATGAAACCTAAATCATTCATGTCTTGCTGTTATATTGCAGGTACTCAAGAGTTATCAAGAGTCAGGTGATGATGAAGATGAAAATGACTAGTACAAGACCAACAGGTGTGACACAGCAACACCCATCTAACCTGAATGAATATAAGGTGGAACTGTGCAAGCACATGGCACCATGTGCCATCTGAAGAGGCCATTGATACAAACACACCAGCAGGTACGTACAGTACACACATAGACATATTGAAATATTGATAACAAAAGCTTGGATGAATTACAAAGTGGATGTCTAATTTTTCAAAACAGTTTTAATATGTATGATAAATTACATTACTCATAACTGATGTTTTATGGACATGATTACATAAATCAAGGTGTGAAGAGAAATCAATCTATCCATGGATGAAGTGGGCATCCTCCTCCTGAATGTGGAATATTCCAGAGTAGAAGATCAGCCAGACACATCAGGAGCTGTCCATGGCCATGTTGTTTGTATGCAATCCAATGTGATGACACATAACAAGCACCTGCATATGACAGAACAAGCTAGGTAAAAAACAGGAGGAGATACATAATGATTATAAGAGATTTAGTTGGGTTAATTGCATCACTAACTCGTCCAGTAGACACAAATAGGATTATCTTTGAAATGTACAACAAGCAAGCAAGTAATGCATTACAAGTACACTACATTTACAATATTGGGGTAGATTCAATGGCCCCTGTTAAGCCAAAAACTGGCATCAGCGGTAGAATTAATGGTCATCCTTGATTCTATGCCTGTAATCTCATTACCGCACTCATTAAAAAATTACAGCACAAGCTAAATACTTCCATGTTTTCATGGAGGTTTAGCAGACCCCGCAAAAAAACGGTATTGAAACAATTTTGGTGCAGTACATCCCCTGGCCCCCAAAATGTTATATAGGGGCTGGAAACAGTTTTGCTAGTTCCCCTGTTTATTATTATTTACCACTAGCCCTGGACTCCGCCAATTTGAATTGGAGCCAAACTAATTTTCTTTAATTTGTGGGGACAGTGGCTGTCTGTTGGCCTCAGTGGAAAGGGGGATTTATTTTTATTACATTTTAAAAGTTTTACTTCAATCAAGCATCTAGAGAATTGAAATGCCTGAAATGCGGCTACATCAGATGCTTTGGTTTCAAACTGCTTATTCGGACACGAATTGAGGGTAGCCGCATTTCGGAAATGTATTTGATTTGTCTATTATGCCTGATCTGAATCCAATTTAGGATGCATATTTAGTAGACCCTTTTGTGTGTATTGGATTTGAACTCAATCTTTCCATGCTGATTAAATTATAAAATAGAAGGTGCAAATAGGAGTTGGACAATAGACAAAGTAGAGAGGGGATGTTAGGTTAAGAGAAGAAGGTATAATCTGCAGGATATAGGAAATGTAGCATCATTTTTGGGTAAAAGAGACAGCTTTCAGGTATGAGTGCAATTTGTCCTTGCTTTTAACTGCTTCCTTAAAGATTCAAAGTCCTGAAATCTTATTTATAAATACATGGAAAAATGTGAATTAGTTTTGAATGAATTTTATCCATGACAATAAGCGACAGGTTAATGGCACTTATTTACTTCACCCATTTGTTGAGTGGGAGTAAAAAGCAATAATTTAAATATATAACAAAGTTATTGCTACTTAGGTTGAGTAGTCATTTAGTAGTCATGTTTGATGCTGTTGGGCAGAAGGCAGTTACAGACAATATTTGTGGAAGTTTCTTTTAACATTGTATATCCCTGTACAGCAGCAAAAACATGTAGGACCATTAATTCATGCTGAAATCTCTAAACATACACTTAGAATGAGGAATATCTTTATTGAGCTTTAACTTTTTTCAACTTTACTATCTATGTAACCAAATACATAAGTGTTAACAAAGATTTGGCAGCTGAACTACAATCCCATGATGCATCTTGGCTTCCACAGCACTATTTTGGTTCCCTCAGCAATATGTGAGTTATGATTCAGCTTTAGCTTGAGAGCTGACCATTGCCAGGCCCTTACACAAACTTCATCATGATGTACTTTGAACACAATTACATTCAATTGGTTCAAATTGTTACAAGCTGTGGTGCAAAAGATGAATTTAAGTACTTTCACTCATGACCAATTTTGTATCATATGTACACTAAATACTCAGTTACCCATGATGCGATATAGTAAATAGCTACAGGTAACTTGTGAACTACAATGAAGCTAAATGTCAGTATAGCAATATACATCTTCATTTTTCCAGTCATACAGCTGGAAAGCATGTATAGCCTAAGCACACCTTTTTTGGGCTCAACACACCAGATACAGGCCTCTGCCTGTACTGAGGTGTCTGGAGCTCAGTCTCAATGGGAGCTTTTCACTAAAAGTGAGGTGTAGGTGAAGTGACATCAACATTTCCTCTAACTGACTTAACCGTGCATTGTGCCCCTTTTGGCCCACTACATCCCAGGAACCGGTCCTGGGATGTTGGCAAGTCAAAAGTTGTCATGGCAATGTCTTAATTGTTTTTGATGGTTTAATGGTAATTTTGGTGATAATCTTTGAGCAGCAGAATAAATGGACAGCAGTTTCATTGAATCCTGCCCACATATCACGATGTTAAAAAGCTACAAAAATGTTACATTTTATATAGATATTTTGGGTAAATGAACAAACTAATAAAACAAAAAATCCAATAAAAGAAATAAATAATATTTAAAGTTTATTTTAGTTTTAATATTATTGGAAAAAAAACTTTAATAAAAAAACAACTACATACAAAAATGCTGCCCGAAAATACTTAACAAGGTGACTTTATCTTACCCAGATAATGCAAAGTGCAAAAATAGGTTGATTTTCTCCCTTTTATATTTAATGTATTTTTAAACTGTTCTTTTTACACAATCTCAAACTAGATGCTGAGGCTTAAAAAGACTTGTGTTCCTTGTTGAGATTTGACCCCGGCAGAGTAGGATAGTAATAGGTTATTGACTTGCTCGGTCCTGAACAGTCAGAGGGGACATCACCAGAAGCCACTGCAATGCACTGGAGGTTTGTTTTATTGATTAGTCTGTTTTAACCATCATCTCCAGGCATTTGAACAAGCCTACAGATGCTTGGAAACCAAATATTTCATTTTGTATTGGGGTACAATGAAAGTAGGAAAGACAGATCGAAACAGAGCCCGAAGGAGAAAAACCACATTATTAACAATATTATTTGTTCTGACAGTGTAGCAGCATTAACCCCTTCTGTAAAAGGAACAAGAATCTAGTACTCTGCAGGTAAATACAAACCAAAAATGAAGCTTATGTTATGATATTTAGTTACAAATTCCTCTGTGATAATCAATAATGTCAATTATTATATTATAAGTAGGTTATTATTATAAGTAGGTTATATTGCATATATATATATATATATATATATATATATATTTTATTTTTTTTAAATGGACGACACTTAATAAAGTAATACATGATACAAAAATAACCAATTGTTGATGACTAAGATTGCGTTAACATGTCAACTTGTCGTTTTTTTTTTTCGTTTTCTCGTAAGCACTCCTTTATAGCCTACTTCTATTGTAGGCCAATCTTGAAAGTATGTCTATTTTTGGAGATTTTTCTGTCCGTACTTTGTCTTGTCATTTATCAAACAACATAAGTTAAAATATGCATTGAGGCATGCACCAAACAAACTGATAAGTTCCTGAAGGTATGATTTACAATATAAAGGACCAGAACTGACATTGGTAAATGTATTCCTATTGTTATTGACTTACCTCTACTTTTAGATAGACAAATATAAATGTCATTCCTAAATAAAAATAGAGATGGTCTCCATAAATATCTCTAAAATGTGTTACATGGATGCAGGTAACCTAAAAAAAGGAATAGAAAGACATTGCTAAACATTACGTACATTGTGAAGGTAGATCCAAAAGATTAAAATGGTAAAAAAAAGACCCCATCCAAATAGTTTATAATATTTGTCCTGAGTTTAGAAATATGACAATTACACAACATGTGTGAACATTTTATCACACTTGCACTGAAAACTAAGGGACAATCCAGATAGAAATGTAGATGTGCTTTAATAGCCATAATAGCATATAATTATAGGTGCAGCGGTAAACATAATAGAGGCTTCCGATGTCAGGTGGTTAGAAGCTTCTAGGAATCTCACAAAAATGCATTTAGCTGAACAGTGCGGCAATTAGACAGGTAGGATGTCCAGACTAACACTCTCTTGGAATGGATCTTATATATGGATAAAATACAAATACACCGGTCTGTTATTTGAGCTGCTGGAAGTAATTCATTTTATTTCAGTAGCGTCTGTACTTTCTTTACTTTAGCTATGCACTACTGTTAAACATCTGTTAACCATGTTTTCTCTTCTTCATCACACACAATTGACTTATTTAAGCAAATGTATTTTACACAAAACTAACACAAAAAATTGATGCACATAAGCTGACCATTTGGAAAACACACCCCACAAAATCATGCATACTTTCCAACTTATCCTACGCACCTCGAATTGTATCACTGTGACTACTTAACCCTCTGACTTAAAAGTGAGTGCAATAGTGTAGTACATTTGTTGATGTCTATAGGGGAGGGCTGGCAATGTTTGGCCCTGGTTGCAAAAACAATATAGTGACCCATGGTGCAACAATATCAGCCCACCTGTTATCATCAGAGATAGCTACAGATGGACAGGCACAGCAGATATATGTTTCCAGATAAGATAGAGAGACTGATAGATAAAAGAAGACAATTGGAGGAAAAGATAAAAAGTGCTACACACTGGGGCATTTAGAAGTGAAAAGTGGTGGATACCCAGGCCATAGAGTTAGGATAGACAGCAAAACGGGGGCAAATAGCCCTTTGCCCCTCTTGCCAGCCCACCTGTCTGTTATTCTTATTTGCTTGGCTGAAGGTAACATGGGTGCTAAGAACCCTACTTCTGCTCTGTGTTATCTATTCACAATTATCAAAAGACATTTCTAATTCCTTTTGACTGCATTATACCAATCAGAACCATATATCAAACACATACTGACACTAATTAATAATTATTTTAAAAGGACAATAAAATGTAAATTAAATGGTAACATATATTGGTAATAAATAATAGCAGTACATACTGACTGGATTTGGTGACATTATACACTGCTTGGCATAGTTAAAGCAGAGGAAATGTAAGCATAGCAACTGCACAACTTATTCTGATGGATTACTGCAGAGTAGGTTCTATGGTAGTTTATATTTCAGATTCAATTGGAACACTCCCTGGCGTAGCTAATAGTTTTACGATCTGAAAATAGATAATTTACAGAGCTGGAGATACCCCTTGATGGAGAAATAGATGCACTCTGTGATGTTCATGCACATATTCAAAAGTAAATGTTTTTTTGTTTGATTTTGCTTATTCCCTAGTGGCACATTCTCATATGATGCTGTTTACTTCCCTCAACAAAGAAAGTTAATTGTTTCAAATTATACTTACATAAAATATATTAGGTTACTTATTGGTTAGCCATTAGACCAAACCTTCTGTATAATATGGCATGGCTACATAGCTTTGGTTGCTTTTCATTGTTTTATTTCATACAATAGTTTGGGTTTCTTCCTTCAATTTTGAATGTGAAGCCATGTTTTACCTCTATCACACCAAATGTAAGATCATGAAATAACTGAAATGGGATCTGACTGCTGGTACCTGAAGCCTATAAGACACCAAAATGTATCTCATGGAGAAAATAAAATCAACGTCAAAATCTTAGTATGACAAAATGACAAATTTATTGTGTAAATATCCTGTGACTAACGACAGGAGCCGGACAACCGTAGGCCTCAAAGTTCCTACAGAGAGTATACCACATAGTACCTACCACCTAAATGTACAATAGAAATCGAGCCAAGTGGGTATACATAACCCGTGCAGCAAAAAGTCTCTATGAGGCTGGACCGCAGTAAACTTAGCTTTTGATGCAGCAAAAAAATGTGGATACATGGAAATAGTATGCCAGTCAATAACCTAACGAGCTTCACCCGCCATCTTGGGGCTTTACCTCCACTGGAGCCCTTACATTTAAGACTGCGATGGAGGCGTGTGCAAAAAGTAATATAGAATTAAAAACAAAGTACTAAACAAGGCTACTATTAAAATGCATATGCTTTTGAGAGCAGAATCTTTGGAAACTGCACTGGTAAACTAGCACTTGTATATAATCAAATATTAAGTTTTATATACAGCTTATATAGATCTTATTAATTGGTGTAGATAAGAATATCGAACTTAAGCATTTACCTACGTTTTCACAAAAATCATTCATAAAAGACATGACAAACATATTAGTGACCACTTTAAACCTAATTCTTAAAGTTACATAAAAACTCAATCATATATAATGAATTGGAGAGTGTGGAGACATAAATGTCTTGGGTGGTATTTGGGTAACCACATCATGCTTGTGCACAGTGCAAGCAATAACAGTGCAAGCAATAACAGGCTAAGCAATAACAGGTTACGCAATAATGCTTGGGCATGCTCAAACTTCATTGGGAAGGACACCAAAAAATGGGACTATCCCACATAGTTAAACCATAATTCTATTTGCATATTTTTCTTAATTTGTATTTGCCCTCATCTAATCTAGGATTGCCATCTCTTCTTCTTCAAAAAAAGTCCATGCTTTTGCCTCCAGAGTTTTAATATTTGCCTCAAGCCAGTCACTCACGTTCCTGTGAATACAATATCAGCTGGGTGGTAACCCTATTGTCATCAAAGCTTATATATCACTTCCCTTCTCAACTGAGCTGTACTAACTGGTATATGACAAATGTGACAATACCGTAAATGCAACAGAAAATTCACATGAAAACAAAGGATTACGGAGTCTGTATTTGAACTGCTACAAAAGAAAGTCAGGAATGAAGTTTATATCTAAAATATCTCTAAACTAACAAGTAGCCTGGATGCTTGTAAAAACAAACAAACAGCATGTAGGCTTGTAAGGCACATGGGTCTATTCACTAAAGTCTCTAGATTCGGACAAATTCAGCCACCATCTTGATCTTACAAAATATTATTCACAAGGCATTTTTGTGAGTTCCAGTTGTTGTGAAGCCATGTGAAATAGATGGGAGTGGGGTTAAACTCAATACCTGCAAAACTTCCCCAATTGAAATAAATGACCTCCAGTGTCTAACAGGTGCGGTAACATTTTTATTCCACCCCTTAAATACTATGGTCGGAGGCTGCCAAAATGATCGCCGGCCCTCTAATAAGTATTGATGCCAAGGGCTGGGCAAGATGCCTCTGAGTTCTATTTAATACCAGGGTCAGGGACGGCACAAGATGTCCTGGTCCCATAAGACATATCGGTGCAGGGGGCTGGGCAAGGTGCCCTCAGTCCCTCCTGTCATAACGCAGCTGAGTTTTCAAAATTTACACATAACTTAGTGACATGGCAATTTATTTTGAAAAAAGACTTAAGTCCATCATGTTCAACCCTTGCCTTATTTTTGTTCCTACTGTTGATCCAAAAGAAGACAAATGTCTATCTAATTTACAGTGCTGGGAACTTAAAGTAATTTAGGTTTATTACACTTCTTCTACATAGTAAAAATGCTTTGGAGTCTAATACTTTCTGTTCAGATGCACAGATTACATAATCTAATGGCACATGCAGAGAAAGAAATAAACCAGGATCTTTAATAGAATACTTTTCTCTCAGAAAGAGAGATTAGGTATAGTTCCTTGAGTGAATAGCAGCCTGCAGCTATCCAGGATTACAAAGAGTGACCTCAGTCTACTGATGTAGAGAAGCTTCCCTTCAGATAGCAGAGAGGTGAGTCTTGATGAGGCATGACTGGGTATAGAACCCTTTAAACTTGCCCCTGTGTCTGACACTTCTTTCATCCTTATCCTGTCACTCTCTAAGCATGCTGCACTGTTTCTGATGGTAAAATGCTCCCTTGATAAAGGTACCACTGCCTGTGCTGAAGGATTATCACACTATGCAAGATGCTGCTACTGTTGCTGGGCTAAATAAAGCAATTGGCATTCTTTTGGAGCTGTTTAATTGACCATTTGTTATTTTGCAATAAAGCACACAGTATGTAATTGTGAGCAAATGAGAATACCATTGATTCGAATGACAAGTGGCACTGAGGTAGCACATGGCCCTGATGTTTGATATACCAGTGAATGATGATATTATTTTCCTGTTTTGTTATTATAATTTGTAAAATGTAAAAAATAAAAAACATTAATCACATCTTACAGTACACTTCATCTTGAAACAGCTCCATTGGAGCATCTATTTTTAAACATACTAAGGACCATGTCTAGAATTCGAGTGTTACAATGCGTGAAAATATTCTTCCTAACAAAATCTAGAATTCTTAGGACTACAAATCTGTGCTTATTCCCAAGTTGCATCACTTCCATTTTGAGGTCAATATCTTATCTTAATTTTTCTTTATTATATAAATTACCTATTGTATACTTCCGATTATAGATCACAGGAGGAAGCCTAAAATCAGACATATTAAATTCAAGTACTCCCAGTCATGTAGAGGGAGCAACCCTATTAAAAATATAGAACTTTTTCTTGAATTTGAACCAAGTATGGATCAATTTTTTAAAGGTCAAGGATTGGGATTCATTTACCAGTCTGTATGCTACATTCAGTTTGAGCCATATTAATTCGAATCCCAGCAGCTCTATTTTTATCATATACCAGACCTCTGCTCCTACTGAGGGTATACAAATCTGCTGAATGTGTGTCAACAGACTGGCTTTGAAGATAATTATACAAACTTGGTAGGCCCCCCCCCCCCCCCACCCCATCATTTAGTTTATTTTTATACAGTAAATGCTGCGAAATTCTGGGCTTTTTATTTAGTTACACAAATGATGTCCTGGAAGGATTTTATAATGTTAGTGGGAAGTTGAAAGGGTAATAATCTGAAAAGGTATAGTATTATTGGTAATTCATTTGCTTTTATTAAGTTTATACGCCCTAACCATGAAATCGGGAGACCCTTCCATTCATCTTAAAGTTTTTTTTACAAGGGAAGATAGTTATATTGGATCACATTCTCTAGCTCAGTCAGAATTGATACCCATAAGTATCATACTTCTTGGTCTATTGAAATGAAAATTTCTGTTTCAGTTCAGTATATTGCAATTCATTGGACCCAATGTACACAGCCACTGATTTGTCTAAGTTCAATTTATAATTGGAGACTCTTGATTATTGATCTAACTCCTTCAACAAGGCATTTGACGATGTCTCTGGATATTTAATAGTATGCATAATATCATCTGCATACAGGAAGAGTTTGCTTTCCTTTAATCGAGATCCCCATAATATCCTGACAATTATGAATCCTTTCAGCAAGTGGTTTCAAGGAGAGTATATGTAAAACTGAAGCTAACAGGCATCCTTGACGGGTGCCATTTCCAATATCAAGATCATCTGAGCTAAACCCTTGTCCCACCACCTTTGCGGAAGGGGTAGTATATAAGGTGCCTACCGAGTCAAGTAGCTTCTCCCCAAAGCCAAAATGTTGTAATGTCTCTTTGAGAAAAAGCCTGTCAACCAGGTCGAAATGCATTTTTTGCATCTAATGAAAGGGCAACCGTAGAGATATTTTTTCCTTTAACATAATCAATAGTGTTGATAATCCTCCTGACGTTTGTACTAGACTGTCTTCCCTTCACAAATCTAATTTGGTCAATTGGGGAATAATAAATGTAAGTCTTTCTGATAAGATAGATGAATACATTTTAGTCAGAATGTATTAGTAAAATTGGTCTATAGTTCTTTACCAATTGGTCGTCTTTCCCTGTTTTGGAATAGGCCAAATCAGAGCTTGTAGCTGTCAGATGTGGGGAAAGAATATCTATCAATTTATTTTATAAAAAACATTTGTATATCCATCAGAGCTGGGCAATTTGTGAATTTTTAATTTATTAATTGCCCACCTAACTTCCATTTCTTGGAAAGGGGCTTCCAAGGAATTCACTGCCTCCTCGAAAAGTCTAGGAACATGGGCCTCCTCCATGTAATCTCTAATACCATCTATGTTTTTATGCTGACTCCCAATATTATAGAGAAGAGAATAGTACCCTTTAAATGCTAGACCAATATTCTCTGGGCTAATAAAAACAGAATCTGGTTTAACAATTTTATATATTCTAGCTCTCTGGTTATTCTTTTTTAACTGATATATCATTAATTTGTTGCCCTGTTACCCTGAAAGAACCACTTCTGTTCCATTCTCAACATTACCAGATTTGTTATTTCAAGAAACTGCTCTTGTATCAATGCTTTACTCTATCGATCTCACTAGTTAGATCCAACTGGAGTTTTTATTCATTAAAAAAACTTAATTCGGTAAGTTTTTTATACAGCTGGGGTAGATTTTTATTATTAGTTTTCTTCGCCCGACTCTCGAGTTGAAAAAATTTTTTTTTTTTTTTAGTGTTTTAGGTTTTGTAAGAGAGCATCTTTAATTCTCCATGGGCCTCTCACCCCACATTGAGTAATACCATATTGTAGAATGACTGGGTCGTGATCAGACCATGGTATGGATCCAACTGATATAGACATGCAGTCTCTAATCATGGGAGCGCTAGTCAAAATCATATCGATGTCTATGAGAAAAATGGGTATAATCTCTGTCCATTGGCCTAATATTGAAAGCATTCTGCCATTTAATTTACATACAATGAGAAGATATCGTCCATTATTGTCGGAACATTTCCGTATTAGTTCATACTTAATGTCTCTAGATATCATAGTTATTACTCCCCTCTTTTTTTTATTTTGTTCTGATAAATGTTCCACCACTGGGAAGTATTTAGATCCAATTCTTATTGCATCATCAGACTTGCAGTGTGATTCCTGAATACAGAAAATGTCATTTTTTTCTTTCCTTAACATGTCTGTAACCATAATCCTTTTCTGGGGCGAATTAATCCCTTGTACATTTTACGGTATACTTGATACATTATTAAGTGTTGAATAGAAATATATTGGGAAAAAAAACAGAATGAAAGGGTTTATTCATAAACATTATGCACTAGGCTGATTCAAAGAGAAGTGAATGTCAGACGTAATTCTTTTGCCAGATTCTCAGCGAATGGATGCAAATGGAAAAAAGATGAGAACATACGCAAATGCATGGAAATAGTAAAATGAAACAGGCACAGCTCATATGCTCAAGTTCCTTTATTGGGTTTTGTGCATATAATATTCACCCAAAATATATAAAAGTAAAAAAAAAAAAAAATCCATAAATAACATGCCCACCATATCTTGCATTAAATGTCATAGTCCATTAGATAGGAATGTTTAATAATATTGGTGGAGTTTACTAACCCAGACAGTCCCACCTGGCCCAGAGACTGGCCCCTTTCTTAAAGAGGCCTGTCCTCCCGAGAGTCACCATTTTTTACAATAGCAAAAGGATGATGAGTAATCATGGCAGTTATTGCACGGGGATAACGGATCAGTTTCATTGCTAATTACTAGGTTAATGACAAGCTGTCACTTTGTGCAACGAAAACTCTGGATAAAAACCAGTTCCCATCATGCTAGGTGACAACATGGTAGTCGAGTTTGAGATGGGGACTTCCAACTCCACATGTTTTATTAAATACGAATTCCCATATACATGGTGCAGTGGACCCCTGTTTTTTAATTAATATCTTTATGCAATTTTTTAAAATTATTCTAAGTATAAAAAATGAACCTCCCCATTGGGAATTGAACTTATAGCTGTACATGTTGTGAGAGGTTCATGTGTGAGTGTAGGACCATGACAGCTTTCTCAGTAAAGCTGATTATGACAATCCATGTGATTATAAGCTGATTCTCATTGCAGCAACACAAAGAAATCTGAACATGTTTTCACAATTGCACAGATTCACCTATCACTCATATATTTCATCACATTCATATGTGTGCACTGGCATTTGAATCAATGGCATTGGGTGAACTACCAACTGGCCGGAACAAATCTGAAAATGCATTCAAATTGTTTGTTTTCACTATGTGAGGAATAAAAAAATATTTTTTCTGTCAAAATTGCTTTTAACTATAAATGAACGTGTATGTATCAGATTAATGTTTTATATTTAGTGTTATTCCAATTCTAATCTCACCAACCTTATTTAATACATTCTGACTTAATTCATTGAGGAACCAAAAGAGGGTGCTGTTATATCACTGTAATTAGATGACATTGTTGGAAATGCATTGTATTGATGATCAGATGTCAGATAATGATGCATAGGGTTTAATGAGAAGCGAACATCATCCGATAGAATCTAAACGGCATATCTTTTTTAAAGAAAAATAAAATAAATTATTGAAACAGAAACCAGAGATGTTTAACATAAACCTTATGTTATAGGTGTTTTTCTCAAAAAGCAATACTTTAGTAGAGGCAATAAGTCATCCGCATAAAACAGGCTGTTGCATCCTTCTGCAATACAGGATCTTTCTCTTTGAGTCAGGAAGCAAACACTTGCTCGGCCGTCAGTTGCCATTTTTTGGTATTCAGTTTATACATGAGCACACAAGTTAAAAGCGTGAGTGTCCCCAGTCTATTCCTAGTATATAATGGCCGCCATTTCCACATATGCACAAAAAGGCCATTGTGTAATGTTTGGCTGGAGAATACCAATGGAAGAGGTGGTAACTGCATACAATTACCTATCCCTATATTTTAAGACCCATTGGTT
This sequence comes from Pelodytes ibericus, assembly GCA_036172795.1. NCBI lineage: Eukaryota > Metazoa > Chordata > Amphibia > Anura > Pelodytidae > Pelodytes > Pelodytes ibericus. Next base: position 108,729,112 of record CM069861.1, on the reverse strand, counting down.
CCAATTTGTCTTATAACCAGTGTATCAAACTATATAGTCTACCGGGCAACAGTACAATTACCTTATTTGAGCAACCATAGATTTTTAACGATTCCATATGATCAGCAACATCTAAAACAGACGCAAACATCTCATTGAAGGTGTTGTTGTTGAACAGAGCAAGGCTGGTGCTGGAGGAACAGGTATAAAAGCAACAAGAGCAGGGTGTGTGGCATTGTTAATGAACAAAAGAGGTATCACGTTTATGGATCAAGTTTATGTTAAATTGCCTGAAGCTGGGCTTTATGTGTAGACAGGACATCTTTGTGGTGATCCCGTTGAGATGCAATCTTATCCACTTTTTGAGATCCATGCGCCCCATCATCATGATTGCAGAGGTAGAGTGTAGCGTGTGCCTGTACCTCCACCCACAAAATGATCAGAAGGGGTAGAGCTTTGCAAAGAAATGTGAACACACCCCAGAGACAGTGTGAGAGTATGTGCAGAGGTGACACATTTTGTGTGAAGTATAAATACAAGAGAGACTACCTTTTCAAATGAGTGTACGCTACAACTTACTAAATAATATTTAACAAATGAGTTGCCTATACTAAACCGTGTAGCTTTAAATCAACAGAATAAACAAGATAGAGTAATACTAGTACCTTAATTCATTTAAAAAAAAATTAGGATGCAGTGCCAGCATAGTATTTGTTAACATATAGCATATTAATGAGCTTTGGGTTCTACCTAAGGACTGTCATATTTTTACCTTTATGTTAGTTAATTGCAGAGTACCATAAATTAACTTTGGAACACAACAAAAAAATGGCAACTTTATTTATGAATTTTCTTGTATTTCTTTACCCTAAGCCAAACAAGTAAATTGCTACTTAGCATAAATTATTTATTGGCTTGGGCTCAATATCCTCCAATACCAGCCCCTAGAGGTATGAGAGATATAAAATATTTATGTGACAGAGTTGGTGCAGCCACATAGCTGTTTTTTTTTTTTTAAAGAATTTGCCTCTTTATGTTGCTGTAAATAAACAGTACCGCTACTTCAGAAACAGGATAGCTCTAACAGAACTACGTTTGCTTCGTAACAGATGTTTGTACTCAAAATTTATAGAAGATATTTGCAACAGAATTTCTGGGGGGGGGAAATGCCACAGCTGATAACATATTTGAAATGTTATTCAACAGCATATATTATTCATAGTCTCTGTAATGTCTTGATATCTAAATTTTATATCTCAGACTTGCCCGCAAAATTCACGATGGCGTCTTAAAACAAATTCTCATTATTAAAAGCCACAGTGAGGCGCAAAGGGTTAATGAAACTCTTTTTAGTGGAGGAAATACATACTACTTTGCGAAATTGTCTTTTTGGAGCACAAGAGAATAATCTAAAATTGTTGAAGGAAGTGATGTTATGATTTAACCCTTTATGGGCCAGAGTTTAATTTGAGCATGATATTCTGTGGCAAGGACACAGAAATCCTGTAAATTGGTGAAAGGCAAGCAATGTTTTAACACTTTGTTTGATGAAATATAAAATACAGATTGTGTGTTTGGGACACAAACTAAATAATGATATACAATTGTTTAGAGGCAAGTGAATGTATCCTTTATGTTTGCTATTTTAAGTTGGGGAAGAGAAAATGATAAAAAGTATTATTTGCGGCACCCCAAAACCTCCTATATTTATATCTAATTACATGTTAGAGAAATTCGAAAATTCTGGCAGGATTGTGGACCAAGTTGAACACCCCTGGTTTACCTCATTGTTCTTTTCAGTGTGATTCATCTTGCTGAGCGAAGAAAATATGATTTCTTTGGCATCTTTTAGAAAAGGTTCATAAAACTGAATCTGGCAGGTCCGGTCAGTGGTTATTAATTGCACTTTTGCAGATCTGGTTCATTGTGTGCCATATTCAATAGAAACGTATCTTTAACTTTAGCACAATGAAATATTTCAATATTCAGACAAAATAAAAGGACAGGCTTGTACTCTCTCTCCTGAGATTTGACATTTCCTGTCAGTCATACAACTATTGTGGACTCTAGCACTAGACCTTTATATTCGCTGGTCTGACTATTTTATTAAATTATTAAGATTAATAACAACTAGGGTGCATTGAAAAACATTCAGCAATGTGCTTAACGTTCCTTTGGAACTTATGGGTTTATATTACCTCAGTTCATGAAAAAGTTTCTGCTGAAATTAACATTTACAATGCTTCTAAAAATCCATATTAAATCATGTGACATAGAACAATAATGAGCCACAACAACAACAACAACATATTATATATCTGGGATCACTTACAGGTTAATCCAAATCAACATGAAAATGTTACAATTTCCTAATTTATAGCAAAAAAATATCCACATTTAGGTCTATATTGTAATAAGGAGAAAGAATTGACAAAAACATTTTGTTTTATTGAAGAAGCCTCGACTATAGTCCCTTTGACGTATAGTTGCCTGTTACATTATGTAGTTTATTTCTCTTCATACTCTGATTTTCAAAGCTTGCCAACCCAAAGCCAGATTGACAGCTCTCCTTATTAATATGTTGTTGCCACCAAAATGGCACCAGCCTGTATGTATGCAATCTGTTCGTGCTGAGGGAAGGTAGAGCCTCACCTATAAAGAATTCCTTCTGATGTTTTATTGAGTTGGCAGAAGAACCAGAAGTAGTCTGTCTGAATTTCATGTCTTTTAACTCCACAGGTGCCAGAGGGATGTGCAACACATTGCAAAGCACCCCAGGCAATCAAAGCTAATTTTTTTCTAATATTAATTTCACTTTCTAAACTGACGGAACAGGATATAGTTTCTCAGTTAACATTGCTTCTAATTTTTACTTTTTTTTAGTTTGTGTATAAAGATTTCCTATAATCTCAGCTATCTCGTTAAAACAAGAATGGTCTTAAAGATGTATTGATCAGGCTGAAAAATCAAAGACTAAAGGGCTGTTTACCAATAGCCTCTTTCCTTTTAATCAAACTGTGGCTGGTTTTGCTTATAATTATGTGGGCAGCTCTCTGTCCGGTTTAGTGCCCATGCCACACCCACAAAAAAGACACATCATCTGTAAATCATTCCCTGTGAATAGTCTTAATGACCACATAGGACCCAATTAAAAGGATCTGTGGTGAAAAGTCTCATTAGCTCTGTCCATTTTTTGTGCCTATGCCCCACCCACAAAATAGTATTTTTATAGGCCATCTGATTTCTCACCTCTGATTCCCTGTCAATAGTCCTATTTATCACATAGGAACCATTTATGGGGATCGGTGGTGAGAAGTTTTGTCAGCAATCAGCATTGATTAAAGTGGGTTATTGCTGCTAAAAAAGGTAAAACAGTATTAATGAGTTATAACTTAGCAGATAAAGTAAGTGAATGGTTACTAAACACCATATCTTTTGGTGGAATCAGTGAGCAGATCACGGTCATATAGACATTGCGCACAAATGTGTCCCGCGAGTGATTCACAGCAGTAACTACACCTCAAACGGAAGTTCCAACCAACACTGCCTAAAACGGGGGGGTTTAGGAGACTTTGGAGACTTATGTCAGAATGCCGGATGTGTCATGTGATATAGTGGTGCTCTAAATCACACAGCTGCGGGATTGCAGCAGGTAATGAATGGCTCACAATGCCATGCAAGATACAAAGTAGGGAGGGGGAAAAATGGTAGAATGTGTATTTTCTTCTTTCTTAAAATTAGAATCTTCCACTGCAAGAGTGTGAACTGACACTGTGATTGCATCTGTGATGCTGGTTAAGAGATTTTGTGATTGTGTGCATTTGTGTGTGTAACACTGAGACACTGTGATGGTGTGTGACACTGGTGCCTAACCTTCAAAGCGAACTGTCAGCGCTTATAAACATACACCCCCCTAATAAATCAACCCCCCAAAAAGCATACTAATCCCCCAAACCCAAACACTAATACTAACACTACTCACGAACCCTAATACTAACATTAACATTTACTATTTACCTGTATATCACTATTACCATTACTGTATGCATTTGCTGATTATTAAATTAGTTATAGCCAACATACTGATTGTATTTTTACACAGTGTCCATATTTTCTTGACAGGAAGTCACAAGAACATTCAGACATTTTCTGGAACCCTCTGATCAGGGCCTTACAAAGTGTATGATGAGCATAAAAATAACTGGAATTGCATGCAAATATGTTGTCTCGTATATCATTCAGCATAACACTTGGTCTTTTTCTCGCAAATGTCTAACCACCCAATTTCACAACCTAATTTATATCTATCTGATTTACAGTCAGACACTCTCAAAATGGTAGGCCCATAGATTTTGACACTTTTCTGGATTTCAGATTCTTTACCTTGCTAAGCCAGTGGACTTTATTGACCAAAGAGAGAATTGCAGGGAATTGAGAAGGGAATTTCAAACTTAAGGCCCAAGTAGCTGAAATGTTCTCCAATTCAGCTGAATCCTTCTATTTAACTATTAATGCTCAATTGTCTTCCCAAATTTAACTATTCTAAAGTCCCAACCACAAAGTTGCCAAAGTAGAAAAATTCCCCCATTCAGTTGAATTGTTATATTTGGCCTTAAGTTTAGAATTCCCATTCTCTCTTTCATGAATACAGCCCCATGAGTTTTTATCATACAGACATGTTTATTACTCACAGCCCAAATGTGTTTATATTAGGCAAAGCCCTAAACTATACTAAAATAATTCATTATTGGACATGGGGATAAGGGAAAACACTTAGGGCCAATATTAGAACTGACAAGAGGACTATGAAAAATCAAGAATTAATAGCTGAACAGAAAAATTCTCCAACAATCTTTCCACCTCAGCTGTTAACTCCTGGTTTTGCAGTTTGCCTGTCAGTTCAGTTTTAGTGAATAACCCCCTATGTATTTCTAAAGCACACAACTACCTCAGTTTCCTTCTTTCGCAATGCTTAACAATGCTATCCTGACTTTAAACACCAAAATCATAATTCCATGTCATTCTGACAGCTTTTCAACTAAAATCATGATTCTCTATTGCAAAATTTGATATTTCTTAAGGTGTTACAGAAAATTAGATTATAATGGGTTCTGGAACTAGCCAGTTGTGAATAGCAAACAATTGATGTAAATAGCATAAGTATAGCTCCCTTTCTCTATTGCTTGGGCTTATGATGAGGTAATAACAGGCTTCCAACTTCCTGCTAGCGCTACACTTAGACCGCCTTGACTTACAAGAAACAAACTCACCTCTATTACAAGCAAAACAATTTCTTTTCATTGCTACAAAGTACTATATCCATTTTCTCAATATTCGGTAGTTTGTATATCTAGAAAGTTTTAACTATAATGCAGATATCAGTTGCCCAACCAGAATAACTGAGATGTAAATGACTTGCAGTCTTGATAAGAGCGTAGCAAACTTCAGTACTTGGACACTTTTCCTGTTCCCTGTGGATAAAGGCTCTCAGTTACCTTAAATTAACCAACTATCTATCAAGCCAAATACAGATAGCAGACAAATACGATATATATTCCTTTACAACATCTCCATCAACTCTGGGTCAGCGCCTTCTATTGTTCGAAAAATAACATTAGAGGGCCATTTGTAGAAGGAATATGATTGTACTGATAAGCTTGATACTGAGACTACTAATCAGTGAAATTGAGGCATCATATTTCTTGTTTGAAAAGACGAGAAGGAAAGATACAAAGAATAAGTCCATCTCAATTTGTCCTGGTATTTCCTGTTCAGATCCAACAAGCTAGTATCACTTACAATCCTGTACTTAGAGTATATATGTTTCATTAAAAGGTGACATTGGTTATAATGTGAGACAAATACTAGCCAAAAAACTTTAAGACTTTTGGGATCTTTCTAAAATACACTAGTTTGTCTGCATTCAAAATGTAAGTATTACTTTTATTGTGGTTTGGTTAGTGATTAAATAACAATTCCAAATGAAATTAATTTGCACGTTTGATTATAAAGTGCTGCTACTACTGAATAGGCAGTGAGAAAAATATTGAAAGACAAATTGTATTCAGTCACATAAACAACTGGTAGAAAAAAAAATACAGATAAACTAAACAGAAATATTGACACATGCATGTGTATATGGTGTTGATTCCTCAACCTAAAGCTTAGTTAATTTTAATGAGGTTCACATAATTCAAATTAGTGTGAACCTGAAGTCTAACAACCCAAGTCATACCAGAGATATAATATAGAAACAAAGAGAAACATAGTGTAATGCATACAACAGACTGACAACTGAACAGCAAAATTAACCAATTCTAATGGTAATCTACTGAACAGATCTTGGAGATCTCCCACACAGAAATCTGCTGACAAATAGAATCTGGTATGCATTGTTCCCTTTAATAATTAACAACAATATGTGTTGTTTTTTTAAAACCATGTAAATTAATAAAAATACTGAAGACCCCGAATGACAAGAGTGAGCTGGAATGTGCTTGGGACTTTAGGACTGTGTGATGTGCACAGAATTCTCCGGCACTTGTAAAATCATTAGATCGGTGCCATTGGCAAGGTTTGCTGTGTACATTTTTGGATTTTGGTCCTTAGCCAGTCCTTCCATAGCCTTCCTGGGTGCACCTGTTTTGGATCCTGTCTGCCTATTTGATTTGCTGCTTGTGGTTTGCTATTTGATCCCTGTTGCTGAACTGAAATACCATTGACTAAATTTTCAGCATTGTTTGTGTGATCGCACTATATTGAGTAGACCCTTTTGTGCCATATATATATATGTGCTTGCAGGTTTATAATAAAAGTTGCACCCATGACAGCATGTTCTGGAGCATTCCATTAGCAGTGCCAAGACTGTTTGGGATTTTAAAAGTAAAATGAAAACACTAAATTAAAAGAATAATGATAAAAATGTGATTTGGTAAAGTCAGCTGCTTGGCAGCAGTTATTTAATTTATCTGCAAAGACATTCATTTTGATTTTTTTTTTTTTTTTTACAATTGATAGAGCAAGAATCCAAGTTTACGTGGGTTAGATGTAATCAGCAGAAGAGGGACAACAACCATTCAGTTTCTGATTGCAATGAAGTGCTGCTTTCATTAGCAGAAACTTCATTAGCCAGTAACAGTAATGCACTTATTTTATTCCTGCAAGCAGTGGACAAATCCCTCAAACTGATATATTTTAAAGGGATCCTGTTACGTAAATATTGTTTATACTGTGACTGTAGTGTATAAAATATGATGAAAAATGACCATTACCTTGTATTAAAGGGACTGCGTCACCTAAACATGAATTTTACTCTGAATGTGCAGAATAAAGAAATAGTGAAAATGATCTAAACATTGTGTTAGCAACATTGCAGTGCTGAAATTAAGAGAAAGAAGTTTTAAATGTGTCTGTAGAGTCTCCTGTTTACGACATCACCTTGTGGCTTGATATACAAAGTACACATTTCTCAATGAAACCAGAATTGTTACCAGAATTACATGAGGATGCACAATGTATAGATCATTTTCAATTCTCTATAATCTAATTAGTGTTTAAGTGGATCTTACAGCAACCTACTGCTCAGAAAGCACTCTATAAAGGCTTTACTATCACTGTGTGTAGGAAGAAATTACCAGAGGTTGCACAAGCTATTAATATCAGAAGATGTTTAATTAAAACATTGATTAGTGAAAACGTTTGCACAAGTGGTAAATAGAGCAATTTTATCTACTGAATGTTTCTTTCCATTTCTAGTAATGTACACTTTTTCCTCTTTACTTATGGTGGTGTATTGGGCACTGTACAAGAGTGGCCCTTTATGTCTATTGAAGATTCGTCCTTCACTAGAGTTGAGCGGACACCTGGATGTTTGGGTTCGAGAGGTTCAACCGAACTTCGGAAAAAAGTCTGGGTCCGTGCTCGAACTTGACCCCGAACTTGACCCCGAACCCGAACCCCATTGAAGTCAATGGGGACACGAACTTTTGGCCACTAAAATGCCTCTAAAAAAGTCCTGGAAAGGGCTATAGGAATTAAAATGTTGGTAAGAGTAGGACAAGTGCCATGCAAACAAATATGGATAGGGAAATAACTTCAAAAAACATAAAATACATACAAATTAAAAATACTGTACTATTAAGCACCCAAAACTATTAGAATTTTTCAAAGTGCGCTGTAAGCACAGTATTTGACGGTTCTATTTGACTAATTGACCTATTCTTATGAATGGGGACTCTATTTCGGTTTATAGAATAGCAATAGCATTACATGTATTCCATAAACCGGAAGTCTATAAACCGAAAGACATTCGGTTTATAGACTTTAGTTTTATAGAATACATTTAATGCTGTTGCTATTCTATAAAAAGAAAGTCTATAAACAGAATGTCTTTCGTTTTTTAGACTTTCGGCTTATGGAATACATGTAATACTATCGGCTAGTTCGGTTTATAGATAGCCAATAGCATTACATGTATTCTATAAGCCGAAAGTCTATAAACCGAATGACGTTCGGTTTATAGACTTTCGGTTTATAGAATAGTAATAGCATTGCATGTATTCTATAAACCGAAGTCTATAAACCGAACGACATTCGGTTTATAGACTTTGGGTTTATAGAATACATGTAATGCTATTGGCTATTCTATAAACCGAAATAAAGTCCCCATTCATACGAATAGGTTCGCTCAACACTATCCTTCACCCATAAACCTCTGCTAATTATCAACTGCACGTGCAGCGAGCACGTAAAAAAAGAGCAGACTTATCACCTTCCATACAATGCATGAAGCCTCAAGAATGACATATCTCCTTCATTCAGAACAACAGCAGACCACCCAGATAAAGCATTTCCCCATATAGCCCTTGTCAATATGCTCTCCCTCTACTTTGAGGTTCTCCTCCAGTTCCAGTTCATAGGCGCTTATGTATAAAAATGGCGCATCCATGTCGATAGCGCCAAATAGTGGTACTATCGATGTTTTGGCCTATGTAAAAAACTGACTTCCAACAAATTTCGTGTGTGCCACAAACGCACTTTCATGCTGTGATTGGGCACAGTGCGCAATCGCAGCCAATGTAAAAATAATCATGTGCTTAAAGGTGCCTGATTAATGTTGGAGAACCTTCGCCAAACACTGTTTGACTGAGGTCTCACTCCCATACTGCAAAGTGTTGAGAGCTATAAAAATGGAGCAATCACCATTATACATAACAAACGGTCACTGCACATTTTCATAAAAACCCTAACACTTTGTAGTGCGTGAGTTTGTATACATAACCCCCATAGAATCAATATGAATTCTGTTTATGCACTATGATAAAAAGTCAGAGAGATAGAAAGAGACATATAGCGTGTCAACTGCAAACCCAGAAAATATATGCATGATACGTGTTTTATCCACAAATAAACACCTATATAAATAGAAATACTCAGTCTAGAGGTTCATAAAAACAGGTGACATGCATTTACTTCCCTACTCAAGGAATTAAACATATATTCCAAAAATCAATACACTGGATTGAAATTGTACATCTTTATATTATGTAACAATTTGTAGTGATTTGATGGATAATTTTTTGGATCTGTTCCTGATTCCATTACTCAACTACCCGATCGACCAGTAATTATGAATCATATCTTTAATTAGCTGCTGCTCTTCAGAAACAACCGAAAGCCAAGGGCATAAAGTAATTGGCATAAAAGTTTTCCTAATTAATTTATCTGTCTATGTGAGTAACCAAGACTGGAGCCTGGGGATCATTTATAACTCCTGGAAGACCAGTCCTAAAACTCAGTGTCAAAGGAGATTTATATTTGTAAATTATAAAAAAGAAAACAAGCCAAAGAATTACATTATCTCCAGCTACAACAGTCGAGTCTGTAATAGGTTGTTCAGAGATGAGCAAGGCGATCTTATTGATCCAATTCATTTTCATCATATCCTCCAGTGAGCTTTTCAAATCTCTTTGCCCATTTCCTTCAGTCTACAATGTAACAGTAATCAAGCACATTAAGCAATTCATTAAACAATGGGCCCACTGTGCACAGGGAGCATTGCAGCTCACGTTAATTAGAAAGCTGCTAACTTTATTATCATTATATTCTGGCTACTAGTTGGATAAGGGCACGTTCTGTTGAATTTTACAAACGTAATGTAAAAAGAACGGTGACACTTTTTTTTTCTTTCAACTTTCATCATTATTTATTACAATGGTTCAGTTGTAATTCTTTGTGGAAATGTATGGATTGTAACTACTGAATTTAAATAAAGGTAAATGATAAGTAAATGGTATTTGCAGATTATTCGTTGATCATATTTTATGCAAAGCTCATATAAGTAGCCTTTAACCCTTTGAATGGCTGCTATGCTTTATACACGTTTGTGGTACATGTTTGTGGTACAGGTTTCGGGTACTTGCTTGTTTAACTATCATTTTATAACATATATTAAACAAAACAACTATTGATATATGATGCACACCTTAAGTTGAATAATAACTTGAAAATAATATAATATTGTTTACCTGTTTAAAATGCAAACAAAAAAAATTATCAATGATTTTTTTGAAATGCTGACTTGAGCTAGTGTTGTGGGCAGGTTTGGCTCTTGCAGTGTTGACCTTTAGGGCCTCATGTGGCACATTGTAAATAAATCAAATGTATTACTAAATTACTCAATGAGAGATTTTAACTCTTTGAATACAAATATTTCTTTAAATTTAGTGATGTATATTTTCTCAACTACTGCAGCCTAGAAAGTACTTTCTCTGTTGGTTCCTCAAGAGCACGAGTTAAAACAAAGTCCAGCACTGTCCTTGTAAGGTGAAATAAGTGGTTCTTTTATGGCACTCTTACGAGTGGCAACATTTTCAGCTCTTGAATGTCCTTGTTAAGCTTATTAAAGTGCAAATACAAAAATGTACAACATAACATTAACTGTATATTTTCCTTTCCTGTTATTATTATTACATTATTAGACATTTTGTTTTATGACACAGTAGAAACACCTAAATCTAAGTTAAAGCATTAAGTACACATCTACACACATGGCCACCACACCCTAACACCCAAAATGATATCATCCTAATCCCATAATGCTTAGCATTAAGATAACAACAGTGGCACTGTGTTTGTATCCTTTTAAAGCTGATCTCAGTCAAAAACCAAAGTGGCCAAATACCTGCCATGTTTCGAGTGGCTTATTTATGCACTGACCAGTGTGGGAATTTTCCCAGGACCAAGTATCAAAGGCACCACCTCCCCATAGCCAATTTTGTGTTTCAGCAATAGGAAAGCAAAATGAAGAAAGTAAGTTTGGAATGAGAGAAAGAAAAAAACGGCTTAAGTAGCATCAAAGGGATCAAATATTTCTTATCTACAATTCCCTTGTGGTTGGAGTCCCACTTTTGAAAGCTCTACCCAGAGTCCACCAGTTTCTAGATGTGCAACTGTGCAATGTGTTCAACTCCTTTATTGTTAATGTTTATGCAGTTACACATCATCTATTCTTAGATGCTAAACTACTCTGATTGATGACCACTAGATCCTAAGCTCTCAGACAATCATACATTTCGATATTTGCACGTGCTAAATTTAGGCATGTTACCTGGAGAATAGACTCCTGAACCAATAGTCAATCTAATACCCCCTGCAAGGAATATAGGATATATCTACTCCCGACTGATGCAATGATAGGAACCTTCTAATCCATATCTGGTATATTCTTGTTCTCACATATCTTTACTTAACCCCCCACTGTCATTTTAGCTATTTTTCTACAAAGACACCATCTAATTCCTCATACTGTCCAGGTGGTATATTTATTATTTCCATACATAAAGCAGAGCTCCCTTAGTTACTATAGTTACCCAAATACTCTCAACATTTTGTTCAGTGCCCTGAATTACAATGGTTTTTATGATGTTCTTCACATAAAGAGGATTTCCTTACTTTTTGTTCTTGGACCACCTTCTTGAAATAGACGATAAACAGGTATGATAATACAATATTTCTAATTGTGAATAAACAAAATATATTTACTGAAGGTATTTACTGAAGGTAAATAAAAGTCCTAACAAGCAATTTTGTGCCCTTGAAAGTTTTAATACGAGACGTTTATGAGGTATCAAAAGGCTCCTATAGTAAGAAAAGGAAAGAGAGAGAGGGGAGAGGGAGGAGGAGAGGAAGAGAAAAGGAAAGAAACACATTATTTACTTTAGGGAAAGGGAAGGGAAGAAACAATGAGAAAAAGAGGATACGAAGTTTTGCAATTTCCAAACCCTTAAAAGGAAAATGTTGATACCTACTTCCCATAACACGCTTGGCACTTTAAATGTATGTTTGTCGTTTTTTATATCTGAAAATTTTATTAAATACTATATAGGAAAAAAAAGAAAGTTTTAATATGGTTTATAACACACAATACTGTTCCAATAAAAAAAGATACAAATATGATATCCATGGGCATCATTCATTATTAAACAAGCGGATAGTCGAATGTTACTTGGCCTACATTTGTCATCATTCATCATCATTCCTCTTGTCTTGTTTTGCTGAAGTTTAGTATAATTTATAATAGTGTGAGTTTCAATTCTAATGGACTAACACCAAAATACAGCAATCAGCTGAAGCAGAAAGAGAAGAGGAGAAACCCCCCACAAGGATTCTCTCAAAAAACATGTGTACAAGCATTGATATGAATTACAATATAATTCTAACACTCTAGGGCAGGCCATGGTTTATATTAAGAATGATTAGAGTGGTCAACTTCTCCTCAGTCCTTGTGACATAGTGTTGATGGAGAATGCTCTCAAAAACATGTATACAAACAGTGCTATAAATTTTCAATATAATTCTAGTGCCCTAAAACGACCCAAGGTTTATATTAGAAATAATTATCGAGGTCAATTTTATATCACTAATATATATATATATCTCTACTTGACAAATTTTACATTCCAATCTTGTGACATAGTGTTAGTAGAGTAATCAACTCATAGATTCTACAACTACGGTAAGTAATAAAACATGGTATTACAGCGGGACCTGGGTCTGGCTACACCACCCTCTATTCTCATTCGATACCATGCCCTAAATCTACATAAAAATTTACCATCTATTATTTTCAGTGTAGTACTATGGTATCCTATAGGTTGCAAGATCTATAGGTATGGTGTTAGAAAAAAAAATTATTTTCTTTCCTCTTCTATCCTTTTTATATATGAGATGATTGCACTCAGTCCCAGTCAGAATAGAGAGCAATTTTCCCCCTTTTTAACTCCGGGTGGAGGGATAATATGTATCAGTCATTCTTATTTCAGTATAATGCCCTTCGTCGGCCAGGCCACCGAGCAGCCAGTTTAGATCTTCCAGAGTAACCACGCAGAGTTTATCTTTAACTTGCTGAGGATCAAAGCATATATGTGACTTATCCTTGGAGAATAGCCTAAATTTTGTGGGAAAGCCCCAAGTGTATGGGATGTTCTGTTCTCTAAGGTAAGCAGTGTAAATCACATATTTCTTCCTGTTCAGCCTGGTGGCAAATGATAAATCCGTATAAATGTTGATTGAAGAATATCTGGGGTCCTTGGAGGGGTTTTTCGCAAATTCCCTGGATAACATATCTTTTATCCGAAAAAACACACTATACAATCTCTGGAAGTGTTTGGTTGCTGTAGACTAACTGGTTTGGGTAGTCTGTGAATTCTTTCAATCAGGATCATCCTAAACAATCCCAATTTTAATCCAGTACTAAGCGCTCCCAACAGGTACTCCCCTGGATTCAAGTCAGGTCGTGATAGCTAGCTGGTAAATTGGCATAACGCAGACCAGTCAGTGTATAAGGCTGTATCAAGCCCACTCTCTGGGGAGGGCTTTTTCCTTTTTACATTCCCTCTTTCCCCTTTTTCCTTCTTTCCTCTTTTCCCCTCTCTCTTACCTTCCCGTTTTAGGTTACTCCATGCCTTGCTGTATCCACTCAATTGGCCCCTTAGAGGCCGAGCATGACAGTAAAAAGAGGTTTAGTAGAAAAGGCTTCAATTCAATAAATAAGTCAGTTAGGAACCAATATTCCCTCCATCACAGATCGATATACGTGATAGCTTTAATTAATGTATCTCTTCGCAGTGCCCTTATCAGGTATTCCCTTAATTATAGATCAATGTATACAGCGCATGTGTGAAAAATGGTACTTATCTGAGATGAATATATATGTAGCGTTAAGATGTCGCTTTGTACTTCTCCTGCCCAGACCTACAGGTCTGATAAGGGGAAAATCTCATACTGCCGTTCAGCCAGTCAGATTTTTGATGCACAAGGTGGAGTTGTCGTCTGTGTATCCAGCATTTTCTTTCTCCTCCACTACTCTCACATGTTTCAGCAAGTCCTCCGTGGACTTCTCCGTAAAAAGAGCTGAGGATACCCAGCTCACTCTTGAAGGTGCTCGGTGCTTAGCATTCGGTGCTTGGCGTTCGGTGCTTTCTGCTTTCCACAAAATCACATAGAGCTGCCACTAGCCACACTTCTCCGCACACACATGTACTCACGTCATCACATTCATAAATGCCATATTTTATAAGCAAGACAGAGGGATAATGCTATCAATTCCCTAAAATGTTTCTTGAAGACATGTTCTACAGGAACCTTTGAATATATAGGAGACTCTGTTTGTTCTAGATTATTTCAACACAGAAAAGAAAACACACCCTTGTGGTCCACAGTCTGTGGTATCAACACGAGTGGGAATTAGAAGAAGTAAAGTCACTTAGTCACCAAATCCAGATTTGAATCCCCTGACTCCCAATAGGCATTCATTATTAAACTTATTTGGTTTATACTTTCGAATAAGGTGCTTGCTAATATTTAATTTCTTTGGATACAGCCACTGATACAAAGTTACATCAACATTTATATAGCACATTTGAAAAACAAAACCCAATGAGTTTGATGCCATCCTGGTAAACTGTAGCAGACATACAGAAGTTGTACTGAGAACTTTGGAAAGGAGTGTAAAAGACCAATTTATTTTTCTGGAATATAGTAATTATAATGATGAGAATAATAATAACAACCCTAACCCTAGACAGAGATATACTAGATTTTCTAAACCTTTATGTAAAACAGGGTTGACTGCACAATAAAAGGGAATTTAAACCCATTGATGGAACTGGTTTTATAGATTTTAACAGTTGCCACCGTATCAGTTGTAAAATGAATGTTTAGGAAGAGATGAAATTTCTCTAATAAGAACATTTTCAATACCATGTATATATTATACATTTATTTAGAATTGTAATACTTAAACATTTAAGATTCAAAAAAGGTCAATAAACATTGACTGATTTTTAAACAGGCAGTGGTCATAGAGAAATTAAAGTATGTATCTTTCAGACCACTTATATTTCAAAGGAAAGCACACAATTACAAACAATTTCAAAGGGCAAATTACTACCTCCTGTTATTCCTTGTACTTCTGTAAATAAACCTAATATTATCTAGCATTTTTACAGCATTTACCATATTTTTTCAAATACTTTAAGTTTAAACCATGTGATTTCCACAATCAAAACACAAAGATTTGAAATAGTGAAATTCACTCTTTTATTTACTGTGCCTCTCAAAGGTAACATAATAAATATAAGAAACACACCTATATATTGCCCCTTTCAACTGTACTATTTCATCTGTATTAACATACACAAACCAGGCATTGGCACGAAGGTTATAATATTAAATAGCTGGGCTTATATGAATCACAGTACATATCTAAAATGTATATATAAGAAAGAATAGCCAAATCTCAAATTTGATATAATTATCTAAAGTAAATAAAATAACATGTGGTGCCCTCTTTAATGGTCTTGGAACATAGTGGTGATATATATTTACTACCATTGTATTTGACATTACTCTTACCTTTTAAGCCGTCCTCAGTTTTGTTTTTGGTTATAAATATCTTTAATTATTTCAAACTGAAAAAAAATATTAGAGACAAACAATCTTACAAATCACACAAATGACAAACTGTCAGCCATATTTTATACAGAGTATTAAATACATTTTTTTGAAATAGATAAATCAATATTTATTGATTGAGGGAATAATGTTCCTGATGTTTTGGAATCAGGTTTTGCTCAGGCAATATCATCAATAGCTGTAATACATTTTGTTAGGACCAGTGGAATTTGAAGGATTTTTTATGTTACCTACTATTCACTACATTATCATTTATTCTATAGCACCAACAAATGATGCAGTTCTTGATATAAAGCTGGAATAGGGGTTACAACATCCATGAGGTTTTATCACTAACATAAACCGAATGCTTCTTTCATAGACAGAAATCACATTAGTTTTGAATACTTTATAGAGTACAATAAATATATGAATCAATTAAATATTTTGTCATATTATATAATAATATTTTGAAAACTTTAAATCTGCTACAAATACATGCAATTCTAAACCATTGCGTTTACAACTCATATAAAAGGTAAAAAAAACAAAAAACAGTTAAATGTTTTATTAACTCTTGATAGCTCAAGAGCAAATTGGTTCCCCACAAAAGGTTACTGTACAAATTAACTGAAATAGGCTTAGAGGCAAATGTTTGTGTGTGGATTGACAAATTGGCTTAAAACTACTGTCAAAAACCTGGTGGATATACCACCTGTGGTCCTTTTATTTTTATGCTTAAAATATATGGTTGTTATTCACATCTTAATTTTCAAGGAAAATTGTGGTGTAAACTATACCTTATATCGTATCTTCTGTTGGTATACTGTCGTTATCTATGCCAGTGAAAACTGAAAAACTGAATCATTATAGGTTTAAAAAAAAATGAAACAAAGAAAATGCAAAGTTGTGGCGGTTACAAAGGCCAAAATGATATCAACATGTATTAAAGTGCATTAAAAAGGGGTATTGACTCATGGGAGGAAGATATTATTCTGCCTATGATAATGTTATATATATATATATATATATATATATATATATATATATATATATATATGTGTGTGTATAGGGCCCAGACAAAGGCCTTTCTAAAGACTTGTTCATTAACAGAATGGTACAAAGGACAAGAGATCACCCACTAAGACTTAAAGAAAGGAGATTTAGTCTTTGACAGAGGAAGAGTTCTTTACGGTAAAACCATAAAGGAGTGGAATGGAAATACATTAGATGCCTTTACATTTTGGGGGCCTGGATATTTTTTCATTAAACAGAACCTAGAGCGCTATGTGTATTAGCATTGGAATTAATATCATCATGAACCATCATCAAAATAAGACTATAGTATTTAATATATGCATCATTTATAGCAGAACTTTCCCCTTGCAGAAGAAATTGCTTGTCAACAGGTTCTGCATTGTGCATAGAATCTGACATGCTCTGCCCAACAGGGCTTGCTCAGAGGTGAATGCTTAAAAGATAGTGATGTCAATAAACAGATGTAGCAAAGCTACCATATTACCTTTATATTTTTGTGGTGATTGTGAGATTTGATGTCACTCCTTCTGAATGCTGGACCACTTTGTTTATTTTTGTGAATTTGGCACCTGGTGAAGCCTGGTTCGAGCACCGAGCAGTTTTTATGTGCTGTTTAACCATCTTTGTTGGTGCTTATCACTAGAAGGCCTCAGATTATTGGTGGGTGCTAGTATTTATCCTCTTTCCTTGTCCCTGTGAATATCCATGAGCGTGAGGTATATATTATTGCAATTACTACCATTCAGTTATTTCCAAAATATTTTCTAGGTAAATATGCTTAACTATAAAAAAAATCCTCAGCAACTTATGAAATGGGAGTATTATGATATTCTCTAGAGATTGCTTTAACATTAAATATCTGTCAATAAATAGACAAAGCAATACAAGATATTATACAAAGCTTAACACATGTTTTTTTTTTTTGCAAGCAGGAGTATGAAAGCAATCTTCTGTTAACTTTCAATATTGGTTGATCTCATCATATATAGAACAATTCAGCAACACTGTTTGTCACATTCTCAGAAAATAAACCTGAATATAAACCAATATTACATATATATATATATATATATATATATATATATATATATATATATATAAAAGCTAACTTGACTCACACTGGTCTTTCTCATCCATAATATGTATTTTATCTTCATGGTCATGCTTTATCAGACTATTGTATGATTGTATATGATAACCAAACACTAAATGAGTATCCTTGTTCACCACTACCTGATGGATTTAAATGCTTTCCTGCAGCTTCACAGGTTATCTTGTATAAAAATATACACACAAAGAGTAAAACAAATGTGGTCACAGTTATGTCCTGTGGGAATTGTACTAGAATAAGCAAACAGTTTTTCAACAATTCCTTAGGAGCTCATGATGTACCACTAAGTAATCAGCTCAATGATCTTCCAAACTAAGTACACAGAATTATTTTACCACATGATCACAAAAACAACTACAAAGTATTTATGCACAATGCATGAAAAAGAACTGGACCCCTGCCATTAAACAGTGGACATCTACACCATTACCCGAGAGCTGTCACTGTTGCACTGTACTTGGTAGAAAAGGATAAACATGACCATGTATGTTATAATGACCATCTAAGATACATTATTACTGTATTTATTGCTTAGCTAGACAGGAGGGATACCTGAGATAAATGTGTATATAATTATGTAGGGTCATAACCGAAGCATTCAACTAGGATGGAAAGCATTTTGAGTAACAGAGGATTAAAGTACTTAAATCCACATTTGTTTAAATAAAAGCCCTAGGAAAGATTGTGCTTTCAATTTTGTTGTGCCAACCTTCAAATGCCACACACATATACCTGGACTTACTCGCTGAGCAGGTAAACTGCCTATAACAAAAAAGTAAAGCAACATTACCTTCTCATCCTACATGAAATTGAAGCATAAGGCACTCATAATGCCTTTGTTTAGTTATATTTAAACCCCAACCAATATACTATTAGGCCTTCCTGGTTGAGCATGATACTTGTGGATACATTTTTTTCCATAAAGCCAGTGTTCATGTGTTGAGGCTAAAGATTTGTCTTCTCCCTGGTTTGTGAAAGTCATGGGCACTGCATGTTTTTTTAAATTATTTATTTGCAATATTTGTACATGCACCTACCTTTTCCATTAGCTTGCATTTCAACAGTGGCAGATGCTCCATATGTGCTAGGTATGGGCCTCACACCTAATGTAGAGTCACTCACTCTGTTACCAATTCAACAAGCACGAAAAGTATATGAATTTTTGTATACTTTTCATGCGTGTTGAATTGGCAACAGAGTGAGTAACTCTGTTGCCGAATTCAGAGCAACGTCGTCCTTCGGATGTAACGACGTCTCTCAGGTATTTCCCGGGGTTTGTGTGCTGGCTGTTCTCAGCAAACAAACCTCCAGAAATACATGAAAGAGGTCGTGCCCCCAAGTGATAGGCGTGCTCTGGGCTGGCATCACGCCTGTCAATCAGGGGCACAATACGCCCCTGATTTTAAAGGGACTCACAAAACACAAAACAGGCAACGAATGCAGGCAATGAAGAAAATATTAACTAGTAGGTATCCATCCTTTTGATAGTCTGATAAAGCATGACCACCCCTCCCCCCACGCACACAATCCCTGCGAATGTGTTTGTATGCGTTCATACACACATAGGCAGTGATCAGCTTTCACTGCCTATGTGTTAAATGTGTTGCAATGATGCTTTGATCGAGGCATTGTGCAGCACCCTTCTCTCCCTCCCAGAGCATGCTTCTCCAATCAGGACTGGACTGGCCTACCGGTATACCGGGAAAAATACCGGTAGGCATACTGCCTTTGAAGAATTTGACCACGGTGGCCGTTTTAAGAATTCGGCTACCGCAACCGCTTTAGGAATCTGGGTTTAAGACTACATGCTCCACCCCCCCCCCCTAAAGGTTTCAGAGGCAGGCACCATCGATCCTTAAAACAGCATTATTTTTTTTAAAGAAATATGAGTGTGTTAGTGTGTCTGTGTGATAGTGTGCATGTGTTACTGTGTGTGACTGTGCAAGTGTAACTGCGTGTCTGCATGTGTAAGTGTAACTGTGACTCTCTGTGTAACTGTGTCTTTAAGTGTGCTTGTGTAAGTAGAACTGTGTATCTGTAAGTGTTCTTGTGTAAGTATAACTGTGTCTCTGTAAGTATAACTGTGTGTCTGTAAGTGTGTCTGTAAATGTGCCTGTGTAAGTGAAACTGTCTGTCTGTGTGTGGCTTTGTATGTATGTGTGTAAGTGTGACTGTGTGTTTTTCTGTGTGTGTACTGTGTGTGTAAGGGTTTATGTCTGTGTATCACATTTAAAACAAGTAGCAGTGCAGTGATCCCGTCACTTTAAGAATTCGGCTGTGGAAAGATACAATGTTGCCTTCTTTTCCCTCCTGTACTGGGGCAAGTCCTGTGAGTGCAATCTAATAGCAGGGGTAAGTCCTGGGTGCTGGGGTTAGTCCTTTGAGTGCAATCTAAGTACTGGGTAAAGTCCTTGGTGCTGGGGAAAGTTCTGTGAGTGCATTCTAAGTGATGTGGTAAGTCCTGAGTGCTAGAGCATGTTCTGTGAGTGCAATCTGCATGCTGGGGTAAGTGTTGGGACAAGTTCTGCCAGTGCAATCCATTTGCTTTGGCAAGTCCTGTGAGTGCAATCTGCGAGGTGGGGTAAGTCTTAGGTGCTGGGGCAAGTTCTACGAGTGCAATCTGAGTTTTGGGGTAAATCCTGGGTGCTGGGGCAAGCCATGTGAGTGCAACCTGCATACTGGGGTAAGTCCTGTGTGTTGGGACAAGCCATGTGAGTGCAATATGCATGCTGGGATAGGTCCTGAGAGCTAGGGCAAGTCCTGTAAGTGCTATCTAAGTGCTGGAGTAAGTTCAGTGAGTTCAACCTGCATATGGGGGTAAGTCCTGGATGTTGGGACAAGCCATGTGAGTGCAATCTGCATGCTGGGAAATGTCCTGAGTGCTAGGGCAAGTCCTGTAAGTGCTATCTAAGTGCTGGGGTAAGTTCAGTGAGTTAAACCTGCATACGGGGGTAAGTCCTGGATGTTGGAACAAGCCATGTGAGTGCAATCTGCATGCTGGGAAAGGTCATGAGTGCTAGGGCAAGTCCTGTATGTGCTAGCTAAGTGCTGGGGTAAGTTCGGTGAGTTGAACCTGCATACGGGGGTAAGTCCCGGATGTTGGGTCTTGCAAGTCCTGTGAGTGCAGTCTGAATGCTGGGGTAGGTCATGGGTGATGCGGAAGTCCTGTGAATGCAATCTGAGTGCTTGGATAGGTCATCAGTGCTGTGAAAGTCCTGTGAATGCATTCTGGGTGCTGGGGTAAATCAATCCATCCATCCAGGGCAATTCAAATAACCTTCTGTACATACTGGGGCATATGCATTGCCCTGTGCATGGGGTGTATATCAGCCTTAACTATAAATAATACATTCTTCAAATGTGCTTTGAAATGCATCGTTTTCCCTTTTATTAACAAGAAACTAATGTCATGCTATGGGGCTGGTATAATGACGCAATGCTATGGGGATGGTATACAACTATTTCCAGGGCTGGTTTTTATCCCCAGTCCGGCACTGCCTCCAATACAGCAGAGCGACGGAAGTGTGAAAAAAAAATATCTGCAAACTGTTGCATATTAACTGCCAAAATTAATATTGGCTGGGCCATATTAACAGCAAAATAATACTGGCATATTATTGGGCAAATTGGCTGGGGCAATATAAAATGGCAAAATATTACTGGCATATTATTAAACAGATTGGCAGGGGCATATTAAATGGCAAAATAATACTGGCATATTACTAGGCAAATTGGCGGGGCATATTATTAAAATGGCAAAATAATACTGGCATAATATTGTGCAATTGGTTTATTAATAAAAGCATCATACTGGCATATTATTGGGCAAATTGACAGGCGCTTATTAAATGGCAAAATAAGAGACAACCGGTACACGGAGAAACAAGGAGGTGAGTACTGGGGAAGGGGGGGGAGGAGGGTGGCATGTTATTGGGGAAATTGTTTGGGGCATATTAAATGGCAAAATAAAACTGGCATATTATTGGGCAAATTTGCTGGGGCAATATTAAATGGCAAAATAATACTGGCATAATATTGGGCAAATTGGCTGGGGCAAATTAAATGGCAAAATAATACTGGCATGTTATTGGGAAAATCGATTGGGGAATATTAAATGGCAAAATAATACTGGCATAATATTGGGCAAATTGGCTGGGGCATATGAAATGGTAAAATAATACTGGCATAATATTGGGCAAATTGTCTTATTAATGATAGCATTATACTGGCATAATATTAGGAAAATTGGCTGGGGCATATTAAATTAAACTTTTCTGCTCAGTGCAGCGCTCTTTTTCTTTCTTTTTCCCCCTGTGTCTGAGCTTGATAGAAGGAGGTCTCTCAATTCTCCTGATTGGCTGAGAGTTCAGAATGTCAGTGTGTGTGTCAGTGTGAGTGAGTGTATATGTGTGTGTCAGTGTGAGTGAGAATGTGTGCATGTCAGTGTGTGTGAGTGTGTGTATGTCAGTGTGAGTGTGTGTATGTCAGTGTGAGTGAGTGTGTGTATGTCATTGTGAGTGAGAGTGTGTGTATGTCCGTGTGAGTGAGTGTGTGCGTGTGTCAGTATGAGTGAGTGTGTGTGTCAGAGTGAGTGAGTGTGAGTGACAAAGGGGTAACTTCTGTGACACTGCCTATATCTGTCTAGCCACCCAAGGGGTTAACTCCTCTGACACTACCTAGATCTGTCTAGCCACCCAAGGGGGTTAACTCCTCTGACACTGCCTAGAACTGTCTGGCCACCCAAGGGGTTAACTCCTCTGATACTGCCTATATCTGTCTAACTACCAAGGGGTTAACTCATCTGACAGTGCCTGGATCTGTCTAACCACCCAATGGGGTTAACACCTCTCACACTGCCTATATCTGTCTACCCATCCAGGGGTTAACTCATCTGCCACTGCCTATATATATCAAGCAATCCAGACACTCCTCTGACACTGACTGTATCTGTTTGGATTTTGTTACAGATCACTGGTCACTTTAGGTGCCCCCCCGATAGTTTATCAATTAATATGTGACCCCGGCTTTTAGTCACATATTCATTGATAAACTATGGTGTGAGGCCCAGAATTATTTTTCAGTAAGGGGCCCTGAAATCTCTGATGGTGGCCCTGAATACTGGCATATTGTTGAGCAAATTGGCTGGGGCATATTAAATGGCAAAATAATACTGGCATTTTATTGGGCAAATTGTCCGTGGCTTTATTAATAGAGTTGAGTGGACGCCTGGATGTTCGAGAGGTTCGACCGAACTTCGAAAAAATGTCCGGGTCCGTGCTCGAACTTGACCGTGAACTTGACCCCGAACCCCAACCCCAACCCCGTTGAAGTCAATGGGGACAAAGACTTTTGGCCACTAAAATGCCTCTTAAAAAGTCATGGAAAGGGCTAGAGGGCTGCAAAAGGAATTAAGAGTAAGGGTAAGAGTAGGACAAGTGCCCTGCAAGCAAATGTGGATAGGGAAAAAACTAAAAATAACATAAAATACATACAAATTACATATTCAGCTGAGCCATAAAATAGCACTAGATGGAATCTTTGATTTTAGCTTTGGAAGAACATAAATCTAAATCTAAAGCATGGCTGCCAGGAGGATCAACAGAATTATCCATTTGAGAGAGGGTTGGAGTGCAGGGTATTCTCTTTCAGTTTATACTAAGTGACCCATAGGTTGAGGAGGCGGTGACCGTGGCGGTGTAGGTGGAAGCGGCGCTGGAGGAGGAGGAGGTAGCCAGAATTTTCAAAGTGCGCTGTAAGCACAGCATTTGACGGTTCTATTTGACTCTCAGATATGAAGTGCACCGCAAGACGCAAATGTACTATTTAGCACCCAAAACTATTAGAATTTTTCAAAGTGCGCTGTAAGCACAGTATTTGATGGTTCTATTTGACTCTCAGATGTAATACATGTAATGCTATTGCTATTCTATAAACCCGAAATAGAGTCCCCATTCATAAGAATAGGTCAATTGACCTATTCTTATTAATAGGGACTCTATTTCGGTTTATAGAATAGCAATAGCATTATATGTATTCTACAAACCGACAGTCTATAAACCGAAAGACATTCTGTTTATAGACTTTTGTTTTATAGAATACATGTACTGCTATTGATATTCTATAAAAAGAAAGTCTATAAACCGAATGTCTTTCGGTTTATAGACTTTCGGCTTGTAGAATACATGTAATGCTATTGGCTATTCTATAAACCGATAGTCTATAAACCAAATTACTTTCGGTTTAAAGACTTTCGGTTTATAGCCGAACCTCGAACTCCAAACCGAACATACAGTGAAATGTCCGTGTTCGGGTTCGTGGCACGGACACCGTAATGTTCGGTACGAACCCGAACATTGCGGTTCGGGTTCGCTCAACACCATTCATTAATGGGAAAATAATACTAGCATATTAATGTCAAAAGTAATACATTCATATTAATGAAAAATAATACTGGCATTCTAATGGGCAAATTGCCCTTGGCTGGTTTTGTTTATCTATTTATGATTTTGTAATGCACTGTTTTTTTCTGTCTGTTTATGATTTTGTAATGCAATGGTTTTGTTTGTCTATTTATGATTTGTAATGCACCGGTTTGATTTGTCTGCTTATCATTGGTACTGCACTGGTTTTGTTTGTCTATTTATGATTTGTAATGCATTTGTCTTGGTTTGTGCATTCGCTATTTATTTTGCACACTTGTTTTAAAGGTAAATAAAGGCATCTAGTTCTGTGTATGCACTTGACTTTATAACAAACTTTTTGTATATTTTTGCTTGTGGTGTACCACGGCATTCTGGGAAAAGCTTTCGTGTGTCCTGGGTGAGAAAAGGTTGAGGAGCACTGGTTTGGATAACATACACAAATATACTGTGGGGTTTAACCACTTCTGGTGACAACCAGGGTTGTATCGTGCCCCTGAGTGACATGTGTGCTGTCAGTCCAGAGCACGCGTGTCACTCGGAGGAACAATGTATTTAGTGTATTTCCGGGGGTTTGTGTTCTGCAAGAAACCAGCACCCAAACCCCAGAAATACATGAGTTACATCTGAGGGGCCGGAGGCAGCTACCAATTCGGCCAGTCACTAACTCTGTTGCCAGTTCGACAAGCACGAAAAGTATACGAAAATCTGTATACTTTTAGTGCTTTCTGAATTCTCAGCTGCCGTCTGTCTCCTGGATTTATTTACGGGGTTTGTGTGTTCTCTGTTCGGAGCACACAAACCCCAGAAATACAGAGCGTGACTGTTCCATGCTAGGTGTGCGGTGCCACTGGTGACAACCAACCAGAAAAGATAGTTAGACGAATACTCCAACTCAACAATTTTTTAACTGAGTAAATCATACATATTACAGAGGTTTTTTATTACAATCTAGAGTGCACAATCATAGTGTGCATTTTAGGATCTGTTGCATTCTGCCAATGGGACAGTCCAAATGATCTCAAACAGACCAAACTACTTTTGAAGGTTTACACCAGATGAAAAAGGGACAACCTGCCAGAAAAGCTTAGTTAGAAGATTTCTCAAACTACACTATTTTAAAACGATATAAACCATACATATTACAGAGGCTTTTATTTATAATCAAGAATCCAGTGTGTACATTTTAATATCTGTGGCCAAGGGACATTCTAAATTATTACAATATAAAATATCATTCAGCAGAAAGAAAAACTAACTAAAGGTAAAAGCTTAATGTTTACATTGAACCATATATAAATTTCAAGTCCGAATTGTTTTGTAGGTTATAAGCAAATATTCTGTATAGGTTTTGCAGCAAGTATCTGTGTTGAACCAAAGATCCTTATTTGCAAAACAACTCAATGACATATTAGCTGTGGTTGGGCTTGTGCTCTATTAGATGTGTCTGGGAGATTGTTTATGGTCCAAGAAGCAAAGAGTATCTGGTTAAGAAGAGAGTAAAAGTTCAGCTACTTTTTCATTGTGAAGCTTAGAGGTGAGTATGTAGAGGCTTTAGCTGCCAAGCCTGGGTTAAATGCTTGTTGCCTTCTTTGCCTTAGGCCATCTAGCATGTTTAGGGATGATTAAGTACTGCAGCCTGGAAAGGACCTGTCCTGAGTGTTCATCTCTGACTTCCAGCCGAAAGGAGAGGCTAGCAATGACAGAGGCAGATGGATGAGTCTCATTAGTATGGAGGAGCAGTGAACCAGACTGCTTTTACAGAGCTGTCCAAAAACAGAGAAAATTAAAGCAGGATCTCGGGAAAACTATTGCCCAGCTGCTGTTAACTCTTAAATCTCTGGTTTTACCCATACCGGGGTATTATTAGACATAATAACTGCAATAATGTGAAAAGGAATTTCCGATTGTTATTTAGGGTTTTTACTTTCTGCTATTTCAGTATTCTGTTAAATAACAACCTTGACACATTTCATGGGCTGTTACTTTATAGTTATGAATAAATGTTAAGGTGCCAGTGTCAAAAAGAAAATATGGATAGACCTAACTTTTGTCTGTTTTGAAACACTTGCGATGTTATACAATCAATTTCACAATGTGTCATCTTCTACCCACTTTGAGTTTGGTGTAGTCATTTCATTTTTTATGTTATAATCGGTAATATTCTTTGGAAGAAGGGGGTTCAGTGGTATATACACAAAAATGGTGATGTAAACATAATATCAAACTGCAAGCCAATGAGAAACAGTGCAAGTAATTTAAACAATCCAACTTTCTAACCTCGCTTCAATCTGGGTTTTGATCAAATCACTCCTTGATTACTGTCTTCTTAAAGGTGAGCAATGACATCCAGAGTGGTATGGAGAGTGGTGAACTTACAGGAACAATTTTCCTAGACTTTGCAAAGGCCTTTGATATGGTTGATCATGATCTTCTGCTAAACAAGCTAAATTGCTCCTGTATTAATGAGCTGTCACTCATGCTGGTTTCATTCATACTTGTCAATATGTGTCCGTTGCCGATACTGCTTCCCTCCCATTGCCAAACAAGTGTGGAGTGCCTCAGGGATCCATCCTCGAGCCACTGTTTTTTTCACTATTTATAAATGATCTGCCCTCGGTGTGTGACCTGGCTCATGTGCATATGTATGCTGATGATACCATCATTTATACGAGTGATACTAAACTATCAAAAGTGGAATCCATGCTACAGGGTCAGTTTTCTAAAGTTGAAAGTTGGATAGCTATTAACAAATTATTCCTCAACACTGAAAAAACTATGTCCATGTTGTTTGGGACTAAAGCTAAACTACCTAAATTAACCTGACCCAGGTTATATAAGTCATATAAGTATCTGGGTATGTGGCTAGATCCAAACTTTTCTTTTGGTCTCCATACTGACAAGCTCATGTCAAAGCTCTATCCTAGGATTGGTTCTCTATATAGGAACAAATCAAACCTAGATTCCACAGTTAGGAAACATATTGTGCAGCAAATAATGCCGATCTTAGACTATGGAGATATTGTATACGATTCTGCAACACAGACCCATCTCGGTTAACTCTACACTCTGTGCAATACATTGTGCCGATTTTCCCTTCAGTGCAATTATAACACTCATCACTGTAAAATGTTAAAAGAGTTAAACTTTTCTTTTGTATTAATGATAATTTACCCTCTATGTTCTCTCTCCAACTCATATACAGGTATACATAAAATAAGAGAAATCTCAATGTATTCATCCTGTTAAAACACTCTCTGCATAAATAAATAAATAGCATACCTGTGTAGCTGTAATGGTGACTGTCCAGTGGGCCATAATTTACAGAGTGTTCATACTATAATAAACTTAAGTAAGGGAGGGATAGAAAAATATTAGAGGGAGGAGGAAAAGAGAGCAATCAAAAGAAGAAACATTGAGACAGAGGTTCATTTAATAGCACTTCAACCACTTCACCAAATAAAGACTAGTTAATTCATCCCAAATGAGACAAAGGTATTTCTTAGGAAGTAAGCCCTAGTAGCATCATAACTTCTAGAATGTTTTGCAAATAATAAAGGTAAGTATGTGGTATTTTTATGTGGAGATACAGTCTGTAAACCTAAAGCAATGCATAACAAGTACAGAATAACGCATTCATGGTAGTTTATTTTGCATCACCAGCTTTAATAGAATTACCGTATTTGCTTCAATATAAGACGACCCTGATTATAAGATGACCCCCCACACTTTGGATATTCCTTTAGGGAAAAAAACTAAAAGCCTGAATTTAAGACTACCCTACAGGCATTTTATTTAACTTGTATATATTCACATGTAAATTGCTTATTCATATTTAATACAAATTATGATATAAAAAAATGCGTTTCTTGTTTTTATTTCCTTTTATGTGCCAATGTGGCGCTACCCCCAGACTTGCCTAGTGCTACCTCTCCCTCCCAGACTGGCCCAATGCTGCCTCTCCCCCCCTCTCTCCCCAGACTTCCCCAATGCTGGTTCTACCCCCTTCCTCCCCCAATGCTGACTCTCCCTCCCCCAATGCTGGCTCTCTCCCCCCTCCCCCAATGATGGCTCTCTCCCCCTCCCTCAATGCTGACACTCTCCCCCCTCCCCCAATGATGCCCGTCCGGCAGTGTCATGATCTCAGGAACCCTCAATAGTCATCAACCTCAGCACACATCTTTATTCCTTGTTTTTCCACAGGTAATGGTCTGATCATCAAATATAAAAAAATAGTTGAGCAAATTAAAACTAATGTACAAAAATTCAGATCTGACACTAAGTTTGAGCAATTTGAAATTAAGTTAAAGAAACAACTTTATGATCACCACATAATCATTTAAACATCTCATCAAATCATGGAAGATCAAGAAAATTTCAAGAGACCAAAATGATTTTAAAATGAAAAACTGTTGAAAGCTAGGGATAAAAAAACATCTTCCGCTGTCTATGAAAGCTCAGATACTGAAACCACATCTAGCAATGAAAGCAATGAACCCTCAATAGAAGTCAATTCCCTGAGACCAAGTGGTATAATGAGTCAACTCTTAATCGTTTACTGTTTATTTCTTCATTTATATCATTTCAGTATATCTTACATAATATATATTTGTTTTATGTAAGTTACATGTTGTATTGATTAATTGTAATGGGCATATGTACCTGTAGAAGAATTTGTTCTGCCAATGTGTTTGAAAATGTTCCCAATTGCTTAGTGGCAAATTTGATTGATTATAGCAATGCAATTTGTACAGCATCACTAACTCATACTGCTTCTGTAATTAATTGGAGAAGAGAACTATATCTTATGTGCAAAGTCCTCCATTATGACGGGATATCTGTTAACTGCAGCTATCATATATTTGTATATTTTGTTTTTATTACCTCAGAAAATGCAATTACCTATTTCACTTGTTTTATTCACCATGTGTTTAAACTCATGGCTTTTAAAGTTACCAAACATGCAAGGGCAATGAAAAATCAGATGCAAAGACTGCACAGTCTTAAACTATGGTCTTGGGTTGCATTAATCGTGCTGGTTCACAGGTTCTTCATACATTGGTTCATTAATCCATGTCTCAATCATTTAGGTAGCTTCAGTTGTGCTTATTAAAATGTAGACTGTGCCCCTGTGAGATTATTTTAACTCAGTTTCTCTCTAATAATAAATCGAGCCCTTCTACTGTCCTATGAACCAACAGGCCTGACATCAACAGATATAGTTACATAAGATTCTTGAGCCATCAACACTCTCTATCTAGATCCAAAGTTCAATCAGTGTGAGGGTTATGGGCTTTTGATAATGCCCACTGAGTAAATGAAATTCAAGGTCACAGGTTAAGATTTGTCTGGACTGAGTTTAATCAAAATGAAAGACACAGGGTCAGGTGCGTGTGAAAGTGAGTTTAATCAATATCAGGTAATGGGATGAGATTAGGCCAAGCAAAGAGGAAAAAAGTTAATGTTTCAATGAAGTGAAACTACAATATGTGATGAGTCAAGACAATTGATATTACGATACAAGGAGGATACATGGCTACCACTAGTATTGTGCTTTGGTGGAGATGGATCAGATGTATGATATACATTTTCTGAAAGGTTGTCTGGCACCTCCTATGGGGATTCCATGATACTCAAAGTCTATTCGGGTTACTTAAGGGAGGAACTGTTGTTTATTTCAAAACCAAACATTATTATTATTGTTAATTAATAATTATTAAAGGACACCATATTAAATAACAATACCATATTTTACTTTTTAAATAACAAGTGTATATTTTGTTCATATTCTTTTTTAAACTATAAGAGCCTCTGCTGCCATGCCATGCATGTGCAATTTGTATTAAGCCACAAGGTGAAATCAACAGGAGACACAATAAAAACATATTTTTCTCTTATAAATGAACTGACTAGATCATTTAGATTTTATTTTATTGTTTACATTCACAGTATAAACAATGTTTAAGTAACAAAGTCCCATTAATCTGTGGAAGCAGAGAAAGATCATAGTCGACTGATATGAGGAAACTTGTGCTACAAGATGGGCAGGCTGAGTATCACTAGCCAAGTGCAGGCTCTAATCAGAGACTAGTGGTAGTAGGTTGTGAATCCAGATCCACTTAACCCCTTGGCGACACAGGACGGACTAGGTCCGTCCTGTGTGCCGAGGCGTTAGTGACACAGGACGGACCTAGTCCGTCCTGTGTCAAAACGAGCACTGAAAGCGGAGTTTTTCCGCTTTCAGTGCTCTAAGGGCATTGTAACGATGCTTCCGTGTGGAAGCATCGTACAATGCTAAAAAAAATGCCCGTCGGCATTTCGATCGCTCCGGAGAGCGATCGAAATGCCGGTTTTAAAGGCACAGTGCCTTTAAAACGCGGGCATTTAAAAAATGAGCATAGGAAGCGAATTTTTCGCTTCCTATGCTCAGAAAGTGTTCCTGATTGCCTCGCAAGTCGAGGCAATCAGAAACACAAAAAAAAAATGCACGATCTTGGTCACTAAGTGACCAAGATGGCGCTGCCCTTCTAAGGGCAAGAGCACAGGAGGCAGGAAGTACCTGCTTCCTGTGCTCTCTGGCTGTCACACGATTGCCTCTTCACAGAGGCAATCAGTGACTGCCAGGCACACTGACAGGCAGTGGGGATGCTCTCCTGAACATCCCCACTGACTGGTCAGATCAATATTAACTCTATATTGATCTGACCAGTTATGATCTGTCTCCCTCTCCTCACATTTTTTTTAGTGAGGGAGAGAGACAGATCAAAGTTCTAAAAGTAAGTAAAAGTTAAAAAAAACAATAAATACACAACACACAAATAATAAAACAATAAAAAAAAATTTATTAAAGCAATTCCCTGCGTTTAACCCCTTCCCTGCCACTGATCTTGCATAAGCAGTGATCGTGCACATCAGCGCATTTATTTTTGCTGTTTGTGCATTTTTTAGGGGTTAATTTTTTTGTACTGTAATTTATTACAGTACTAAAAAGGCTATTCTAAGAGTTATTAACCCCTTATTTGCCGTCGATCACTGCTTACGCAATGATATTGACGCCAAAGCAATTTTTATCTGTCTGCATATTTTTTTTTTTTTTTTACACATACCCGCTAGGGGATTACATGTAAAGTAAAAATATTTGAGTTTTTTTTTTTTAAGCTGCCTGAGCGCATAGCGATCAGTAACAGCGAATTAGTGGCAAAGGCGGTTTGGTGATTTCTCAATTAAGCTCACCATTCGCCCTGGTCAGATCAAAATTAATCGGATCAATATTCACAAATATTGATCTGCCTCCCTCTCCTCACTTACATTTTTGTGACGGAAAGAGACAGATCAGTATTAGTGATATAAAATAACATTTTATAAAATTAGCAGGTTTTATGAAAGTCTTTCACTGTGTATTAACCCCTTCCCTGCCATTCATCACTGTGTAAGCAGTAATCCTGCACAGCAACAGTATGTTTTGCTGTCTGCACTGTTTTATGGATTAATTTATTTGTACTGTAATGTATTACAGTACTAGATAGGCTCTTCTAAGAGCTATTAACCCCTTCTTTGCTCGAGATCACTGCTTACGCACTGATTCTGAGGCCGCGGACTCAGGGTTCGATTTTGACCCTATTCAGCTTTCTGATACATCATCTAGCGATGTATCGGTGGCTGCTGAGCCCTTGCCACAAGTAGTGATGGGGGTCTACCGATAAAAAAATATATGGTTTGGTGGGGGTAAATTACATTGGCTGGCTTCAAAGATATATCCCATAAAGGACACGGACGCAGGTTGACTACATGTCAAAATTCCAAGTTGGAATTTTGAGATGCGCATCTCACAAATGTTGCCTTCTAGCCAAAAACAAACCAACAAACCTATGCATGGGTGCTATCCCTGTACTCGGGAGATGTTGCTGAACACATATTGGGTTGTTGTTTGGCAGTGACATATACCAGAATCTGAGAATTCATGCCTGAAGTACAATGCATGTGGGAAAAAAAACTCCCAAAAAAGTACTACCACAAACTTTTACAAAGGCTGGTGGTAGAATTAGTACCTATACAGTATTAAAATACCACCATTTGAAATACCTTAGGATGTCTATTTTCCAAAAATATATGGTTTGATGGGGTAAAATTCATTGGACGGCTTCAAAAATGTTCCAAATGGAACATGGGCGCAGGCTGACTACATGTCAAAATTCCAGGTTGGAATTGCGCACCCCCTAAATGTGGAATTTTAGACCCAATACAAACCAACAAACCTATGCATGGGGGGTATCCCTGTACTCAGAAGATGTTGCTGAACACATATTGAGGTGTTGGTTGGCAGTGGCAAATACCAGAATCTGAAAATTCCTGCCTGAACTACAATGTGTGTGGGGAAAAAATGACATCCCATCCCTTTGACATAGGTTGGTGGTAGAATTAGCACTTGGAAAGTGTTAAAATACCACAATTTTAAATACCCTAGGATGTCTAGTTTTCCAAAATATATGGTTTTATGGGGTAAAATACTTTGACAGGCTTCAAAAGTGTCCCAAATGGAACATGGGCGCAGGCTGACTACATGTCAAAATTCCAAGTTGGAAATGCACCCCCCCCTAAACGTGGCCTTTTAGCCCCCAAATAATCTAACTAACCTACACATGGGTGCTATCCCTGTACTCAGGAGATGTTGCTAAACACATATTAAGGTGTTGTTTGGCACTGACACATAATAGGATCTGTGAATTCATGCCCGATGTACAATGAATGTGAAAAACAAATTACTATCCATAACATTGACATAGGCTGGTGGTAGAATTAGTGCATGAAAAGTGTTAAAATACTACCATTTGAAATACCCTAGGGTGTCTAGTTTTCAAAAATATATGGTTTTGTGGGGTAGAATACACTTTTTGGCTTCAAAAATGTCCCAAATGGGACATGGGCGCAGGTTTTCTGCACGTCAGAATTCCAAGTTGGAAAACCAAAAAGCGCACCTCTCAAATGTGGCCTTTTAACCCCCAAATAACCTAACCAACCTATACATGGGTGGTATCCCTGTACTCAGGAGATGTTGCTGAACACATATTGAGGTGTTGTTTGGCACTGACATATAACAGGATCTGTGAATTCATGCCCAAAGTACTATGTATGTGAAAAAAAATTACTATCCATAACATTGACATAGGCTGGTAGTATAATTAGTGCATGGAAAGTGTTAAAATACTACCATTTGAAATACCCTAGGGTGTCTAGTTTTCAAAAATATATGGTTTTGTGGGATAGAATACACTTTTTGGCTTCAAAAATGTCCCAAATGGGACATGGGCGCAGGTTTTCTGCACGTCAGAATTCCAAGTTGGAAAACCAAAAAGCGCACCTCTCAAATGTGGCCTTTTAACCCCCAAATAACCTAACCAACCTATACATGGGTGGTATCCCTGTACTCAGGAGATGTTGCTGAACACATATTGAGGTGTTGTTTGGCACTGACATATAACAGGATCTGTGAATTCATGCCCAAAGTTCAATGTATGTGAAAAAAAATTACTACCCAAAACATTGACATAGGCTGGTAGTATAATTAGTGCATGGAAAGTGTTAAAATACTACCATTTGAAATACCCTAGGGTGTCTAGTTTAAAAAAATATATGGTTTTGTGGGGTAGAATACACTTTCTGGCTTCAAAAATGTCCCAAATGGGACATGGGCACAAGTTTTCTGCATGTCAGAATTCCAAGTTGGAAAACCAAAAGGCGCACCCCCTAAATGTGGCCTTTTAGCCCCAAAACAAACCAACAAACCTATGCATGGGTGGTATCCCTGTACTCAGGAGATGTTGCTGAACACATATTGAGGTGTTATTTGGAAATACCCCTTCACATTTTAAGGTAATGTTTACCTAAATTGCAATATATGTGAAAAATTAAAAAAAAAGATTTTTTGCTGCAAACTTTGGCATAGATTGGTGGTAAAATGGCTACATGAAATGTGTCAAAATACCCCAAGTTAAATGCCCTGAGTTGTCTAGTTTTCAAAAATATGTACATGTTGGGGGTCATTCATGGATTTAGTACAGAAATCAGTGTTACAATGTCACTATCGCTAATTTTGAAAGAAGGGATTTTAAAATAGCTTTGCACCACTTATAGTTCTGGCCCTGTAACATGAATAAAAAAGCACAAAAACATAAAAACATGGGCTATTTCTGAACTCAGGACATATATTAGAAACTTTTTAGCAGTGTTTTTTTGTTGTCTCTTGTACATGAGTATACGATTTTTCAAATAAAAGTCATAAAAAAATAATTTTTTCAATTTTTTTGCCATATTTTATTATTTTTTTTACATCAAATTATATGCTATTATCAAAATAATGGTATCAAAAGAAAGCCCTTCTTATGACGATAAAAACGATATATAGTTTGTGCGGGTACCCTAAATGAGACAGAAATAAATTACAGCAAAACACAAACTGCTCAGAAATGTTAAAACAGCCCATGTCACCAAGCGTCGGACAAGCCAAAAAAGTCATGTCACTAAGGGGTTAAAGAACAGCGAGTGGGTTTTAAAGTGACTCTGTCACCTAAGCATTGTTTACACTTTGAATGTAGAGAATAAAAAAGTGATCTATACATTGTGTTAGCAGAGTTGTGGCATCTCCTTTTTATAACATTGTCTTTGACTTGATATGCAAATTATACTTTACATTCAAGAATAGTTCATTTGCATATCCAGCCACAAGTGATGTCATAAACAGGAGACACCACAGACACATTTTACCCATAAAATGATGCATGTATTTGCAATTCTGCAAAAACAATGTATTGTCGGATTATTAATAACCATAAAAATATGAATATGAGTTATTAATTATGAATCATAAAAAATATGAAAATTAATGATTCATATATATGGGTCCGACTAAAAATACCCGTATCAAGAATTCGTTATGTATGTGAGAGTTTGGATGACGTTTTTACAAAAGTAAATACAATGCAACAATTATTAATAAAATAATAATGAATTTATTGAACATAGAATAAAGATCAAACGGTAAGCAAAATAGCATAACAACAAAATACAGTATCAATATCTGTTAATCATAATTCACATGTAATACTTATAACATAAGTAAGTAGGACAAAACATGAATTATGAAGCTCTGTACCTATATCAACATGCATGTAGAATAATTTACTATGCAGTACGTTTCTGATCATAAAATGGCCATGCATTTTATTTAGATACAATCTACATTGATTATGATTAGTATTTAAAATGGTTAATGATAGTACACCATAATTACCTACAAATTACCAACATATACTCTGCTTAGGTAAGGTAATATTACTAAATCATATCACTACTCAAGGGGGCTATTTCTTAATCTGCTCGGTAAATGATAATGTATGTATTCTATCTTAGACTTTAAGAATGAGAATCTTAGATAATCTCTGGAGATTAGATATGACATATTTGGGTAAATAGCTAGACTATAAGAACTTATGGTTCTTGGTAATATCCATAGGATATTCCTCTGGCTTCCTTCTGCAGAAAGGATGACCGATAAACACCAGGCTAAAACATATAGATCCCAGAAAGTGTGGGATTTAAGTTTAATTTACCCAAATATATATGCTAATGACATCCATAAAAAATGAGATTATGCTAGAAACAAATGACCACATTTATACATTACCGGCAGAGGTTGGTTTGCAGTTGGGACTCCTTCCATTGAAGAATTGAGTGATGGGAGTTACTCCTGGGACTTATCTCAATACTAAGGGAATTGAGATTTCTATTGTTATAGTAAACATGTGCTATTAACCCCTTAGTGACATGACTTTTTTGGCTTGTCCGACGCTTGGTGACATGGGCTGTTTTAACATTTCTGAGCAGTTTGTGTTTTGCTGTAATTTATTTCTGTCTCATTTAGTGTACCCGCACAAACTATATATCGTTTTTATCGTCATAAGAAGGGCTTTCTTTTGATACCATTATTTTGATAATAGCATATAATTTGATGTAAAAAAAATAATAAAATATGGCAAAAAAATTGAAAAAATTATTTTTTTATGACTTTTATTTGAAAAATCGTATACTCATGTACAAGAGACAACAAAAAAACACTGCTAAAAAGTTTCTAATATATGTCCTGAGTTCAGAAATAGCCCATGTTTTTATGTTTTTGTGCTTTTTTATTCATGTTACAGGGCCAGAACTATAAGTGGTGCAAAGCTATTTTAAAATCCCTTCTTTCAAAATTAGCGATAGTGACATTGTAACACTGATTTCTGTACTAAATCCATGAATGACCCCCAACATGTACATATTTTTGAAAACTAGACAACTCAGGGCATTTAACTTGGGGTATTTTGACACATTTCATGTAGCCATTTTACCACCAATCTATGCCAAAGTTTGCAGCAAAAAATCTTTTTTTTTAATTTTTCACATATATTGCAATTTAGGTAAACATTACCTTAAAATGTGAAGGGGTATTTCCAAATAACACCTCAATATGTGTTCAGCAACATCTCCTGAGTACAGGGATACCACCCATGCATAGGTTTGTTGGTTTGTTTTGGGGCTAAAAGGCCACATTTAGGGGGTGCGCATTTTGGTTTTCCAACTTGGAATTCTGACATGCAGAAAACTTGTGCCCATGTCCCATTTGGGACATTTTTGAAGCCAGAAAGTGTATTCTACCCCACAAAACCATATATTTTTTTAAACTAGACACCCTAGGGTATTTCAAATGGTAGTATTTTAACACTTTCCATGCACTAATTATACTACCAGCCTATGTCAATGTTTTGGGTAGTAATTTTTTTTCACATACATTGAACTTTGGGCATGAATTCACAGATCCTGTTATATGTCAGTGCCAAACAACACCTCAATATGTGTTCAGCAACATCTCCTGAGTACAGGGATACCACCCATGTATAGGTTGGTTAGGTTATTTGGGGGTTAAAAGGCCACATTTGAGAGGTGCGCTTTTTGGTTTTCCAACTTGGAATTCTGACGTGCAGAAAACCTGCGCCCATGTCCCATTTGGGACATTTTTGAAGCCAAAAAGTGTATTCTATCCCACAAAACCATATATTTTTGAAAACTAGACACCCTAGGGTATTTCAAATGGTAGTATTTTAACACTTTCCATGCACTAATTATACTACCAGCCTATGTCAATGTTATGGATAGTAATTTTTTTTCACATACATAGTACTTTGGGCATGAATTCACAGATCCTGTTATATGTCAGTGCCAAACAACACCTCAATATGTGTTCAGCAACATCTCCTGAGTACAGGGATACCACCCATGTATAGGTTGGTTAGGTTATTTGGGGGTTAAAAGGCCACATTTGAGAGGTGCGCTTTTTGGTTTTCCAACTTGGAATTCTGACGTGCAGAAAACCTGCGCCCATGTCCCATTTGGGACATTTTTGAAGCCAAAAAGTGTATTCTACCCCACAAAACCATATATTTTTGAAAACTAGACTCCCTAGGGTATTTCAAATGGTAGTATTTTAACACTTTTCATGCACTAATTCTACCACCAGCCTATGTCAATGTTATGGATAGTAATTTGTTTTTCACATTCATTGTACATCGGGCATGAATTCACAGATCCTATTATGTGTCAGTGCCAAACAACACCTTAATATGTGTTTAGCAACATCTCCTGAGTACAGGGATAGCACCCATGTGTAGGTTAGTTAGATTATTTGGGGGCTAAAAGGCCACGTTTAGGGGGGGGTGCATTTCCAACTTGGAATTTTGACATGTAGTCAGCCTGCGCCCATGTTCCATTTGGGACACTTTTGAAGCCTGTCAAAGTATTTTACCCCATAAAACCATATATTTTGGAAAACTAGACATCCTAGGGTATTTAAAATTGTGGTATTTTAACACTTTCCAAGTGCTAATTCTACCACCAACCTATGTCAAAGGGATGGGATGTCATTTTTTCCCCACACACATTGTAGTTCAGGCAGGAATTTTCAGATTCTGGTATTTGCCACTGCCAACCAACACCTCAATATGTGTTCAGCAACATCTCCTGAGTACAGGGATACCCCCCATGCATAGGTTTGTTGGTTTGTATTGGGTCTAAAATTCCACATTTAGGGGGTGCGCAATTCCAACCTGGAATTTTGACATGTAGTCAGCCTGCGCCCATGTTCCATTTGGAACATTTTTGAAGCCGTCCAATGAATTTTACCCCATCAAACCATATATTTTTGGAAAATAGACATCCTAAGGTATTTCAAATGGTGGTATTTTAATACTGTATAGGTACTAATTCTACCACCAGCCTTTGTAAAAGTTTGTGGTAGTACTTTTTTGGGAGTTTTTTTTCCCACATGCATTGTACTTCAGGCATGAATTCACAGATTCTGGTATATGTCACTGCCAAACAACAACCCAATATGTGTTCAGCAACATCTCTCGAGTACAGGGATAGCACCCATGCATAGGTTTGTTGGTTTGTTTTTGGCTAGAAGGCAACATTTGTGAGATGCGCATCTCAAAATTCCAACTTGGAATTTTGACATGTAGTCAACCTGCGTCCGTGTCCTTTATGGGATATATCTTTGAAGCCAGCCAATGTAATTTACCCCCACCAAACCATATATTTTTTTATCGGTAGACCCCCATCACTACTTGTGGCAAGGGCTCAGCAGCCACCGATACATCGCTAGATGATGTATCAGAAAGCTGAATAGGGTCAAAATCGAACCCTGAGTCCGCGGCCTCAGAATCAGTGCGTAAGCAGTGATCTCGAGCAAAGAAGGGGTTAATAGCTCTTAGAAGAGCCTATCTAGTACTGTAATACATTACAGTACAAATAAATTAATCCATAAAACAGTGCAGACAGCAAAACATACTGTTGCTGTGCAGGATTACTGCTTACACAGTGATGAATGGCAGGGAAGGGGTTAATACACAGTGAAAGACTTTCATAAAACCTGCTAATTTTATAAAATGTTATTTTATATCACTAATACTGATCTGTCTCTTTCCGTCACAAAAATGTAAGTGAGGAGAGGGAGGCAGATCAATATTTGTGAATATTGATCCGATTAATTTTGATCTGACCAGGGCGAATGGTGAGCTTAATTGAGAAATCACCAAACCGCCTTTGCCACTAATTCGCTGTTACTGATCGCTATGCGCTCAGGCAGCTTAAAAAAAAAAACTCAAATATTTTTACTTTACATGTAATCCCCTAGCGGGTATGTGTAAAAAAAAAAAAATATGCAGACAGATAAAAATTGCTTTGGCGTCAATATCATTGCGTAAGCAGTGATCGACGGCAAATAAGGGGTTAATAACTCTTAGAATAGCCTTTTTAGTACTGTAATAAATTACAGTACAAAAAAATTAACCCCTAAAAAATGCACAAACAGCAAAAATAAATGCGCTGATGTGCACGATCACTGCTTATGCAAGATCAGTGGCAGGGAAGGGGTTAAACGCAGGGAATTGCTTTAATAAAATTTTTTTTATTGTTTTATTATTTGTGTGTTGTGTATTTATTGTTTTTTTTAACTTTTACTTACTTTTAGAACTTTGATCTGTCTCTCTCCCTCACTAAAAAAAATGTGAGGAGAGGGAGACAGATCGTAACTGGTCAGATCAATATAGAGTTAATATTGATCTGACCAGTCAGTGGGGATGTTCAGGAGAGCATCCCCACTGCCTGTCAGTGTGCCTGGCAGTCACTGATTGCCTCTGTGAAGAGGCAATCGTGTGACAGCCAGAGAGCACAGGAAGCAGGTACTTCCTGCCTCCTGTGCTCTTGCCCTTAGAAGGGCAGCGCCATCTTGGTCACTCAGTGACCAAGATCGTGCATTTTTTTTTTGTGTTCCTGATTGCCTCGACTTGCGAGGCAATCAGGAACACTTTCTGAGCATAGGAAGCGAAAAATTCGCTTCCTATGCTCATTTTTTAAATGCCCGCGTTTTAAAGGCACTGTGCCTTTAAAACCGGCATTTCGATCGCTCTCCGGAGCGATCGAAATGCCGACGGGCATTTTTTTTAGCATTGTACGATGCTTCCACACGGAAGCATCGTTACAATGCCCTTAGAGCACTGAAAGCGGAAAAACTCCGCTTTCAGTGCTCGTTTTGACACAGGACGGACTAGGTCCGTCCTGTGTCACTAACGCCTCGGCACACAGGACGGACCTAGTCCGTCCTGTGTCGCCAAGGGGTTAAAAGCCTCATATTCCTGAGTTCTCCCCAGAAGGAGAGGACTCAGCCCTTTTCTAAAACATTCCCATCTCTCAAAATCAGTCTCCCCAGGTCTTTTCAGGTATCTCAGCTCTCTCTCTACACCCCCTGTATCAACTTATCAACCAAACCTTATCTCAGATTCACACCCTGTTTCTGTAACTTCTAGCCAATTGAATGGATGGGTGTATTTAATTTAAATGAGATGAGGTCATGGTTTATAGCTACACCTGGATTGTGAGTATAATATAAGACAATATATGTTTAAATGTCTAAAAGTGTTAATAC
The DNA here is from genome assembly GCA_036172795.1 of Pelodytes ibericus. Lineage (NCBI taxonomy): Eukaryota > Metazoa > Chordata > Amphibia > Anura > Pelodytidae > Pelodytes > Pelodytes ibericus. Next base: position 108,688,098 of record CM069861.1, on the reverse strand, counting down.
AATTTGAAATTAGAGTAAATATGTATCATATTCTTATTCATATCATTGCACATTAAATAAAAATGTATAATAAAATATATACCACACTAATAAAACAATAAAAACAATATTCTAATTAGTATGTAGGATTAATAATACTTTTACTAATTTTAATTAGTGAAGGTGTGATATAAGTATATATTTTATTGGGTGATTTGAATCAACTAGGTCTATTTATAATAACCCTTATTAGATTCTACAAATCAAAAATCCCAATAATCTCAGTGTGTCTGTGTCTGTCAGTTTCTGCCAGTTTGGGTGGGCTAGCAAGTTGCAGAGAAGCCCCCCTTCTCCTCTAGTATGTACACAGCTGTGTCTGCATCAGTACAATGAGATGTAATAAACCTTGCACAACAATGGCCACCTTATCTGTTCAGGTGATACTATGAACTTATCAGTAAAATATTTGGTTACAGATAACAGAGTTAGGAATGTGGAAGACTTTCCTTTTATCCTCAGGGACACAGAATAAGATTTTAACACACAGAAGGATGTCCAAAAACTGTCACAAAATGGAGGCTGCTTGCATCCATCTTGTTATACTTTGCTTCTGCTTTATTCATATGTACCAGTCTCGAGATTACTGATCAATACCTCTGACAGTATAGATAACTTTTATTTTTGTTTACTTTAATGCAAAGTTGAGACTTTTCTTACAGCTTCAAAGAGAAGAGGGGATCAAAATAAACTTCAGTATTTGGCAGCTTAGGTAAAAAAAGGAGGGAAGAGCTAGTGTTTTATGACAGAAGGCACAAAGTAAATGAAAAAAGTCCCAAAGAAAATTCATCTTGTGTGTAGAAAAAAATGCATATTAAAACAGTAAGTGAAATGTAATAATCCTGCTTACAAGTCTAATTAAACAATTCCAACTGTAGTTGCATACCTTACCTTGTAGTTTCAGACAGAGGAGAGGGTAGAAAGTGTGGCAAGCGTAATAGTTATGTTATGAATTATAAGTGGATGAATTATGTAAACATTAAGATAATTTATAAAACATAATGTGAAATGTATATGTCACAGAAAAAGAGCAAATAATCTCCATGGTGTTTTATACATATGGCATAATTTATATCACATGTGCAGTCAGTTTACAAGCTAAAAATCATGTGGCTAATTTTCATAAGTGGATTCATTTATTAAACTTTTAAGATACATTTCCCACTATCAAAATATTTTATGTAAATTTATGACAATAAATAATTGAATTAACTACATTAAGTTACAGAAACTGTTCATATGAAAGAGATTAAATTATGTAGCGCACACTACAATGAAATAGTAATGTATGACACTAATTGAAGGTGATTAAGTCTGGTGAACTCTTTTTATGACAGTTGTTAAGATAAATAAAGAAACTTGCATGGGAAGTTCATTTTGCATATAGATCACATGAGGCAGATTTAAAAAAAAATGTGTTTCCTGAAGGAAAACATTTTGCTGATATATTATGTAAACAAGCAGGATTAGATGAAAATGTGCATGCTTTATGTCAAGATGTTATCACTCAACCTGTAATTGCTGAGAATTTAATATGCTTTAAATATGTCATTCTCCTGTAACCAGGTATTCTATAATTGGCAGTCAGGTAGTATATTGTTATAATTTAATACAATATTAGCTAAATAGAGAAGTCGGTTCTAAAACATTTTCACATTGGGACGCCTGGGGCAGGAGAATCAGGACAGAAGTAAAGCTCAGCGGGACATCAGCTGAGCCTCCAAAAATTAGGGCTAACTTGCCTCAGGAAGCATGCATTTATTGTTCTTCCTCTACACATTAAAGGGACAGTCTATTCCTCAAAATCACTTTGGTGCAAGATGAAGACTACTGCTTATGTAGTGCACAGTCTTTTTTTTTCCCAGTGTAATTTGATGCAGGAATTCTGCATAAATCCTATTTTTAATATTTGACTCAAGCCCTCCTCAGTGATTATTCTGCATGTTTACTGCAGGTGCAGCAGCACTGATTCTATAGACACTGAGGATATAAAGTTTTGTTTAATTTAGTCCCTTCCTGTCACGAATACATTGTGTGAATTCTGAGTGACCTTGCTCTTGTACACAGTAGGATCTCTTAACAGTGCAACGCATTGTCTGATGACATCACTAGAGAGAATGAATTTAATTTTTCTCATTGGTTCCTGCAGCAAATAAAAAAATTAATTTACTTTTACTCGGATAGCGTGGGCAGTCCTAGTTTCTTGCAAACTATTGTAATTTCACAATTTCATCTAGCTGTAAGTATTTTATATTTTAAGCAATACAAAATGTAAAACATGCTTTTTCAAGGGCTTTGAAAGCACATTAATATACATTAATATTTGGAAGATGCATTTGGGCACTAGACAGTCCCTTGAAGGGGTTATTTACAAAAAAACTTTCCATCAAAGATTTAAAAATTAACGGATCACCATAGAAACCAATAGAATGTTCCTGCTGTTTAGATCACGTGTATATATTATTATTTATGATACAGTCACACTTAAAAAATAACTATGTTCAAAATTGTCTTTAAAACCCCAACACCATTTCTAAACTTTTTCATATCATAGGGCAAAATAATGAATTCCCAAAAAATGGTGTGTTTGGGGCATATGGCTTTTCCATAAGCGCTCTACCTGCTTGGGGGAATATCACTTAAAACCTATGACAAATGTAATGATGAATGCTGCATTATCTAGAATGTGCAGCAATATTACCTGGTACTTTAAAATGTTTATCAAATGAGATATCAATATGATAAAAAGTCACACTACTACTATAATAACAAAACAGTTAATTAGCAACTGTATTACATTTATATTCCCTCTTTACTAGACCCGTAAGCCCTCAATATGGTTGACTGTATTAGGTTTTAGTCAATCACAATACTTTTCTAAATACCTATTGACTTCAATAGGGACAACATCTTCTTTGAAGCACTAAAAAACATATAGTGACTGATTGGATGTCAGTGGTCATTATACTTTTTCCATACCAGGTGGGATAGAATAAGGACTCATGCAGTCAGTGTCATAATCCATGTTAATGACTTGCTTATAATTTATATAGTTTACATTTAGAGAGTATGTTTCTTCTAGTTCATATGAAATAAGATCTATATGTGAAAAATATATGCAATTGAATGCTAGATTTGTGTTAAACTTGCAACACAAATTTTACATATGGACAATATTGTACATGAGTATTTGATCTCCAGGCCGTGCTTTACAACCTTAATGTACACTGAAATATATAATTTACAAATTATTTAATACATATTATATGAACATCCTGCTGAAAGAACCCACAATCATAGTTGTGAAGGACAATGTGAGACTGATGGGGAAAAAGATATTTTAACTGGTTTTGTTTCATGTGAATTTATCATAAAATGTACAATTGTCTATTTCATTTTTTTCTCATAATTGCATTATTTTACATTTTTCTGACTTTTCTTCAGGTTGAAATCTGGTCATGTTTACTTTAAGGTTAATGGTCTACTAAATCAATGACATGTGACATATAAATCTGGAGTCCCATGCTAGAATTGAGACATTGATTTGCCTCTGTGCCATACATTTAGAGTGTTGCTGTCAACAGTTCTTAATATAGAGGAATATTAATGGATAATTATATTTACAGAGATTTTCTACGCTATACATGTATACTTTCTAAACCTAGATATATTGGGCAGGAGCATAGATTAGTGCAAAATACTGTAATGTTAGTTTAAATATATGACAACTAACTCCATTTTGTATTTTTATTTTGTTTGGGGTCTGAATTTTGGGAACCTGGCCAGTTCCTTTGGTTGGTTTCAATGCAGTCAGTGAGAACCGTCTGGAAGCCACCATACAAAGGGTTGGAATATTTTCCAGAATATTTCTCTGATAGTAATGTAAAAAAAGACTTGGCACTCAGATTGGAGTTCACCTGTGGAGCTGACGAGCTGCCCGGGGTTTGTCCGATTGAGACTCTTGCCTGACTGAACACAGGACTCCCCAGTCAAAAGTGTTGGCCAGAATTTTGTCATCTCAATCAGTGAAGTATTATTTTCTTACTATCCAAGTTAATTTCTTAGCATTTATATCTGAACAGTTATATTTAAGCATGTATGTCCAAGTATTTATAGGCAAGCATTTTTATCTTAACATTTAATAAATAAAAGCAATTTAATCTCAATTGCTTGGGTGTTGTTTTCTTACATATTGGAAAGAAAAATGTAGACTCAGCATTCCGATGTATTCACTCTTTGTGATCACTAACTCGGATTAAAATTCACTACATCAAATACATCAGAGATCCAAGTCTGTAGTTTACTTTCCAATATACACTGCCTGGCCCAAAAAAAAGTCGCCACCAAAAAAAAAGGTCACAGACGCTAATATTTTGTTGGACCACCTGTAGCTTTGATTACGGCACTCATTCGCTGTGGCATTGTTTCGATATGCTTCTGCAATGTCACAAGATTTTTCCTTCCAGAGTTGCATTAATTTTTCACCACAATCTTGTAAAGCAAAGCCTTCTCCAGCACATCCCAAAGATTCTCAATGGGGTTTATATCTGGACTCTGTGGTGGCCAATCCATGTGTGAAAATGATGTCTCATGCTCCCTGAACCACTCTTTCACAATTTGAACCCAATGAATCCTGGTATTGTCATCTTGTAATATGCCCGTGTTATCAAGGAAGAAAAAAAATCCATTGATGGAATAAGCTGTTAATTCAGTATATTCAGGTATTCACCTAACCTCATTTTTTGGGCACATAATGTTGCTGAACCTAGACCTGACCAACTGCAGCAACCCCAGACCTATTTGCTTAGTTAAATCCAGATAGCAACTTTTTTGGCCAGGCAGTGTATATATGTTTGATGTATCAGGCCGCATTAACCTAGAGCACCAGAAGCTCCATTGAGGGCGGAGATCCCGGAGTTCAAGATACGTTCCTGGAGAGACAGGCAACTGAAGCCTGTAACTCTTGTTGCTTTCTTATACCAACCGTTTTTGGGTGTTGTTTTCTTATCACAAACATTTGGGCGTTGTGCTTTGATTATTGTGTCCTGAACAAAGTAGCAATACAAATACTCTACCAAACATGCTGATGCCCTAATTAGAAAAATGTGTCAATTTCATAAGATTGATACACTGGAGCAATACTGGAGCAATATTTGAACTGAATTAACTATAGATGGAAGAGAATGTCAATGCGGACTTAATTCTGATATTGTGCATTCCGGAGGGGGTTTAAATGTGAATAAAGTTTACAGTTTGATTGTCAGCAGTCCGTCAATGATAATGCAATGCAATCTGTTGTCAATGTAAGACATCCAGGCAGCTGTGAAGGCTACTACTGTACTAGACTTTTCAGAATGACACTAATACATTTTAATGGCTTGATTTTTCATGCATAAAATATCTCAATGACTCCTCCTACTTGCACAGCAGTGGCTCAGAAATACCATCACTTAGACCACTGTCTAATACTATGTAGATTAATAAATATTTGGTTGAAGGTTGTCATGACTACTTTCACTTAAAATAATACGGTATACACTTTGTGTATGTCATATATACTTTGTGGGTGAGCCTTATTTTTCTAATATTTATTGACAATTCTATATTCCTCTGTGTGTTTTCCTGTACGTAGAATCTTTATAATGCTCATTACTAGCAGGAGTGTGGAAAGTCAAGCCTTATCTTAAAGCATTGCACTAAGAAAGTATGAACAAAAACTTCCAATCTTTGAAATACAATCTTTTATCTATGGACTGTTGTGGTATTGGTTTATTGAGAGAAGGCACAATGGGACATGATCCATGTTGGATCACAATCATCTGATCTCATTATTTCAGAGGTAAGTTGTAGATTTCAGGTCTTAAATAGTTTAATAAGTAGGAAGCAAATTTTGCAAAGCAGACAGAAGGTAACTTTGTGATAGTAAGGAATACTTGCCACACAACACAGAGGATATCCTGTTTGACTCTCATGTCTTCAACAAGTCTTATCAGCAGGGGCGTTGCTAGGTCTCCAAAAGATCCGGGGGTGGAGCCCGTGATAGATTTGATAGAAGTGGAGTAAATAAGCTCACATGCTTAGGCGGCCTACAGACTAATATAATTGATGCCAATGAACAATAGGTATATGTGGGTATATATAAGGGCACCGGGAAATTATACCTGGTTATTGTTGTCCTTGCATGGTGCCCTCGCCGCTGGGATCATTTTATTTATTTATTTATCCAGAGGAGCGCGAGGGAGAAGTGTGTGCACCAACTGCACAGTCTTATAGTGTCTGAGCACTGAGTGTGCTCAGCAGGGCTAGAAACAACAGCAGGGCACAGACCAGGCTAGAATGGGATATAGCAGCCTGGAGGGGGACATATTAATAGATGCACTTTTTTTTGCTGACTTGTGTGTAAGTGTATGTGACTGACAGTGTGTGTGTGTGTGTGGATGACTGACTGCATGTGTGTATGTGTGACTGATTGTGTGTTTACGTAACTGACTGTCTGTATGTCTGCCTGTGATTGACTGTATGTGTCTGTTACTGATTGTATGTGTTTTTCTGTCTGTTACTGGCTGTGTGTGTCTGTCTGTGACTGTGTGTGTGACTGACTGTATGTCTGCCTGTGACCGACTGTATGCGTGTGTCTGTATGTGTGTGTGTGCCTGTCTGTCTGTGACTGACTCCACAGCAATAAAACTCACAGTAATTTGAAAATGTGTAGGTATAATACAGACTCCACAGCAATAAAATTCACAGTAATGTGCAGTGTGTGAGTGTATCACAGTCTCAACAGCAATAAAACTCACAGTAATGTGCAGTGTGTCACACACTCATGCTGCACAATACTGTACCACAATACACAATAAGACTCACAGCACGCAAGAAACTCACATTACTCGAAGTTACACTTATACACATAAATACACAGCCACAAATACACACATATGCAGCCACACATACACACTTGCACAGTTACACATACATACACACAATCCCACTTACACACACCAACTTACATTACACACAAACTTGTATGTGAGCAAATTCCCATGATTTCAAAATAACTGAGCATACAAAATGTTGTGTATGTTGCAAACACCATTTACCAGACTTTGAGAAAAAAAAGTAGACCAACAGTCTCATAATATGCCATAATATAGGGGATATCACCCCCCCCACACACACACACAGACACCGATCTTTATACCCCCTCCACATAGATACCCTTACATAGACAACCCTACACTCACCCACTCTCTTACACACACACACACACACATACACACACACATCCAGACAACATAAAACAGACACCCTTATACACACAGATGGCCTTTCCCACAGATATTCTGTCACGCAGAAACGTGTGTAAACCTGCAACTCTCACACACACATCATAAGTATTTTTTTTTTAATAAAAAGGGGTCAAAAACCTGGGGAGAATAGGCTGAGGTATGGTCCTTCTACCAACCTCATAAAAGAGAGAAGTGCAGGGAATTGAGATGGGAATTCAACTGAATGGGAGAATTTTTCTAACTCCGCACATTTAACCTTAATTTTGAAATTCCCATCTCACTTCCCTGCAATTCTCTCTTTTATGAGGTAGTAATACTATAACGAGGTACATGGTATTTTTAATGCCATGTTTATGGACTTTTATTGCCATGAATATAAAGACTATATATAAAGATGAATCACTATTATTTATATTGAATGTGATAATCAAGTGTGAAAATAAAAATAATATGAGATGATAGCATTGTTTCACATTATTATCACATTCAATATGAATAATAGTAATTAATCACATTTTCTCCTAGTAATCTCACTGGGATTCACACTCTGCCACTCATAACTCTGCCACTCACACTTTCACACTCACACACTTACACTCTGCCAATCACACACTCATAACTCTGCTGCTCATGCTTACACTCACACACACACTCATAACTCTGCTGCTCACACTTAAACTCTCACACACTCTGCCACTCACACACAGATACACGCACACTCATAACTCTGCCACTCACGCTTACACTCACTCACACACACTTACACTCTTCCAAACACTCACACTCTGCCACTCACACACACACTTACATTCTGCCACTCACACACATAACTCTGCCACTCACACCCACTTACACTCTGCCACTTACAAGTTAAATCAGTGTAAAGATCAACATTGAGTTTCTTGCAAAACTGCCATTTGTGCACATATTGTATCTGCACATTTTTCCTTTCTTTTCTGTCTATACAGGAGACAAATAGAGTCAAGTTGATATCTTTATTGGCTAATTGAGTAGATTAAGAGTGTAAACTTTCTAGACCCCTCAGGTCTCTTCAGCAGGCATGTTATACAAAATATATGTGAAAAACATCTCATAAATAAAAGTACACATCACATGTTATGTTAAGAATGGAATGCAGTTTTTTGATCAGTCCATGGTGAGATGTAACTGTAGTCATCCTCTGGAGGTGCCAGAAGACCTTCACACTAAGTGGGGTATGGATGTCTGGCTTGCAGACTGATCTATAATGTGATTATGGGACAGAAATGAACTATCCTGGTTGAGGCCATTATTTCAACTGATGTAGATTTTCTGAGTTTGGAACATTCCCGTTAATACAGTCAGTCTCCTGTATCTGACTCTGTGTCTATTTTGGCAAAAATGTTCTCCCACTGTCTCTCTCCTTTTGCTATTGATGTTGGATCTGTGGGAATTAAACTGTTTATGTGATGATTCGGTTTGTTGATATCTTGCAGAGAACTTCAACTTGGGGGTGGTAGGTGACCACCAGTGGCACACTGCTTCCTTTATCCTGTTCTTTATACATAAGCAGATTTTTTTCTGTAAATGTTGGTAGCTGTATGTTTCTGGCTTTTAATAATGTCGGCACCTTGGCCTTGTTTTATAAAGTCTCCGCTGAGATTCTGAGGGGGTTTGTCACATTCTGCCGGATCAGAACAGGTACGCCAGAACAGATCTGTACTTTTTCAGCTAAAATGTTTGGTTTGACAATTATAAATCCATCTGTTCTTTTAAGTCGTTTGACACAATGCCATTAACTGGTGCAATATCATGTAACTCTGAAATGCATAATTTAGGGTTTTGTATACATAGAACACCAAAAAATGTATACATTTATAATAGCTGATAACAGTCATATGTTCTAAATTAAATCAGGCAGATCAAAATGAGACTCTAGATCATGAAAGGAATATTGATTTTTTTAATAAAATGGTTTCTCTTTAAAATGTAATTCATTTTTAACAAATTAATGGGTTGAAGAATGTATTGTACACTGACAGCTCTTCCTGCTAATATCTGCTTAAATCTTATTTCTGGTCGGGTAGCTATCATATGACCTTAGGTGTCACAAAGTGTGATATAATTAACCATTTACACAAAGTGGTGTGAATGAGAATGGCATAACTCTGAGAAATGAAAGGGTGAGCATATCTCGAAGAATGTCATAACTGTTAACACTACTGAGTGTATAATTGAGATTAAAAAGCTGCCTTTTTTGCTTCACTAATCTTGTGGTCTAGTATTAAAAGCTTTCATAGGGTAAGGTGAAAATGAATGAATTGCTCATTAACCTATTCACCAAAGAAGTACACGCATATTAATATTAAGATATTAACCCTATAAGGAGAGGGGATTTTCCTGGGCCAATGACCAGACAATTTGTCCATTCTGATATGTGGTTTTCCTCTCTGTCATTTAATATAAGCATACAAGTTATATGTTGCTTTTTATAGTTAGAGCTTTCTTTGTAAACAATATACATATACACAAACTACAATTTAGTATTCAAAAATGCATGTAAATGGGGATTGTTTTTAAAAAACTGTTTTGTTTTACTATTATCTCAATAATATAGTACACAACTAGTACAGCATTAACACTGACCATTTTATTCTAACGACAGGAAATGCTTTCATGTTTTTTTCCCACTCGCCTGCCATTCTGTAATTTACAATTAGCATGTGAAGTACAGAGAGTGAATTAGAGGCAATGACATTGATTTTGCCATCTAATTTGCATGTGATCACATGACCAGAAAAACGCCAATTTGGTCCAGGATCATCAGTGCCCGCGGTTGAGAGGCAGAGTCCTGGACCAGTTACACACATGATGGCGTTTACCTACATGATGAGTTAACACGTCGTAATATTGCGAACAACATGGCAACTATGACGAATTAACTTGTCATTAAAAAATCTAGTTTATCATTTTACTTCAGGTTAATTTGTCTGTTTGACTTATATTAAGTAAGTAATTCAAATCGAAATATATTGATGTTGGTCTGTTTATTATTTTCTACCTAGTTTGTTAACTCCTTGGCGACCGTAGAATGTTCTGTGCCTAAAATACTGAGCTCAAGTGCCTGTAGGACAGACATGGGGGGGGCACTATGAACTGTGGGTCCCGCTGCAGGATGCCCTCTATAACACAAGGCCACTTCGAGTGGCCTCGGTCTGACAGAGTAAATGTAACTGGCACTCAAAGTGAGCACTAGCTACATTCAACAGAATCTCGCCATGCCAGAACTTTTGTGTTTCCCGGATTTCGGTAAGAACGCACAAGATCTGCAAAGACCCTGATCGGTATCTGCCTCTGTGTCCCTGGCTCTGGGATTGGTGCAAGGAACACAAAATAGTCATTTTGGTGGTTTGTACTTAAGGACAAAAGTATTATGCAGCATTAAGGAGTTAATTGTGGTGATTGTTATCCTTTTTTGTTCTTTTGCTTTCAAAATGCATGTTTTGAAATTATCAGTATAGCAGTTTTCTATATTTTAATGCTACAGTGTGTTAAACTGAGATTAACATCCTTTGATGATCAGTAGAGAGTGTTTAACAGCAAGTGTGAAAAAATCCACTCTTGACACTGAAGAAGAAAAAAAAAAACTTTTGTTCAGAAGCAGGTGTAACTTCACAAAAGGACTCCTGGTGAGATCTCTCAAGAGAACAAGTGGGACACTCCGTGTAGGAATCTACTGTAGCATAGCATTTCCTCCAGAGTCTGAATAATCCTTCAACAGTTCTGCATTCATCTCAGTACTTTTATTTAAGTGTAATATATATTATGTCTGCAAACATGTATTGCTCTTGAAACATTGGAATGCATTATCCAAGGAATCTGAAAATTGGTTAGATACTAAGGGTTTAATAGCAGGGAATTGACAATTGCTGTATTTACCGCGAGGCATCCTAGGCTGATGCCTAGGGCGGCAAATTTTGGGGGACGGCAGCGCCCCCCAGCACTGAAAAAAAAAAAAAAATCCGTCCCTTTAAGAAAAAAAATAAAAAATAGACCGCGCTTGCAGGCAGAGACGGAGGTGAGAGGGGATCGGAAGATCCTCCCTCACCATCGCTCTGCCTGCCAGGCTGCACAGGGAGGCGAACAGGCAGCACAGAGAAACCTCTGTGCTGCCTGTTCGGCTCCCAGTGCAGTGTGACACGGAAGTGCCGACAGTCACGTGACGGGCGCGCTGACGTCATACGTGCGCCCGGTCACGTGACCTGTCGGCACAATCGCCGGGAAGCAGAACAGGCAGCATGGAGGGACCATGCTGCCTGCCACTAACCACCAGGGAAAGGTAAGTGCTGATGGGAGTCAGAGTGTGTGTGATGGGAGACAGTGTGTGTGACTGAGTGTGATGGGAGTCAGAGTGTGTGTGATGGGAGACAGTGTGTGTGACTGAGTGTGATGGGAGTCAGAGTGTGTGTGATGGGAGACAGTGTGTGTGACTGAGTGTGATGGGAGTCAGAGTGTGTGTGATGGGAGACAGTGTGTGTGACTGAGTGTGATGGGAGTCATAGTGTGTGTGATGGGAGACAGTGTGTGTGACTGAGTGTGATGGGAGACAGCTTGGGTAGGGGGGGTGCCCGGATTTTGTCTGCCTAGGGCAGCACAAAATCAAGATACACCACTGACTATACAATTTATCCTCAGTGCCTGACCAAAGAAACAATATAAAAAAACAAAATAATAACAAACAATTGAGGATACATAAAATATAATAAAATGGAAAATAAGTAAAAATATATGCTATGCCAGGAATAGAAAATTGTAGAAGTTTAAAAAAAAGGATACAATAAAGATAAAAATAAATAATAAATATATGCTGCTCATTTAAAACCCATAGCTTAAAAGGGTAGTAGAAAACCAATAAAAATAAATAAGGAATGTGAAATAATAATAATAATAATACAAAAAAAAACATAGTTGGGTGAACCAGGCAACAAGACTAATCCCAGTTAAAGCAGCTACCAAAAAACACCAAAATGTGATCCTTCAACACACATAAAAAGATGGGGTAAAATATAAAAATGTCTAAAGAGAATGGCAGACACTCTACAATTGATAATTACATAGATATGCAATTGTATTAACACATATGATAAAAGATGTTAGCACACTGATAAAATGTGGATAAAAATGAAGAATTATAACATATTTCATAAAAACATGGTACACTTGCGATAACAATAATATAATTTATAAAATCTTGCCTCTATATTCAAAATTGCGTCTGCATCAAAAGTGATTTATAAAACTGATAATGCAATAACGGAGAGCCTCTCCACTGTATCCCTAATTAAGTATATTTCCTAAGTTTGATTCTGTGATTCGAGGACTGTTAATTAAAAATAAAAATGATCTTTATTATACATTTGTGATTACTTTAAATAAAATTTCTATATACCTAAGTTGAAACTTTAAGTACATACCCAAATCAATATGAATTGTGTTATACATTTTCCATTTCTATTTTAAAAAAAATGGTACATAAATTCACAATCCTCTTTGTTATATATTTATGATTTTTTTGTTTGGCATTCCTATATAACCCAACTGGTAAAGCTAAGATTAAAAAGTTGAATATATTTCCCATTCTAAATATCAAAAATGTATGTATTTCGGTTTCAAATTGTGTATTACATTTTGGAGAAGGGGGAAAAAAATGACACCCTTATAATTATATTAATACTTATGAAACATCTTTGAATACATTTCCCAATTCTATGACTGAGTGCCTACATTTTCCAATTTTCAGTTTTGAAAAAAAAAAAAATCATACATTATATTTCTAGTTGTGGTACATCTTTGAATACATTTTCTTATTCTATGACTCATTGAGTGCCTACATTTACCATTTTCATTTGTGATAAAAAACAAAACACCCCATTGTGTTTGTTATACATTTGTGATTAATTATTAGTATTCTTATAAACCTAAATTAAAACTAGAAATACAATTCAGTATGTCTTGTATTTTATGTTTTCCAATTCTTATACATTTCTTTCTTCATTATTAGAATTGTTATGAGCTTTGTGTTTATTTTTGCCATTTGATCTGCTAATAACTAACAATAAGGAACTTATCTCAAACATCAAAGTAAGAGTACACTTGAGAAGAGTGACCGTAACATGGTAACATTTGAGATTAATTCAAAAATGCAAATTGGTAGCTACTCCACCAAAACACTTACATTTAGAAGGGCCAACTCTCTTGAACACATAGACTGGCATTGATTGTTTTCTGGACAACCAAGCAAACACAGATGACATGTGGAATACCTTCAATCACACACAGAATTACATATCAATATATACACTTGGGAAACAAATTAAACCAAAGGGACGTAAGCCAGGACATAAAAAAAGAAAAAAGAAAAAGGCCTTTATACATTATAAAAGTGAAAGGTCAGCAGCATCATTTATAGAGTACAAGATGCAAACAAAGCCTGTCAAAAGGTGATTAAAATGGATAAATTGGAAATGAGAAACTAATTGCTAAAGTGAGTAAAACTAATCCCAATTTTTTAAAGTATGTAAATGAAAAAAATAAAGGGGGAAAAAGTTGTTCCTTTGTTATCCTAAATGGGGAATTTGGTTAGTGAGGACAGAGAGAAAGCAAATATTTTATAATTTTATACTAAGGAAGACCCAATGGCTGAGCCCCTGCTGCCTGATTTTTACAGAACCATTACAGCAAACATGACATTGGCTGATGCAGGAAAAAGTGCTGTAGCAATTAAACACAGTTATGGTTGCATTCCATGAAGAAGTCAGTAAAAATGTAGATATAGGTATGGAAGTAGTTGTGAACTATTTAGACTTTGCTAAATAATTTGGTTCCACAGCTAAGGTTGGTCCACAAATTGACAGAAATAGGCTTAGACACAAATGTATATTTATCGTTTGAAAATTGGCTAAAGGATAGAATGCAGAGAGTTGTTGTAAATGGACGAAGGTATTAAGTGAAGTGCCTCAGGGTCTGTTTTGAGTCCTCTTCTTTTTAACTGGGTTATTATTGATATCCCAAGTTGCAATGAGAGTCATAAATTCATATTTGGTGTTAGACAAATTGGCAAACTGGGCATGCAAGTGGCAAATGAGGCTCCATATAGACAAATAATAATGATTCAAACATATTTAAATAGTATTTCCTTGAGAAAAACTACTAATGAGAAAGATTTACAAATAATTGTAGACATTCGGCTTAGCAAACATGTGCAATGTCAGTCAGCAGCTGTATTGGTCCATAGGATAGTGGCATATATAAAACAGGGTATTGATTCATGGGAGAAGGTTATCATCTTGCCTCTTTATGAGTGAATGGTTAAACCTCACCTAGAATATGCAGTGTATTTCTGGACACCAGTCCTTAAAAAGGAAATTATGCAACTAAAGAAAGTACAAAGGAGGGCTCCAAAATTAATAAGAGGATTGGAGGGTCATAGTATTGAAGAGAGACTAAGAAAGTTACAATTATATACGTTATAAAAATGGCATCTTAGAGAGGATTTAGTAACTTCATATAAATAAGCTCAATAGAAAGAGCTCTTTAGTAACCATAGGGCGAAGATTTCATAGATAATACAGGAAGGTATTCATTACAGTAAGGACAATAAATGTATGGAATTCCCTCCAATAGAGGTGATACTATCAAATATAATAGGTTTCTTTCAAAAGGTTCTGGATATATTTTTTTTTTTTTAGAAAAGCACAACTTTTTGATCCAAGGAGTAATCTAACTGCCCTTTGGAGTCAAGAAGAAATTTCTCCCCCCTAAATTGCAAAGTTCAAAAAATTATAACTAGGCTTTATTTTTGTTTTTCCTTTTTTGTATCAAAAGCAGAAAGGATAGATAGAAGTGAACTTGATGGACTCATGTCTTTTTAACCTAAATTACCATGCTATTATGGTAATATGTTAATTCCCTGCAATTCAGCTGCCATTTTGCAGCTGGGCATTACGTTTGAAATTCCCTTGTCAGATCACTACAATTCCCTCTTTCATGAATGAAGCCCATGGCTACAAACTATGAGCCTAGTTCTGTACTCCCAATTCTATCTAAAGCCTTTGAAAAATTACCCTACAATCAACTGTGCAAATATTACTATGGTTCAACGTTCTAACTATGTTCCAAATTAATATCCAGTTCTTGCCTTTTAATAATATACAGTGATATCCAGAGTGGCATGGAGGGCATTTTATTAGAGTTTGCAGTATTTGGACACATACAGCAGGGTTTTTTCTATGATGACTGCCCCAGTGGTAATACAGTATATAACCCCAGTGGGCATCAAATTTTTGAAAAGAGCTATCAATTCTATGTTTCGAATCCATTATACTTTCTTTATGTAAATGTTAATATTTCATGTAACGAATTGTGAATATTTTATTTATTTCTCTGCTGTTACCACTATCTAGTCAAGTTCTAATTTATTTACAATAAAATACACTTTCTAAATACTTTTCCCAAAAGGATTTTTGTTAATTTACATAAATTGTTGGCCCTATTTTCTGAAATAACGATTGTGCATTAAAACGAAGCAGCAAGTACTTAAGGCAGAGCTGCCAAATCCTATTACAGATTCAATCCTATTAAAATGTTCCCAGGTTTAAGCCTGCTTTGGAGTTCTTCATAGGAGTGCATGACCCCTACCAAACTCCTACATGTGTGGTCAAGGGACTTAAAGATAATTGTAAACTGCATGGGCTTCTATTAATCCCAGCACAGTCACATATTAGTGCTTGTAAATCAGCACCTAAACAAACACAATAGTTAAAACCATCAATAGCCTTTTAATGAGGCAGATCAAAAACAAATGAAAGCAGCAGGGCACTACCATGTGCAGGGGAGAAGAGAGAAGGCCTACTGTCATAGAAAATAAAGACTGGGGAGAAACTATTACCTTCAATTTGGGTAGTCGTATAACATAAGTGAAAATATAGCAGAGGTGAAACCATAACCAATTTAAAGCATAGGTAAAGGCAATCTAACACAGACTTTAAGAGGAATAATCTTTGTTGTGAAAGGTGTATTTTTGTAACAATTAAAAACAGGCAATTTTTTAGAGTAGCTAGAAAATATGGACTTCGTATAAGATAATTTAGAATGTATCAATGATGTTTTATTCCTCACTGAACCTTAAACTAAAATAGTTATAGTAGGGTAATATTTGTTATTAAACATCTGTGTTTAACAACTGTGGCTTGAAGGCTGCATTTTTTATAAGTCCATTGGCTTAAATGTACAATCAGGGGCTACATTTCTTCAGTGACAGACCGCTGTAAAAGTATGTTCTTTTATTGAACAAGATTGTTTTGGAAACTATCCTTATTGAGAAAGCCATTTTATATTTTATCATAGAAGTAGGGAACATTTTTGTATTATTATCAAAGAGTTATTAGTAATCACATTGGCTTATTTAGTGTATTAAGCTAAATAAGATATCACACACATTTATGGAGAAATTACAAGTATTCACTTTAAAACCGATTCCATTTGATCTTTACAATGTGCAAGCCAAATTAATATCAAATGCAAGGGCCTTCTCACTAAAGAGAGAAGTGCAGGGAACTGAAATAGGAGTTTCAAACTTGAGGCTATAGTAGGTGAGTTTGAACAATTCTCCCATTCAGTTGCACTGGAGAATTTTTCCAACTTCGACATTGCTTAAAGCTTAAAATTCTCATCACAATTCCCTGCAATTATCTCTTTATTGAGTAGACCCTTAAATGTAGCCAGACACCTGGTGACTGTAGAAAAATGGCACTAATTGGGTGCAGAGGCATTTATAAGAAACCATGTCTCTAGATCAACTCTGTCACCTGTTGTGTTTATTAACATATATTAATGTTTAATTCATTGATATTTTTATTAACATTTTATCAGTCAAAGGAAAAATAAAGTATTTTTGAATTCTTTGAATATACATATCAGGACATAATTACAATCAGTTGTTCCTTAGCAGGTCTTAAAATTAGGTAAACACAGTCTTAGATGAACAAAATCACATGACCTATTACACTTTGTCATGTCAAAATAAAGCCACAGTGAGGGGGTGTGTCCTAACCATCAAAGGCACTGGCTGCGTTTTAGGTTAGCTCTCTGAGGAACCGGGGATATATCGTAAAATAACGCCTACAGATTGAGAAAAAAGCTACGGAATATATCTCTAAAAGATGTCCTCACAATGTGGCACGAGGAATCATGGGAAAATGTTGAAATATTTAACGTCAAAGGACAGAAAACACTCTCTAAAACTCACCAAGTCTGGGTCCCAAGATGGCGCCCACACGGAGATAGAGTATGAGGAAAATTCAGAGCTGGATGAAGCATCCTCCTCCTCGTTGGTCCAGAATCTTCTACCTGTTGAAGACATAAAACAAATGTTCAGCTCCCTACGTTTGGATATCAAAAACGATATCAAAGCTATATCTGCTGACTTGATGAGAGAGATCAGAGACCTAGGAGAAAAAGCGAATCATGTGGAGCACAAAATGGAAGAAGTGATTGACTCTCACAATGCGATGGCAGAGCAACACGAAGAGCCTAAAAAAGAGGTAACCCTCTTTTAGGGAAACTAGGAGACCTGGAGGACAGGTCACACCGTAATGTCCACATAAGAGGCATCTCGGAAGAAATACAACCGGTGAATTTGAAAGATTGGGTGCAGGCCTTCTTCTCTGCTTTATTACCTGACTCAGCGGCGGCTGACAAGCTGAGAGACAGGATCCATAGACTGCCCAAACCAAACCAGATACCACAAGATGCCCCTCGAGATTCTATTCTACGATTACACTATTTCCACTACAAGGAAGAAGTTCTACGCGCCTGCAGGCAAACGGCCATGCTGCCGGCCTCATTCACCAATATTAAATTATTTGCGGATCTTCCCCTGCCGACGCTACTACAACGGCGCATTTTCCTGCGAATAACCTGTTCGCTCCGAGAGGTGGAGATAAAATTCAAGTGGGGCTATCCTGTCAAGCTAATTGTATCTCACAAAGGCTCCACTACGGTCCTGATGTCGCCTGAAGAAGGATTACAATTTCTCAAAAAATGGGATATTCCAAGAGCAGAAGACACCTCATATCAGAAGAAGACTCCCATAACTTTGAACAAAGACTGGGCGTCCATAGCCGCATCCCGCCCGAAATCCACATAGGCATTTATTTTTCATCCCCAATGAAGCAGAAGCGCTCAACAGCGATCTCAGCTTATGCTGGCAAAGAGAGTAACTATAGCTGGACATGGCGGACAACACCCTCCAAGTGCAGACTACAGAGACGCTATCTTACTGTCCAAATGGTAGACGTGATGTCCCATTTTGCCCGCAGAAACTACTAATAAATCTCCTTTGTTGTCAAAGTTTTCAGGACTAAGTTGGTATATAAATCCCACCAGGCAGATCACATAGAGGTTCTGTAAGGGGATAGCAGATCAAGAACTAAACCTAAAACATTACTCTGTATAGGGTGACATAGCTGACAATTCAGATCTCATGTGGTTTATCAGTGAGTTGCCCAAATTTGCTAAGGTGACAATGAAGGCAGAATAGCACCACTATATACTCTGCCAGGACATACGCATTGTTCCAAATTGCTTCTGCTTCTCAATTGTATCTTTAGTTAACTCCCCCGGTTCCCCTGGTTTCTCGGAATAACCTACTGGTATATCCCACCTACCTGGTTGACACCCCCACCTCATCTGGTTATGACACCTGTGCTATGTGGTATCATCATGGTTTGTTTTTGAAGTTTTCAATTGCACTTGTACCAATCCATCCGCAAAGGTTGGTAAACCCTACTATACATTCTCGTAATGTAACCTTGTTTTGTATCCCTTCTTATTTCTCTCTATTCACTCTCTTTCTCTCCCCCCACTCCCTATCTATCTGGATGAATAACCTTGTGAGTTTTTTCCACATGGAACGAGAATCAGGAGGCTGAGTACTTAATGGGAACCTTACCAAGTTCTGCAACCACAGGACACAAGAAAAGAACAAGGTAACTTCCTTATGTGCGAAAGCAAATCCAGCACTCCTAGATGTTTCTCTGCACTCAAAAATCTGTGAGTACCAAACAACATCCATCCACAAATACTAGCACAATCAAGCAACCATACACATATACTGTTTACCTGATACTCCATGGCATTGATGTTCCTGTCCTTAAATGTTAAGGGTCTGAACAGCCCACACAAAAGGAAACTGCTTATGCAGGAGGCAAAACAGACCAAAGCACACATAATCTGTGCTCAGGAGACTCACTTTGCCAAGAATAAAATACCTGCATGCTTAACAAGGCACTTTCCCATAGCTTATCACGCTACTGCGCAAAGCAAAAGAGCAGGAGTGTCCATATGGATCCACAATTCCCTGGCCACAGAAACCATTGCAATCAAAAAAGATGCGAAGGGCAGGTACATAATACTTACCATTTCTATTAATAATACTTTGGATACCATTGTGAATCCCTATGCTGCAAATGCCAATGCACACCAGTTTATCCACCACATGACAAGATTTCTACCTAATTCGCAGCAGAGCTCCGTTATTGTCTGTGGGGACTTTAATATAGTTACTGACTCATATTTGGACTCTTCGCCAGTTGTAGCATCCAAGCAAATTTGCATAATTCAGTTGTAGGATACTCCTTCAAACACACTCTTGTGGAAGCCCGATTGTACGATGTCTGGAGAACCCAGCATCCATAATCCAAAGATTACACCTTTTATTCCCATGTGCACAAATCTTACTCCCAAATAGATTACTTTTTAACGGATAAGAAAACTCTACAAAAAGTTGCCTCCTGTGACATAGGCACCATACAATGGTCGGACCATACCCCATTGACGTTAACCATAGAAGTACATTTCCCCTTTCGGGGTGAAGGCTCCTGGCGAATCAACGATTTTTTAATAGTACACACCAACACGTCAAAGCTAATATCAGGGTATTTAAAAGAATACTTCTCTATTAATGTTTCCAATGACCTATCTCCAGAAATGATTTGGGAAGTGCACAAATCAGTAATGAGAGGACAATTGATCTCTCTAGTGGCCCATAACAATAAGGAAAGGCAAAAGAAAATGATCCCACTCACAAACGAGCTGCAAACCCTGTCCCTGGAACACAAGAAAGCCCCAACCAAACAAAGAACTAAACAATTACAGGCCATTAAACAAGCGATATCGAACATACAATTGTATCATACACACCTCCAACTGCTTAAGCTGAAACATATTATACAAATAGTAACAAGGCAGGTACATTGTTAGCTCACCAAATTAAGAAGCAGGAGGCACAGAAAGTGATCCCGGCACTTATGGACCCGAACAAAATGAAAGAACTTAACCCGGCAAAATTTCCAGATATTTTTTCGAATACTCCCAATCTTTATATAACCTGAAGAACGACAGCAACACCTCCCAGCCTCAGAAATCACAAATTGAGTCCTTCCTAAGCAAGACTGAGTTACCAGTTTTAGATACTAAATACAAAAATCTTCTTGCTTCCCTTATCTCCGTAGAGGAGCTGCACACGGCCATCCAATCCTTGCCATCTCATAAAGCTCTGGGACCACACAGGTTTTCCAACTCATATTACAAATCCTTTAAAGATATTATTTCCCAGCATTTATTGCAGGCATTTAATTCTTGCATGAAAAAAGTGGAATTTCCAAAATCTATGCTGATGGCAAACATTACAACCATCCCTAAACCGAATAAACCTATTTCAGGTAGGTTTTGTCAGTGGCCGCCATGCCTCAGACAACACTAGAAAAATGTATAATATCCTTGCTTCCGACATTATAAACGCATTCCTAGATTACTATTAGCTATTGACACGGAAAAAGAGTTTGACCGCTTACATTGGGATTTCCTTTCAGCAGTATTGAAGAAATTCCAATTCCCTCCAGAAGATATGGCAGCAATCATGGCTCTTTACTCTGCCCCAACAGCCAAAGTTACGTATGCAGGTTTCTCCTCAGCATCATTTAATATTACCAACGGATCAAGGGCTGCCCATTGTAGTCGATACTTTATGTCCTGGCACTCGAACCCCTAGATCAAGCAATATGCAACAACCCCAAGATACAGGGTTTTATGTGTGATAAAAATAAAGAAATTAAATTTGGGCTTTTCGCGGATGATATTTATCTTACAATAACAGACCCAGAAACTTCTTTACCATATCTGCACAATTTGTTAGTTGAATATAGCCTAGTTTCGTATCACAAGGTGAACACAAAAAAAACTCAAGCGTTAGCCATTAACATACCCAACACTGTCTTAGATAAGTTGAAAGCCACCTACCAATATGAATTGAGGAAAGATAATATCCAGTATCTGGGAGTTTATCTCACCAAAAACCCAGATGATCTAATTAAAAATAACTTAACCAAAATTTTGAGCGCAGCCCAACAAGACATGCAAAGATGGGACAAGCTATTCCTATCATGGATGGGCCGGACAGGGGTGATAAAAATGAATGTGCTGCCTAAAATACTAAATATATTTAGGAGATTACCGATATTTATCTCTCCCACCTTGGTAAATGCCATGCAAGCCAAAATACAGACATTCATTCATGGTTACAAAAGGACAATAATGGCAAATAAGTGGCTTCTATTACCTAAAGCAAAAGGTGGACTGGGAATCCCTTCCCTTACTCACTACTACAAAGCAGCATGCATGTCCCAGACTACCCAACATCATTTATTGCCGGGCACAATCGCTTGGGTAGACATGGAAGACCGTCAGGTGGCACCGCAAAGAGTCTGTGAGCTATTATGACTAAACAATCCTAGCACGCGATAAAACTTTACTGCTAAGTACAATTATCTCCTTCAAAACATGGAACACTTTTGCATCCTGCTTCCCGCAATTAAAACAGCTCACACAAGCTACCCCACTACGGACCATGAAACTGTTGATTCCGCAATAGAGTCAAATAGAACAGTCCAATACTGTGCTTACAGCACACTTTGAAAAAGGATAATTGTTTTGGGTGGTAAATAGTACATTAAGTCTTGTGGTGCATTTCTTGCAGTCCAATAAACAAAAAAACTAAAAAAATACAAATAAAAATTGTTGACTATTGGCGGTTACATTGTTGCCTGACATAAACCATCTGTTACTTTGGTGGGTGACCGCAAAGAATGAGGAGAGCGTCAAATAAGGGACGTGGCCCTGGTCGTGGTGCTGCTGGTGTTGGTGGATAATTCTGTTGATCCTACTGGCAGCCATGCTTTAGATTTAGATTTATGCTCTTCCAAAGCTAAAATCAAAGATTCCATCTAGTGCTATTTTATGGCTCAGATGTATTTGTAATTTGTATGTATTTTATGTTATTTTAAGTTATATCCCACATTTGCTTGCAGGGCACTTGTCCTACTCTTACCCAAATTTTACTTAATTTTGCAGCCTTCTAGCCCTTTCCAGGACATTTTAGAGGCATTTTAATGGCCAAAAGTTCGTGTCCCTATTGACTTCAATGGGGTTCGGGGTCAAGTTCGGGGTCAAGTTCGAGCACGGACCCGGACATTTTATCGAAGTTCGGCCGAACCTGCTGAACCCGAACATCCAGGTGTCCGCTCAACTCTATAGATGACCATCTGTATGTCTATTCAGTTTATTAGTTCTGAAGTTTATTAGTTTATTTATGTCAGAACTTCTGGAGTTCTTTTTCTTATTGGTTTATTATTGGTTTATTCCACCTGGTATTTGCTTATTTGTATTTACATATTGTCAATGTTCATCAACATGTTTGCTTGAGACTTCTCAATAATAAAAAAAATTATTAATAAAAAAAAAAAGACCTATACACAGTGTTAGAAAAATTGCAATAAAATGTAAGAAATAAGTGAGCATTTAAAAATAAATAAATAAAGCCACAGTGGAGAAACCATGTTTAAAAAGTACATCTCATGATTAGAGTTGAGTGGACACCTGGATGTTCTGGTTCGGCGGGTTCGGGCGAACTTCGATAAAATGTCCGGGAACATGAACCCCAAACCCGAAACCCATAATAATAATGAGGGGGAGGACCTAATGTCCCCCCGGTCCCCCATTGCCAGCGGGTGGGGACCTTAAAATAATAATGAGGGGGGGGACCAAATGTCCCCCCCAGGTCCCCACCCATTGCCGGCGGGTGGGGACCTTAAAATAATAATGAGGGGGGTTCCTAGTGTCCCCCCTGGTCCCCACCCATTGCCGGCGGGTTTGGACCTTAAAATAATAATGAGGGGGGGACCTAGTGCCCCCCCGGTCCCCAACCATGAGCTGCGGGTGGGGACCACAAATAAATCCATCTTCTTTTTTCTTTCTTCTTTTTTCTTTCTTCAGCCCCAAAAAAGGCCAAATAAAAAACCCTAATATAAAAAAATAAAAAAAAAAAAAAAACTGAACGCAAAAAATATTATAATCCACGGGTGAAAAATAATCCATCTTCGCCCATGGAGGGCCCAGCGCAGACCTATCAGGGTGCTAGCCATTTTAAACAGAGTGGGAAAATTCAAAGGACCTTTCCCACGTTGTGTAAAATGACACAGAGCACTCTGATTGGTTGGATTGAAAGTGCTCTGAGCTTAATTGCAGGGCGGGGGAAGGCTTTATAAGCCTACCCCCGCCCTGCAGAGCTCAGTCTGCGCTGGGCCCTCCATGGATTATTTTTCACCCGTGGATTATTTTTTTTTTGCGTTCGTTTTTTTTTTTGGCGGCGCGTATTATGGTTTTTTATTTTGCCTTTTTTGGGGCTGCAAAAAATGGTAAGTATAAAATTTAAATTTTTTACAGGATAGTTTATTGCCCACCCCCTCACTATTATTAGGGTGAGGGGGGGGGGGTGTAGGTAGGCATTTTTTTATTGGGGGGGAGTGACTAGGGGCTGAGCAGCCCATGGGTGGGGATTGGGGGGTGACACTAGGTTATCACTAGGCTAGGACACTATTATTATTTTAAGGTCTCCCCCTCATTATTATTTTAAGGTCTCCCCCTCATTATTATTTTAAGGTCTCCACCCGCGGGCAATGGGTGGGGACCTGGGGGGGACATTATGTCCCCCCTCATTATTACTATAGGGTCCCCACCTGCGGGCAATGGGTGGAGACCTGGGGGGGACATTAGGTACCCCCTCATTATTATTTGCAGGGAGGGGGTGGCTGGCACAGGTAGGGACAGCAGGATTTTACCTGTGCCAGCCCCCCCCCCGCCCTTATTGCACTAGTGACTGGGCAGCAATAAATTTGTTTAGGCGATAGGCCCCTACTCGCGGCAATGGCGCGAGTAGGGGCATTCAGGAGGATTTAGCCTCCCGTTTATTAATGATGCTTGTTGAATGGCTGCCCTGCTGCCATTCAAAACGCGCCATTAAATCGCCGAACCCCGAACTTCAACCCGGACATACAGTGGAATGTCCGTGTTTGGGTCCGGGGTCCAAAGTAATGTTCGGTACGAACTCGAACTTTGTGGTTCGGGTTCGCTCAACTCTACCCATGATTCAATGTCTTGTAGAACCACCTTTAGCAGCATTAATTTGAAGTAATAACTTCTCTATGACTTCTCACATCTTGTCTCTCACATCGTTGTGGGGGTATTTTGGCCCACTCTTCTTTAAAACATTGCTTCAATTCATTGAGGTTTGCTGTGCTCTGACTGGGAACTTAGTTCCCCGATGGTTCTGCACATGCGGCTGGAGGTGCGGTCACCACTGCAGATCTCAGATGGAACTCACCTCCATGTCCAGCGGGCCACATGTTGGACGCCCCTATTCTGAAGTGTACCCAATGGAATCTACTTGGCAGTCTTGTGTCTAAATCCACCTGCAGAAAAAACCTACATCCTGTTCTAAGATTATTCTCTTAAATCATTTTGCTCATCAAAAAAAAATAGGCCACTGCTTTTGCCGCCCATTTCAAGTTAATTAATATAGACATTTTAAAAAAGTAGGCCAAGGACAGATACAGGTAATCCACTTACAACTTTTTTTTTCAATTAGAACATATCCTACTTTTCTCAATCTGCACACTGTTTGTTAACCATCTTCTATTCAAATACAATGTTGTTCTTTAATCAAAGTATAATCTTTTGTACCCAGCCTTTTTCTAGACTTGAATAAATCACCTTTATTTCAGTTGTTTCTTCCAGCATGTCCATACAAAGAATGTAAAATATATTAATATTTTAAAAAAGATCTTTATGTGTGATAATCATACTTTTCAGTGCTTAAAGGGACTTTGTCAACATAAACATTGTATATACTGTGAATGTGGAGAATATAACATGATGAAAAATGATCTGGACAATGGTCTAGATTCAATGGCCCCCATTAATCAACAAACTGGTTTTAGCAGTAAAATAATGGGCAATTATGACCATCGCTAACATCATTAACGGGTGTGGTAAAATCATTACCAACCCTTTAACCCCTTCATGACGCTAGGTGCTTGCGTCCCAAACGACGCAAGCACCAAAACGTCACAAAGTGTTCCTGGCCACCGATCACAAGGTGATCGGTAGCCAGGAACACTCTGGCAGAGACCCGATCAGGGTCTTAATAGACCCTGTGGGTCCCTGCCAAAATATCGCGAGACCTCCAGACGTCACGTGTGACGTCACGGAGGTGTGCCCGAACCCGGAAGTTCGCACGGCGCGATTTAGAGAAATGTAGCCGGTGCTCGCTTTGAGCACTGGCTACATTTTCCCTGTCGGACTGAGGCCACTCAAAGTGGCCTCAGATGACAGGTGGGATCCCGCTGCAAGTGCCTGCAGCGGGATCCGAAAAAAGCTCATCGCGGGGAGCCGCGATGAGCCGCGATGAGCCGCGATGAGCCGCGATGAGCCGCGATGAGCTATTTAACAAAGGACGTTTTATGCCGTCCTAACGACTTTAAGGCACTTAAAGTCAGGATGGCATAGAACGTCCTAACGTCATGAAGGGGTTAAAAAATGACTATAAAAAAACATAGAATGTGGTGGCAGATAAGAACCATTCAGTCCCTCTAGTCTGCCCAATTTTCTAAATACTTTTATTTATTATTTCTTTCTTTTATTTATAAATCACATATGAGGAGTGCTTGGGACAATAGACATATTACAAAACATTTACAGATAAAACTCAATATAAATCTATATTTTCTATGGACGTGGACCTGGAATCTCTCACCTCCCATTTGTCTCTGCTGTCATCTTTTTCCTCCAAGGACTTTTATTGTAAAAGCTTTAACTCCCCCACCCCCGTTGCGTTATCTAGGGGGGAAAGGGGAAAAGGAGGAAATCTGAAAGGGAAAGAGTAACTTGGATATGTACTAAAGATAAAGGAAAGATGAAAACTTAAAGAGGACCTGCTTAGAAGTGAAGGGAGTACCCAACCTCATGTACAGGAGTCATATTTTGCCTTTAGCTTCTGGTTTCTATAATGTTTATCCAGTTGTTCCAAACTACATATTCCCCTGTTTTTTTGCTAATATACTTTATTACATCCCTTTCTGGTTACAGTATTCAAGCACCTGAGCCTTTATTTCGGCCCATAACGGGCTGATGGGATTTCCACTTTCTTGCTATTTCTAAATACGTTTATTAGTCCCCGGTTCCCTTTCTTATATATAGGATAGCCTTGTGCCTATCCCATGCATGCTTAAACTCCTTCACTATGAAACTTAATTGAAACACTGTTCTGTACCGTAATTATCGCACTAACAGTGATTCAATTCATATGAACGGTCAAAAAGTTATACATCTTTGCTCGTTAATTTACCAGCACAAAAAAGATGACCTAAATGTGCATTGTTGGCGTAACACGTTAGAAATATATTGCCCACTGGATAGTACCGGCCCCATATAAATATAAATATAATTTTCTCCCTTTGGGCTGGGGGCTGCCCAAATGAACCTATCTTTAAGCATCCATTCTCAGTGGATCATTTCCCCCTACCTGGGCAAGGCAGAGGGGGAGGGATACATACAGTAGTTTTAATTATTTTATTATTATATTGTATGGGAAGGATTTCCCAAGTGCACCTGGCCCCTAAAAAATAAAGAAAATTAATTGGACCCAAGGGATCATGGGCTGACGGGATTTATTTTTTTAGAGGCCAGCTGCATTAAGTCAGCCTCTGGCCCAAAGGAGCCAATTATATTTCTATTTCTATGGGGCCACAGGAAAATCGCTGGGCCCTGATCCCTGGAGGGGCAATTGTTTTATTTATTTGGAACCAGGGTGCTTAATGCTGCCCCCTGGTCCCAGTGGGGTCATAGTTTTTTTATTTAGTTGCCAAAGGGCAATTTGCTGCCCCCCAGTATTATCCTTTTTTGGGGTGGCAATGCTATGAGACTATGGGTGACTTTTACACTCACAGACCTGCTAACATTAAATTAAATGTTTATATTGGGAGCAATTTTTTTAAAAACGTGTCTATATTTAAATACTGCTGAACTGGTGCTTTAACGCACGTTAGTTCATATTTGGTACGTTTGCATTGAATTGCATGTTGTTCATTTAGGACAATTTGATCCAGTGCTGCATCCCACTGTCATACCTTCACAAAAAGTGGGACAGAGGTAGATCTCGGCAGGACAGTTGGGAGGAATGTGGATACCATATAGCTACAAATGCCATAACAGGTGCTCATCAGATACACAGCCTAACTGTTTTAATGGACAAAGTCAGTTGCTGCAGTGGAAACAAGAATGCATTGTTTTGAGGCTGACCTCTCCAATGTGAAAAGCATGTGGCAAAAAACATAATTTGCACTGAAAGCTTTTGGTCCAGCTCTGGTCACATAGCTTGTAATCTGTCATGTAGCTTTAAAGGTGGAAAATATCAAAAAGTTGATGGGCTTACTCCTTGAAAAACACCACAGCAGACTCTGGATACAGTTAACTCTCACTAAGAGCTCTCACATTCAAAGCAAAACATAAACGGATAAAGGGGAAATATAAATAATCCTTAAGTGGCGGATGAAATGCAAGTGAAGAATCTTTTCTTTATTCAACTTAATGCATAGGGCATATAGAGGGCAAACAAGGGGCAGACAAACACTCATGTGTTTTCCATGGAAAGTCATGTAGGTGCCGTGTGAAAGTTATGTTATAGGTGTTTGGTGCAGTAATGTCTGTTAACATTGGGGTTGCTCATATCCCACGAGTTCCCAAGCCTTTTTTTTTTTTTTACAATGGCCCTCTATGAAGAAAGAATACTGAGATAATCCAAAACACTCAGTCATTATGCATCTCAGCCATGGAAATTAAGTAAGACAAGGCAAACTGGATCTTTGTTGAAAACACTGTGAGACCAGTAATGCTGTTGCATAAGCATACCATCAAAAACTATACTTTAAAGCAAATTTTCTTAGTTTCACAATAGTCTGAAGATAAATAATGCAGAATCATTCAATAGGATTTTTTTTAAGCTAAGTTAAAATCACTCCTAATGAATTTTAACTTTGGGTTCTCCATTATTTTATTCCACTGTGGAATTACTTGAAGTATTCATGGTTAGGAACGGAATGATGAAATACTAATTGTGTAGACTTACTATATACGCAAATCACAAACATCTTGAATATTTATTTAATTCATAAATAGAACATTTAAACAGGAGTGATTCGAAAGTAAATAAAAAGAATAAACAAAACATTATTTAGCATAAAACCATTTCTCAACTCACCTAAATATTGTAAACCTGTATTCTCTACCAATGTAAATGTCATTATATTATAATTTTTTTTATATTAGTACACACAGGGTAAATATTGTCTTGCTTGTACTATAACTGGCAATAGTAAACATGCCATCCTTTCCAAAATACCTTTTCATAGATCTTACCAAATTTGCTTGAACTGTATGTTATTTGTACAGTTATTTAGCTTTTATTGCATCATAAAAACAAAAATGCATAAAACAAAATACTTAAGTACTAGAATAACCAGGATATCATGGAGGTTGTCTAGCTCCAGGGTTGAAAGTGACCTTAATAGCTTTTCTATGTCATGTATTCAGATTACTATTCAGTTTTTAGCTAAGGTTTACTGTAGTCTATTAAATGAGGCCCATTAACCCCCCCAAAAATCCAGTGCCTCCCGTAGGTCACTCTGCACGTTGCAGCCCCTTCTGGTCCTGGAGCCTCTGCCAAGCTCCAACATGCGACTTTCGAATATAAGTTCCTCTTAAAGGGGAAATACACATTTCTATAATTTTATCCTATTCCACCCATAATTAACGAGGGAGGTGTGGCTATTGCAAGATCACTTAAATTGGGCTCACTTCCTATGCTCTATGACTGTGATAGATATTTTTTTTACCCTACTTGGTTCTCTTGTTGTAGCGCTATTCTAGTTTGTATTCCTGTTATCAACTTGGCTTCTCCTGACTCTGCTTCCATCTTTTGTTTGAATTTACGTTACAGACTCGACTTCCCTTGACTATGATCCTAAGCCTCCTGCCCTGAACTTTGCTTGTCTATGACTAACTGTTTTCGTCTGCCCAGACCTTGGCTTCAAACCTTTGATTACATCCTGGTCTTCTCCAGCTTGTTCCTGCTCTTTCGATTCAAAGAGTCCTGCCAGTCCTCGTTCCAAACTCCACTTCAGATTCACGATTCTCTTTACCTCCAGAGGCTCCTTTCTTCATTTCCTGTTCGCCACCCATTCTAGTTTCAGCGTTCTGGTTTCACCTCTTGGTAGACAATCCAATCCACACAGAGGATCCAGTCCTTCGTTTCTACACGTCGTGACAATATGTAACATTTCATTTGCGAAAAACCGCACCACAGTGACAATAAAACATAAAGAAATGCCACGTTTGGTAGTATAATAGATTGTGAAAGAGAAACCTTAAGAAATTGATAATCTGCATTAAGGTAACTTGTTCAACCATTCTTTAAATAATACAACTGCTCTCAAGAAAAACCCTCTGCTACCCAACCAGTTTGTATTTTGCAAAAACAATTCTCTGAAAGGGTTAAATCTCTTTATTTTGTCTGTGAGTTGCCATGTAATGCCTACTTAATGTTCTAAATTCCTCCTGCTAAGTATACAAACTAACCAAATCTAGATGCTAAATATTTAAAATATGCGTTTTGCTATTTCTTTAACATCTTTAACATGGACAAATGTCTGCTTGTACTATTGTTATATAAATAAATATTGTTTCTCAATTTATCATAACTTTCCTCCAGAATTATTCTTTTACCCTTCTAATATTAATTATAACATCCATATTTTAATTTGACGTGTGGCTCAATAATTTTCCAAATACCACTATGAGAAGGCAATCCCCTTCCTAGTAGAACACTTAATAATCACTGCTTTTGGTGTTTGGCATTTTCTAAAATCTGTAACTAATGTTTGAAAAACTAGGAGCTACGCTATAGGAGAGTCAGCATCATGTAATTAGCCAGAGACAGATGCCCTTTTCAACAAATAATTTTACCAAAAACTAAAGAATAGTTGAATAGTAAAGTAAAAGTGCACATTTTGTGTTTGTCTTTTGTATGTTGAAAAACACTATACTTTGTTTCTATGTATTATAATTTTATCACACGGCTTTGCCCTGGATTTAGAATGATGTAGCTGCTCCTTGGTTCGGTATATTTCGGTGTGTTTTAGGTTTTATAAAGCATTCAGCATGTATTTGGCCATAATGGCTGAATTGCTAGGTTATATGTTTAGCTCAAAATTCGGCTTCTGATATGAACCTGATGTACCCAGAATTCAGGCCAATTAGCTTAGCAATTTGCATGGATTCCTCAATATTTCTACTAATGCAGTAACACAACAGCAAATGAGATGGTGGCATGAACAAAAGGAGATTATGAATGGTGATGTAGTACAGTAAACGATCAACTTCGCAATTTATGTGTTGTCTAATCACCTCAAAACTTCATTAACTCCTAACTCAGGAAAGGAACAGAGCTGAAAGTAGTTGCGGTGATCAGAATGAATAAGCTGTGTATTTTCTGCTTCAGACAAAAAAAACGGACACAAGGATTTTCTGTTTTATGATTAAGATTAAGAGGGTCCAGTGGTCCTGCGGATGCTGCAATGTGGTTCAGGGGCAAGGTCTGTGGGTACTGCAATATGGTGCATCCGGTGCAAAATAAAAAAGTTTACATGTGAACCAATATTTACATATATACATAAAATATATATATTTTTTTGTTTTCTTAAGAGTCAACTTATTTCAGGCCTTTTCCTTTTTTCCTAAATTAAGATACAAAATTTGGGGAGTTGTCTTATAATCCTAGTCACCTTATTTTCGAGCAAATACAGTATACCTTCTCTGTAAAGTTTGGGGATCCGTATCTACCAACTTTTGAAAGTCCATTCTTGGATCACAAGTGGGCAGAGCCGAAAAGTTTACATGACATCATACAAAACTGTGTAGCCCTGCATGGTTGAGCTCCAGCCTTCCTGGTACAGGTACTGAGTATCTGGATTCTGTATTAGAAATACAAGGGTTCATGTACTAAACAAGTGCGGTGGGGTCAAAAGTAGGTAAAACATAAGTGTTTTTTTTCCCCTTGATTTGCGCCTATTCCATTTACTTTTATGTAGTGTGCATTTTTCCAGTTGCACTAATACATTGCGATTATTTTTGCGCATGCTAAAGACTTTTGGAATATTTTGTGAACAAAACGTCTTATTTTGCGTGTGAAAATTACACCAAGTGCCTAATAAAAAAGGTAGAAAAAATATTTCTAAATTTGCCTGGTTTTATTTGCAATTATGCCCGTTTTAGTTTATAATTTGCTCGTATTTACTATTTGAGTGTTAAATGTTTAGTACATTGCAAAAGGAGCAAAATGCAAAAAATTGTTTTGCACATAAAAATATATTTGCATTTTTTAGTACATGCCCTTCACAATGTCTAAAGGAAATAGACAATAAGCAAGCTGTGACAGACCCAAATTTGAAGAGGCAGTACCCCAAGCAAAAGGCACTGTCCCAGCAAAGTCGGAACTGATGGCAACTATTGGTGATACATGCTCTATAAACTCTATATTATAATCATTTCATTAAATCACCTTAAAATAATAGGACTAATTGTGAAACTTCTGACATGCTTAACATGTGATTCAACTGTAAGCACAAGCTGACTCTCTGTTTGAAAATCTGAGCTGAGTTGCAAACAAGTCCACTTTATCAAACACTTCTGTTGAAAATTGTTGTTTTTATATCGAGATTGTATTCATGAAAGAGGGAATCGGAGGGATTTTTGAACAAATTTACATTTAGTGATTTGCAAAAACTAAAGCAGCAGTGGCTTTAAAAAAAAAAAACCAAAAAAAAAAAAACATTGTGTCTTATCGCCTTAGTTTGGAGCCACATGTCAGCAGCTAGTCTTCTTGGTTCAATAGTTTTTCCATGTTCGTTTATATCAGTTCAATGTATCTACAATGAGCTGAAAAAAAGCGAAATCCTGCTGATTGACCACTGAAGAAGAGGTGAAGAGTAACAGTACCAGAATTGCATTATTGCAACAATTTGATAGGAATTGAATAGACAATTCCCCCTATAGTATCAGAAAATAATATAATTAGAAAACTGTTGCATCATCTAAAGTAGGGGTCTCCAAACTATGGCCCCCAGGGTCGCCATCAGGGGGTGACCACGGTCCTTTAAAAAAAATTACACAGCCATGCTTCCATGCTGCCTCTCTGGTGCTGTGTGCACACTTATCTGATGTCAGAGCGCCAGGAGTCATGTAACCTTCCAGTGCTCAAACAGTTCAGTGTGCAGGGAGCACAGGAGGCAGCATGGAAGGCTGCTGTCTATTGCAGAAGACAGGTAATAGTGGGGAAGGGGGAGGTGGGAACTGACTTTGGCAAATTATTGGGCAAAGGGGGGCATGTTAATGGTCAAAGAGTGGCATATTAATGAGCAAAGAGTGGCATATTAATGGGTATACTGGCTGTGACATATTAATGGACATAGAGTGGCATATTAATAGGCATACTAGCTGTGGCATAATAATGGGCATAGAGTGGCATATTAATGGGCAGAAAGGCTGTGGCATATTAATGAGCAAACAGTGAGATATTATTAGTCATAGTGGTTATGGCATATTAATGAGCAAACAGTGAGATATTATTAGTCATAGTGGTTATGGCATATTAATGGGGAAACAGTGTCGTATTAATGGGCAAAGAGTGGCAAAGTAATGGGCATACTGACTATGGCATATTAATGGACACAGAGTGGCATATTAATGGGCAAACAGTGGCATATTAAATCAGATCACATCAGTGAGCGGGGAGCATGAGAGGCTGTATGGAAGGCTGCTGTCTATTTCATAAGACAGGTAAGTACTGGGACATTAATTTAATGGGAAAACAGTGGCTAAAATAAATATAAAATAATTGTACATTATATGTAAAAAATATAAATATAAAAAAGGGAATCTCCAGTTGCCCATAAACTAGTGATCCAGCACACCCCTCACACCCATCCGATGTGCAAGAAGTTAGGGAACCAACCAAAACAAGCCAGTATCCCAAGGTTTGCACAACCAAGGGCCATGAGGGGATCACCCCTTTACCCAACCTGGGGTAGGCACCATCATTATTCATGATGGACCTTTACTGAACTTTGTGCTGTTCTATGGACCTTTTCAAACCTTGCCATGGACACTTTGCCTATCCTTGTTCCCATCTCATGTGTAAAAGTTTGTGAATAGTGTTAATTTGGGATGTGCCAATTAGTAGAAAACATGTGAATGATGGCTGATTTGCACTAGTTCTCTGATTTTTGCGCCTTTTTAGATTCAAATTTAGACTGTTTTTATAACATATTTGGGTCATTCTAATTAAAACATCTTGTAAACTGACACAGAAGGTTTATTAGAATTTTGAATAAGACCCCATTGTTACCTATATTATGTGTATAATCAAAGATAAATAAAAAAAAAGAAAAGGACACATATTCACAAACGTGTAGCTGCAAAGCATTTAGATAGCTATTTTATAAATATTTTTATTGTTGAAATCATTTAAATTACTGTAAAAATTAAACTCTATGTCATCAAATCATAACATCATCACACAGAAATATATGATGTGTCAGAAATTGGAAAGTATGAGGCAAACAAATTTCACGAAAATTAAATTGCTGTCCTTGTCCACTGCTTTTAAGGACAGATGTGTTGTGAATAAGAAGAGGCTGGACCCTGGAGTTTATGCAACTTATCAAGTAATCCTTTTATTTACTTTGACAGAATTGCCTGGGTGCTATTAGATCCTTTTATTTGCAATGTTTGTCCAAATGAGCTCTATCTGAATATCTTGTCATGTCTGCATCTATTCTTATATTTGCTTAAAGATTACTGCAGGCAAAAAAAGAAATGATTAATGCACCTTAGATTTTTTCAGCATTCTCTAGTCTACAGCAAGACTTTAATACTTACAAGTCCATATCAGACATTTAATATGTATAACTGTATAAAACAATCCTCCTGTTCAAATTTTTGTTGTCTGAGGTTCCACAGCCTCCTCTTTTGAACCAAAAAATGGGAATGTGCAAAGCACATGTATAGAACATCATAGGCATTATACATTGCCATTCATCTCTATTGAAAGTCATATGGGTTGTACGGCGCCACCACAATACTTTCCCTAATTGTTTAAGGCATATATACTACAACTTTAAGTTCAAATATAAACAGTAGAAGAAGCATTTTTATATTTTCTTTTGTTTTCACACGTAAAATTAAATAATGAATTACTTATTACTTATTTATAAGTTTTGCATGCTGCTACATATATGGGGAGGAGAGGGAAAGAGAGAGAACAAATATGGGAGAGGAGGGGGAGAAAGAGAACAGATATGGGGGACAATGGGGAGATTTAGAAATGGTAGAGTTGGAGGGAGAAAGACATGGCAAGGAAGAGGAAAGGGACAAACATGGGAAGGGAGAGGAAAGAGACAGGCATGAGGAGGGAAAGAAGACAGACAGACATGACGGTAGGTGGGGGGGCGCCACGGGGAGGCCCGCACAGGGCGCCGAAACACTTAAGGCCAGCCCTGCCTAGGCACACACAGGGATAGAACCCATTTTAAGCATTGTCTCCATTTGCTCCTTTATAAATATTGTTTCTTTCCAAAAATGCAGATCTAGATATTGTATCAGCTAAGGAACTCTACAGGCACCAAAATAACTTTACAAGTAAAAAATTGGCATGGCCCAACTAACTCACTCATAAAGATAATTTTAAATCCTGCTATTTTTTTAACAATACTTTTAAAATGCATGTGCTTTAGCCCTCCGCCTACTCCAAAAATCAGGAATTACAATGCGAGTTGAATACTAAATTCTAACTAGACTATCTTTCCAATTCAGATATTAATGCCTATTTTTTTTTTTGCATTTGTCAATACACCACAGTTTACTTTTTAGCAAGTAGACCCTAATAGGATTTTTTTTTTTTTGAATCATAACAATAATTTATTTCTCCAAGAAAAGGTCCATTTACCAATAATTCAGTCTCTATATCCTCTCCTCCACTATCATCTCTTTAGTTGATCTTGGCCTATTTTGTTTGGTTTAAAAATGTCATTAACCTCTAAGCCCAGACTAGTCTGATTGAAAAGTAGAAATATTAACCTATGAAAAGTGCTTTTATGGTCAATATATTTATTTGACTTCATTACTGAATGAAGAGAAAACATCACCAAATTAAGTTATTCAGTTAGGGTAAACATATTACTTGTAAGTGGATTTTGTGAAGCATGTATTGTCACTATCGCTTAGGGATCTATTCTGGGCTATTCGGGGATCACAAAAATGATCCCAAATCAGGGCTGGCAACTCGTTCTGAATTTAGAAAAACTGAAATGGTAATCTCGACCTTTTATGGGGCATTCGAGGCTTCCAATTTAACTATTTTTTTAAGCAAAAAGGTAACCTCAAACTCCAGGTGGCATTCAAGGCTACCTTTTCTCTTCACAGAATTCTTGTAGAAAATAATATAAACATTCTTAAAATGAAATAGTCAAAAAATAAATATAAACAGGTATGTATTAGAATAATATTAATTATAATACAATCCAATATAAAATAATAACATGTATACATGATCATAATAACAAAATAAACACATACAAAAATAGATATTATTGATATAAATATAAAAAAACGTATTAAATAAAAAAAATAAAATTAATACATTAATAAATATACATAGTTATAACATATAATTGCAGATAATAAAAACAACCCACATATCTCACACACAACTTAGTAACCCCAATATAACTTAGGGAATGCAACCTATAAATATGCATTTATGTATGTACATATATTATTTTACACACCATCATAATAGCTATTGTGTCTTGCATCACATCACCAGTTAAAAATGCTACTCACAAACACTCTGAGGTAGAAGATGAACACAAGTACTCAATATATCAGGTACAAACAGCTCAATTCAAGACCAAAAACAGCAAAAATATCTAGATGACCAAATAGCACCAGCTACTTCCCCAAGGACAGTGTATACATGAATATAGTGTTGCCTTCAATATAAACTGATCAGCCATCACATTATGACCACCAGCCTAAAAATGTGTAGGTGCCACCAAAACAACCCTGACCTGTCGAGGCATGGACTCCACTAGACCTCTGAAGGTGTGCTGTTACATCTGGCATCAAGATGTTAGCAGCAGATCCTTTAAGTCATGTAAGTTGTGAGGCAGGGCCATCATGGATTGGACTTGTTTGTTCAGCATATCCCACAGTTGCTTCATTGGATTGAGATCTGGGGAAATTGGAGGCCAAGTCAAAAACCTTGAACTAGTTGTTGTGTTCCTCAAACAATTCCTGAACCATTTTTGTTTTGTGGCAGTTCACATTATCTTGCTGAAAGAGTCCAATGTCATCAGGAAGAACAGTTTCCATGAAAGGGAGTCCTCTTTAAATGTTGGCACTAAAGCTAAAATGACGATGGGATGTGTGCGGTAATGTTGCACCTGAAGAGAGTCCGTCCATTTAATAAATGAAACTATCTCTCGTAGCACATATCAAGTGCCACAGATTATAAAATCAACTCATGATAAGTCAAACCTAATAATAAATATAGGAATAAATCATAAATGCATAAAAAAAATAAAGATATATATATATATATATGTATTGTAATGGTTGTAACATGTCGTGATGTGCCACATGGTAAGAGGCCCAAGTTTCTGTTCACACCACTGCTAACACACTTGCATATGTAAATGTACCCTTTCAAAGTGGTCAATAAAGAGGGAGCTTTTCACAGTGAACAATAACCGGTGAAAATATTGCTGACACGCCAACCTATAGCTGGAATGACATCACTGGTATTGTTCTGCTAGAAGAGCTGTTATGGTGTAAAATAATATATGTTAATGCATATCCATAGTTGTAAGTGGTAATTCCCTAACTTTTACTGGGGCTACTAAGTGGTTTATGGGACACGTGTGTGTTGATTGACATGGTAATTGCACCAATTATGGCATAATGCCAATCATGAATTTTTTTACATATATAATATTAATTATGGCATATATTTAGCAACATCCATGTTAACTAACCACTTTTTTTATTTACTGTAAATTTAAGCCTCAAATAAATGTTTGGGGAACTGAAATGACAGAAATGTAGTAATTGTCTCCAAATTTGAGACTGAATTTGGGGAGGTTTGATCCTTTAAGAATAGCAGGCCAAGTCCCCCTGAACCAAATAGGGCCAAAATGTTGCCTCAAATTCGGCAAAATTTGCCAAAATCAACTATATTAAATGGATGAATAGCGGGAATCTCTGCAATTTGCCTACTATCCTTGAATTAGGTTAAATTTGGCCCAGTTTGGTGCAACCTGAATTTGATGCCCCTTAGTAATGTTTATTACAAATAAAAACAAAACATTATTGGCTATGGATTAAGAGCATTCAGTGACAAATTTCAAAAAGTGAAGCAATCTGCAGGAATATTCTGTTGGTTTCTATGGATGTTTAGATACCT
The DNA here is from genome assembly GCA_036172795.1 of Pelodytes ibericus. Taxonomy (NCBI): domain Eukaryota; kingdom Metazoa; phylum Chordata; class Amphibia; order Anura; family Pelodytidae; genus Pelodytes; species Pelodytes ibericus. Next base: position 108,649,770 of record CM069861.1, on the reverse strand, counting down.
AAAGCCTCATGCATGTATGATGCAAGTAAACAATATCGCTTTCTAAATAAAGAAGTCAATCAAAAGTCAAGGTATGGGTTCTGATTCTTTAGTTAATGGGATCTATTCACTGAAAAGTATACTGTAATGAACTCACAAGTAAATGGTGTAAATCAGACATTACTAGTTAGAAAAATATCAAGCTGAAAAATATTTATAAACCCTACCTCTAATTATGGTTGTCTTCTATTTACTATTTTCCTGAAACAAATGTTCCAATATGTTCACAACATCCTACAATAACTAATTCATCCTTCTTATTCTACGGTGTTGAAGAACAATTATAACATTATAATAAAGAATTGGCATTCACTAAAATGAATAAATCAATAACATTTGTCAGTCATATATAACCCAACATGTGCCAAATTTCCAGATCCATAAAAATGTTTCAAAAAGTGTAAACCTAACACTGATCAAATACATCATACATGTCAATTTACAAAAGATAAATACAAATAAAATGCCCCATTATAGTTTCAAAAACAGGTTAGATAGATAACAATATTTTGCATAGTGTTCCATAGTGACTTTAATTTGGTTCAGTGCCACCCTCAACTTGATATCCTTTTTAAACATAAAATCTGTTTTCGTTTTTGAGATTAATAATAAAATTTTAAGCTCAGCTTATTAACCAGAGTTAACATTTTTTTATGAATATCACTGATAGCATAATCCACCTTCTAATGTATTTCTGTGAACTTCAGAGTAACCATTCATTAATAGTAGGTTCTGCATTATCCCATTTACCTCACGAGAAGAGTTCTGTGGAGATTATGTTCTGTATTCTGAAAGATAAACACTCATAGTTAGACCATTTTTCAATCAAATAAGCTGCATTTGTGAGCAACGTTCCAAAGCCATTTTACAATTGTCATTAAAATAGAGGCACTCAGTTTCAGCTGGATTTTCTTGATTTGATCAAGAGAGATTAAATAAATCAGCGAACAATAATATGAAGCCATTACCACAACTTTTCTGCTCAAGTGGTTTGGCAGCCTTTATCTGCTTCTTCAAACTTCAACAATTACTGACTTCGAAATTAATTACAGAGTTTAACATTTCAGAGCACATAATATTTGGCATCTATCACTAAAAACAGAAATTGTTCAAGTGTATCCATTATATAAATTACTTCAGTGATACACAGAATAAAACATTCCCAACTGGGTTATATAAAATTCAAATACCCTATTCAGATCAAGAGCTTCCACTAAAAATGCTTAATATATTTTATTTTATATGTTCCCTTAAAGGGCACTGGGTTTGAGTTTATTAATCCAAAATGCATTTGATGAAATGGGTTAAGGTAATACCGCCACAAGGTTCTGTGTGAAAAGGGATCCTGTTAGTATCCCATAGTCAATAAAGTGTGCACCATAAACCAAAGTGTATGGAGTGTATTATATATTAAGTCCTAGTGTAATTTCTTTAGGTGCTTCTGTATCTGTTAATAGCACTAACCAGCAGAATTAAGCGCAATCATTATTTTTTTCTGACGAAGAAAGGCAAGATGTAGCTTTCCAGCTGTTGCTGAACTAAAACTTTCAGGATTCCCAGACAGGATTTGAATAGCCAGACATGTAGTTTAAAAAGATGGAGAGTTGCATAAGTTACACCCACATCTTTATCTATCTAAATGACACAAATGTTTAGTTGTTCAGCAAGCTTTAAAAAATCTTCACTTTCCCTCCAACTTGGGCTGCCACCTTTTCTTCAAATACATGCTGGGTGTCAACCCTGCCTCCATCTAAATGTACAACTCACGATGTTCAAAAGGAATCCAAATTTCAGACCTTTCTAAAGAACCATAGCTCAAGATTAAGATTTATGGTAATCCCTAATTATTAAGAAGAACCAAATGCACCAGAAGATCAGCATCTGGTCTTCATGATTTCCAACATTACTTAGACTCTTTTGTAAATTGTATTGATACACAGAAATATTCATAATAAAACCACACAGAAAGGATATTTAGTAAATCTACTAAATAACGGTATTAATAACTAGTATTTATATAGCACCTTTCTCCCTGTGGGTCTCAAAGTACTTTTCAGTGCACATTCTCAGAACTATCCAAATTGGCTTTTTTTTTTTTGCTTGCTTATACCATTACAGAGGAAACTATAGTTTGAGTTACCAAATTCTGTGCCCTTCATATAACTTAGTAATGGACGCTATCTGTACCATGTCTGTGTCTGGCTAACTATTTACTGATAGACGCTTTACCGTACCCGGGTCTATGTCTGGCCAACTATACACTTATTGGAGCTATACTGCACTATAATGGTGTCTGGCTAACTATATATGATAGGATGCACATTTTGCCATGATCTATGTCTAGCTAATGGCAAACATACATCCCAGATTTAGGGCTTTATATGCCCATAGTGGTATTGGTGTGAACATGGTGATATCATCTGCTGCATGCTTATAGTTTTATGGGAGGAATGGTCCGAGTGGGTGGGGTCTGTTCAGGCTAACAACATGCTTAATTGATAGCTCTTCAGCAATGTGCCCCTGAAAACTGTTTTCAAATGTTTACAAAAGAAAAGGCCTTATTAAATGGCATGGAATTGTCAAGGGAATTTAAAACTCAAGGCCAAAGTTGAGTTTGAGAAAATTTCCCATTCTTCTCAATTTGCACATTTTCCACCTCTGCTACTTTGGCCTTAATTGCTAATTACTTTGTCAATTCCCTCTTTCATGAATGAAACCCTACGAAAAGTATGAGGATGTCAGTCTGATTCCTCCACAGTGTTACTCACGGTCAAAATGACGTAATGATGGAAATATGTGTTTAAATCAATATTTATGTTGAGGACTGCCTGTACAAATCTAGCTACTGTACCAATCTAGCTTCCGTATGCATATTTACTGATGAGGTAGCGTAACTCGGCAATGCCGGATAACACATCAAACGCATTAAATAAATATATGTTTTGGGTTTTTGTAAATACATTTTCAGAAGCCTTTACCTATAAACTGAGGAAACTCCTCATACTATAATGATGGTCTAAATTAAGCGTTAAATGCTCAAAACTAAACAAACAACAACAGCAGCAACGTACACATTATAATGGATAGCACATGCATTTCACTAAACAACCTTAAACCCATGAACACTTCTGCTGTGATTCGAATGTAAACAAATCAATATCCCTTTTTCCTCCTGGCAAGTGAAATTTACCTTTAACTAATTTTTTTCTAGCCCAGCATAAAAACAGTAATAAGTGTTTGTAGTACTGTTAAGTGTGTTGGCATGTTGTATGGGCTTTTTCATTTAGGTGCTAATACCATCAGTAATGAATTTATGCCAGTATTAGTTAGAGAATAAATGAAAAAAATAGGAGTCAAAGATCTGCCAAGCACTTTTCTACCATCTCCTTCTCAACTCGCACTCTCCCTGAAGGCCAGACACATTCAAATAAATTATGAATGACAAGTATTTGAACCAAAAAAGAGGGCACCATATTTTATATGCAGTAAATTTAATTCCAGATTGTGTTTCACCTCAGCAGGGTGACATGTTTATTGCCAGTGAAAGATGAAAGCTCCAGAAGTTGAAGACAAACGTCAGCACTTCTAGTGGGCACTAGTAAAATGAGGATTTGACAGACTGGTTGTTCAGCCCTTGAAATTAAATGCCAGATCTAATTTTACCCAAAAGGGGTCATGTGTACTGTCATGTCCCCTCCCCCCTCAATATAAGTACTGGCTGAATAAATGACTCACGCAAAGCTCGTAAAGCAAAACATATACTACTGTTCAATCTCAGAATAGAACTTTTTTTTTTCTTTTTCTGATATTTCATGTTTTTAATTTATAAATAAATTCTATCATAAGATTATACTAATAGAAATGTAATTCAAAAATTCCCAGAAATATTTTCTATTAGCTGCACTGGAAATCTTCTATAATTTTTTTGCACATTTAGGCACATATCATATGCACAAGATATATAAATATGGAACTCTCTCTCTCTCTCTTTAGGTGATTGCATTCCTTTTGGATTTGTTTGTATAGTAGATGCTATGACCAGGCCTCTGGTTTAGCACCCCTCCCCATCACAGGCGCTCCATAAGTGGTATCTATACCTATAAATTTCAGGAATGTCTCTGTATTATACAATAGGAAGGCCTTTTGGTCCCTGGTAAGTAATACATATAAAGAGATTAAGCCCCATAAGCAACAGTATTTAGTGTTAGGACCCACCAATATTGGAGTACTTTGACGTAGTGGTGGGCTTAGCATAGTATGGCCATATATGTAACCAAATCTCCAATTTTGTTATCTTAGAAAAACAGGTGTTTTTAAGTAGCTCTAATAAAACCTATCGCTTTAAGAGTTTTTCTCCTACCTGCTTTGAGGTGAATGCGCTGATCTTTGGATTTTGTATAATTATTTGGTCTCAGCAGCACCCCTTATAATATATAATATATGCTAGTTTAGGTGAGTGCATTCCTTTTGGTATTGAGTGTATATATATATCTATATATCTATATCTATCTATCTATCTATATATATATATATATATATATATATATATATATATATATATATATACTGATCATCCATAACATTATGACCATCTGCCTAATATTGTGTGGGTCCCCTTTGGCCACCAAAACAGCCCTGACCTATAAAGGCATGGACTCCACTAGACCTCTAAAGATGTGCTGTGGTATCTGGCACCAAGACTTTATCAGCAGATCCTTTAAGTCTTGTGAGTTGCAAGATGGAGCCTCCATGGATTGGACTTGTTTGTCCACATACCATTGAGATCTGGGTACCATGTAGGCCAAGTCAACACCTTGAACTTGTTGTTGTGTTCCTCAAACCATTCCTGTAACATTTTTGCTGTGTGTCAGGGTGCATCATCCTGTTGAAAGAGGGTGTTTCCATGATAGGGTGTACACAGTCTGCAACAATGCTTAGGTAGGTGATACATGTCAAAGTAACAACCACATGAATGGCAGGATCCACATTTTCCCAGCAGAACATTGCCTAAAGCATCACACTGCTTCAGTCATATATACATAGATATGTATATATTTGTGTGAGTAACTGAGATTAGGGATAATTAAAGAAAAAATATCTAATAAGTCCCACTATAGCACAGAACTCGGGATGCTCAGAATCACATGACAATGTAAGCTGGCTTGCAATGTGATTCTCTGGAGCTTGAACAGCACTGCTAAACATCTGCTATAAAGTGTAAGGTAGATCAGCACTATATCAACACAAATATCACCTTCGTGACCAGAAATGATTATATCAGTTTATATTATGCAAGTCCTGTAATGTCCATTTAGTACTACATACAACATGTCAGCTTTATATCACTATCTAGTTCTAGACAAGGTTATCAGGTGATTATGGATCACAGATCTCACCTTAATTTAGAAAAGAACAATCTGGCACCATAAACCAAACAGATATTATTCAGATGGACAGCACTAAGGCAGTAGCCTTCCAATAACACTTAATTATAATTTACAAGTAAGCACTGTCCATCTGAATGATATGCATTATAAAATAATGTTTTACACTAGTGTTTTATAATGCTTAATACATAGTGGATGTATGATGTTGATATATATCAACACACAGAAATTTAAAAAAATCATTAATTCACTTTGACAAGTATATAGTTAATCAAATCACTGAATTGTCTATTAACTGTATACATTTTACATGAACAAAAAAAAAAGAGTCATCCATTTTCTTTAAAATACTACTTCTTAAGGCATGCACCTTGAAATGATTGTTATCATCAGAGACTCTCAGGACATCACAGAAATGGCATGATGATCAATGCCAAGCAGTATTTGATTACTAAGAAGCATTTACAAAGCAATTTCCATGACCAGTTCCATGGACTTTTATCCTAACCAGTTATTTTCTAAGCCAATCACTGTCAAACAGAGTGTTTGACAAGACACACTTGCATCATCATTTTAATATTCAGAGGCAAACACATTTGTCTGATGTATTGTAGTGAATGTCACAGGAAACATGAGAAATATTTTCCTTTTAAAAGTTACACGTTACAATACCTAGATTTAAAATTCAGGTTCCTTTAACATTTGTCACAATCAAATATAAACATTTCACACTGAGATAGACAGACATATAGATAGATAGATAGATAGATAGATAGATAGATAGATACATATATAGATTAGATAGACATATAAATAGATAGACAGATAGACAGATACATAGATACATTAGTTAGAGATAGACAGACAGACAGGCAAACAGACAGACAGACAGTTAGATAGATAGATAGATAGATAGATAGATAGATAGATAGATCTGGTTTATAGGCTCCAACAATTTAGTGATGTTATAAAGACCTTCACAAACCTTGCCACTGGTCTCCTCAAATAGACACTTTCCATATCCATGTCTACAGGATATGCATAATAATCATTATTTATTTATGAATACATTTTACAGAGCCTTTGTTAACATGATGAAGGTTATATTTCAGGAGATGAGGCCTTGTCCTACTCATGTCTCTCTCAAAGATGTTATTAGGCTAGGGAAGTTGTTGTCTTCTAGGTAAGATGTTCTACCATAATGTATTTTGGAAGTTTATGATCATTTAAAAAAATATAATTAGAAAAATAATACTGCACTTCTATAAAAAATACAAATACCAAAAGAAACAGGCAACAGTTTGAAACCCAATCTAGTTTGCTAATGAGTGAGAATAGTCTGGGATTATGCTCTATAATGATAATTTCATAATATATAAAATAGACTATTTGATTACTTCATCCGCTGCATCATCAGGCCCTGTCACATGTCTAATGCAGTACATAGTTCTAGTCAGTTTACAGCCTGTCTCTATATTGTTACCAGGCATTTCCAGTGTCTGTTCAGTATTAGACCCTGTTGGTCACCAGTGCAAGAGCAAGTCTACTTGTCATCTGCAAACAGCAAGTGCTAAGGAACAGCACTTCCCTCTAAAGAATAGGACTAGCTGAACAACCTGAAGGAACCCCTACCTTCATTAATAACAGATCCTGAAGAATTATATTTACTTGTTATTGTAGAAGAAAAGCTCCTGTTAGATCATAAGCCTGATGCATTTCTCCAGCAATACATATACAGAATGGGGCTAAAGACACAACAGTTCCTGGCTTCCATTAATTTCTATGCATCACTCTGAGAGGAAAGGTTACATGTAAGGCTCTGTCAAAGTGTCCCCTAAAAATACCTACCAGAGTTCAGGGTCATTGAAACTTGACCTGATGTATAGTCACTAAAAATACACTAAAAAATACACACAGAGGGAGATAAAAAAAATATATATATGGTTCTTATTGCTATGCTTTCATTTGGACTGAGAATTGAACCTAGAAGAACTAAATCACTCAAACCTGCCCCTGCTAAAAACCACAATGAAATTCTATAAAGTGCACAGACAGATAATAAAAAGGTTGGTATTATACATGGTTAAATGAGAACTGACACAGATTTGTCATTTTATAAATTGATCAACACGTGCTAAATTATATTGATTGGTTAAATGTATATTCAGAAATAATAAACGATGAGTAATTGACAAGTGGTCAGCAACATCAAAAAATGTTTGCATCCTTTGATGTTACAAAATAATTCATAATTGAATGCTGTAAAATATCTAATATCCATAATCTTGCACTTGCTTCTTTACCAGGACTGTGTTCTGTGACACAAATCATCAATTAAAAAAACACTCATTTATGTATATAACATATATAATTGTATATAAACACGAATAATGCATGTTTGTCAAAACAGCCACTCAAGCTGTTAAATCAGTTAAAAAACAGTGTTAAATTCACCTTCAGAAGACATTGGCGCGGCTAGTGTTTGGCTTCTCCTATAAACCCCCTGTCGGTTATGTTTTTAATAACTTTAACCTTTTAGGCCATGTAATCTATCTATCTTCTCTTTGTAATTAACATTGAAAAGCATGCTAGAAGCTTTACTACGAGTTGACGTGATGCTTTTCATACATTGCCTATTTTTAAACATGAGGGCAATAAGGAGTTGAAAGATAAATTGTACACACATCAATATTTTGTTTTTTCGGCAGGTGTATTATATTACTGCAGGAGCTCTAGGAGTTTTCGGAATAGCACAATTACAGTAAAAAGTAAGATTCCATTGCTTATAAAGAGGACGGGTTTTAATATACAATAGTAATATGGATACAGTACATTATGGAGCTAAGTGTAATATATGCAAGAGTATGATGTTTGTAATGCATGCAGTTCTGTAGGTCCCATTAGAGTGTCTTTCCCCTCCAGTGAAAACAGAACGAACCACAGACCCTACTAGTTTGCATAAAACAAACAAAATTAGATTTGCTTTGCTGAATCGAAACCCGCCTGGGATTGAGAGACTCTCTCGGGGACAAATTACTTCAAACAATCCCCGTGTACCATAAAAAAAGAATAAAAAAGCTCAGGCCAATCAACAGAGCTCAAAACCCTTAGCAGGAGAATTACAAATACAGCCTCGCATGTGTAATGCGTCTCTGCACAGATCCTTTATTTTAAAGCAATTACATTTACTTGTTGACCACATATTAAGCCATGCTGCATACACTATTAAGATATAAAACACATTTTTAATGGTCTTCTTCCAAAATAATGCATAAACGGTTCATACAGGTGTGAAGTAAACATTAGCCTTTCCAATGACAATTAATTATAATTTACAAGGAAATAGTGCAGTGGATATATATATATATATATATATATATATATATATTACTCCATGAAGCATACTGGAACCAATTAGATCAAAGTAGATTAGATAAGGGATTCTCTGAAAATAATGCCTCGCCACATAACAAATTAGTCAAATTACAATTTGAAGGAAGCACAAAGCCCTAAATAGTTTTTCAAGGGATGCATAGATCAAAATCAGTTTTAAATCAAGCCCAGTCATTTCAGAGGACTGCAAATTAAAGGTCCCACTCTGAATTTTGTGGAGTGCCTGTTTTTTTTCTATGCCTGAACACTGAGTAATGTGATGCTCATTAATATGTAAGCAAAACTCTTTAATGCACAGTACCCCCTGTATTTACATAGAGAGCACTATTTTTTCTTCTTTTGGTGTCAGGTGGGCTCGTTACCTTTTGCTCACACCCATGTTAAATAGATGCAGTCTCTGGCAAACAGTGCTTTTGCATTGAAGTTGGATGCCTGACTTTTGATAGCTTCTGCTTCTGTTCCTGATCCTCTGCTTAAATAACATTTGAATTGTGACCCTGTCCAGGAACTGGAAATCTGAACCTGAGTGGCTCAATTAGCTCAGTGGATGACTTTTGGCATCTTCTGAGACCCTCTGACTATATCAAGATTTCTTCAGCTAAGTTACTCCCTTAAAGTCACCCTTTTCATTCCTCACCCTCTCAAGGGTGTTCCTTCTGCTTAGCTACCCTTCTCAGTCCTCACCCTTCCTAGGGTGTTCCTGTTTAGCTACCTATCTCAGACCTCACCCTCTCTCGGGTGTTCCTGTTTAGCTACTTAGCACAGGCCTCAACCCTTATCTCAGGCCTCAACCCTTACCTCAGGCCCCAGGCCTCACCCCTTGTGTATCTCTCTTTACCCCTACCTCTGCTTTTTCTACAGCCTTTCTCACCTTTATGAATAGGTACCACTCTCGTAGTCTTCCAGAGTTTGGGTATGTCTCCAGTTGCCAAGGATTCATTTTTTGGGGGCCGTTAGGTTTAGCCAGTGCTGGTGCATTGAACTTCAGGAACATTGGGGGGATTTTATCAAGTCCAGACTGGTACTTCCTGTTTAATTTTTTGAGATGTTTATTTATGACACTGATAGGCACAGGTCTCTGTGTTATAGGGTCTTTTCAAAGTTGGTGTTCACTTATTGTAATTTCAGAATATGTGTCATTAATTAGCTTACCAATCAGGGTGGTGGCACATACATCAAAATAATTATTGAATGCATTTGGGACATCTATGGGGTGTTGCACGATTTGCTTGTTCACTTTGAATTTCTTGGGTTTGATATATGTAAAAAGTTGAACTTATATTTTGGGGAAGATAAAAGTACTTTTCCACGTCTTTGGATGCTGCAATATTCTCCATAGGAGTTAATACAACTGCTGACACCGAACCACTAGCTGCATGCGATCTTTCCATCAGGTCTTATATAATAATCTGGGATTAGGCTTAATCTATAGATCTGGGATTAGTCTTAATCTGTAATACCGTATTCACTCGAATATAAGACGAACCTGATAATAAGAAGACCCCCCGAAACTTTGGACATTCATCTAGGAAAAATAGAAAATTTCTGAATAAAAGCCTACCCTACAGGATTTTGTTTTTACATGTAAACAGTTTTTTTCATATTTAATAAAAATTGTGATAGAAAAAATATTCCCCCCCCCCCTAGATTTAGCCAATGCATACCCCACACAACCATCTGCCCCCCAGAGCTAGCCAATACTGCCCCCCACACAGCCATTTGCCCCTTCCAGACTTAGCCAATGCATCCCTCCACACAGCCAATTTTGCCCCCAACCTTACCCCAGAATTAGCCAATGCCCCCACCCACCCTTACCGCAGACTTAGCCAATAATTAGCATTTGCTCTGAAAAAAAACTTGGTACATTGGTACTATGGTACATTCCTTAAAAGACCTGGTGATTACAACATTGGGAAAGGATTTGATAGCATTTAATTGCACATGCAGTACACTAGATTTTTTATATCAACATTTTGATATGTGTATAGAATTAGAGGAGGGCTGAAACTGTTCAGTGGTCCATTGGGTAACTTAAACAGCCCACTTGTTAGCATCTCATGATCATAATCTCATTTTGCTCAAGTGATAGTTCCAGAAATATTTATTTTGTGTTACAATATGTTTTGTACATGTGTGATAAATTCAGTAACGTGGTCTCATCTATCTCATTTGAGTAGGCTTCACAAGAAAACAAAAAATCTCTGATTGGATGTTCTGCTAAATAATAAAGATGTCTTAATCACCTGTCTATAGCAGCTCCGATGCTGGAGCCTTGCCATAATTGATAAAGCTGCCGACTGCAACTTGCATTCCTCCAGAAGCAAGTAAAAAAGGGTTAATTATATATAATGCAAAAAAATAAATAGCATTATAATATTTTTAACATAGAACTACAAAATAAATGTTTTTAATTGACCCTTTGTCTTTTTAGAAAACCTTTATATTTTTTTCTAATTCATGCTGCCAACATACTGTACAGTCCTTTGTGTTTGAGGAATGCACCAGAGGCTTCGTTTGCTTGTTTCTAATTGAGACATCACCTTATATGATGTTACAGACATTATATATCAAAATGGCCATTTCAGAATGACAATGTGACATTGTAAGAATAGCTGTAAATGGCTGTTTCCACTTTTAGAGAAGTATTAAGCTTCCAGAAGACTCATAAACCATCTGTAAAAATTACAAACTGTAACTCACTGAAAGCCAGCATGGCCACACTGGTGAGATGACACAGTTCCAGTAAAATAAATAAAACAATATAATATTTCATGCCATCATGACATTGCTGCTGGTCAGAGTTTAGTTTCAGTCATTTCAAGCATCTTATCATCATGCAGAATGTGCCTCAATTAGGTATAATTTATTCCTTTTTTCCTTAGAATTTGTTGGGTAATAGAGATTAGAAATTGCTTTGTACATCCGTCTGTCTGTTAAGTGGTCATATATAAAACAAACAAGCAAATTAAATCACTGCAAGGGGGTTTACTTCCTGACCCTCCTGTTCTCTTTCCAGAATCAAGGGTGTTGATATAGTCTATGGAAGCGAAGTACATGCAAAAGAGGAGGTGGTTCCACAAATGGTGACCACATTGATGTTTTATCCAGGGGGCTTATGAAAAATGTATACTCCTGCGCTGTAATCAGTATAATTTATACTGGTTGTAGTCTTTCTTTCACCCACTGCAGTCCTGGAGTATGTTTGGGTTTCCATTAATAAAAGGATGATGTGGACCCCTATTCCCTACTTCAAATGAAGGTAAGTTTTTTTTTTTTTTACATTTTGTTTCTTAAACAAAAAGTCCATCGTTGGGTTAAACTTTTACTGAGAGGGTAGTGGATGCATGGAATAGCCTTCCAGTAGAAGTGGTAGAGGTTAACACAGTGAAGGAGTTTAAGGATGCAGGATATAGGCATATGTCTATCCTAGATGTACAATAAGGCTACGGATGATGTTAATTTTGTAATTATCAATCAGTTGCTAATACGAAGTAATCATAAAATAGAATGGCTTTAAGCAGGTACTTCATGCAGACCTTTACTGTGAACATAGCCTACAGCTACTACATGCTCTCTTCAGTGAACCCAGTTTATCCATATCCTACGTGTAATTTGTTTATGTACATTCTCATGGCAAGCGGTGGGCACCAACATTTATGGTGGACATTGTGATGGCCAATTTAATGATGTTATATGGACAGACAGACACTGGTGTCCTTGTATGGACACTTTGAATATTCCTACTCAGATATCCGCAATCTAAAATTAGATGCATCTCCATGCACAGAAATTTGGGAATAAATATCAATCAAAGTATCTATAATAGAAATAAAAATCTAGGTATAGTTGAAATGAACAGTTCCTCCACGTGAAAGACATTTGTTGTAACGTTTACAAATATCTATGTAAAATCCTTCATGGCTGGATAAACCTGTAATTACGCTAGGGCAGATCATTTCTTTCACTTCCTGCTGTGCATGTCAACAGTTTCCTGTCCTTTATGTAGTTTTAATTTCAATAGCATTTCAAATTAGTGTTCCCTGACTAATTAAAAAAAAAAAAGTGTTGCCTACCATCATCTAAAATAATTAAAAGAACAATAAATACATTTTAGCTTACACTTCTAGGTAGAGTATTGAAAAAATTATTAAGTGATTTTTCATTTCAGAGACAGATATATATCTTATTTTAAGTCCTAATAAGAGATTCATTTTCAATGTGTTGCTGTTGATACTTGACATCGGCAATAATTAGCATCACTACATGTAATAAGTGGTAGGAAGACCAGAACACAAATATAAATGCAAGAGGCAGAATTTCTAAAATGATGACAGAAATAATCATTAATAATAAATTATATATCCTGATGCAATTTGCTTTTCATGAATATCATTAACATTTAAGTGAGCATTTGTCATTTCATTGTACTTTCACCTGTTGTGTACTAAGATCAATGACTATATTGAAACAATACTTATTGCCAATAATCTGCTCTTTTCATGCAATGCTAAACATAAACCAGGGGTCAGGCACTGTCTAGGTCATGTATTCATACACAGATTCAGTAAACATGGAAATAAATGCCATTGAGTTAATATTTCTCTCTGGTCCAAAATTCACTTATTTTCATTCACTCTGTCCTCTGTCTTCTTTCTTTCCCCACACTTACACGTTGTAAGTTAAGGATACTCCATTAAAGATACTCCACTCTCCTCACCTGATATTCCTGATTGAGTGTTATAAATGCTATTAAGACATTGATGGACACAGTTTGTACATTTTAACTTGGTATTGGGACTATATTGACGTTTCTGATTTTTGTGGAGGGAGAGATTATTTTTTTTGCAGAATTTCTAATAAAGCTTGATACCCATACTCATTTCTTGATACACATTTATATTTGAAAAATTTCAGCTAGATTTGTTCCTCCTATTATGATTGTTTATATAAAAGAAGGGACAGATAGCTTCTCTCCAGTAGAGTAAATCTGTTAGGCCACCATAGAGTTGTACATACACCAATCAGCCATAACATTATGACCACCTGCCTAATATTGTGTAGGTCAACTTTTGACACCAAAACAGCCCTGAGACATGGACTCTGCTAGACTTCTGAAGGTGTGCTGTTTGTATCGAGGTGGGGCCTCAATGGATTGGACTTCTTTGTTCAGCACTTCCCACAAATACTCGGTTGGATTGAGATCTTGGGAAGTTGGAGGCCAAGTTAACACCTTGAACACGTAGTTGTGTTCCTCAAAATATTCCTGAACCCTTTTGGCTTTGTGGCATGACGCATTGTCCTGTTTAAAGAGGCCAGTACCTTGCAGGATCTCCAATTCCATGAAAGAGTGTACATGGTCTGTAACAATGCTTAGGTAGGTAGTATGTGTCAAACTAACATCCAAATGAATGGCAGGACCCAAGGTTTCCCAACAGAACATTGTCCAAAACATTACACTGCCTCTGCTGGCTTGTCACCTGTCAGTGGTCATAATGTTATCGCTGCTCAGTAACTGGAGCAACAAAAGTATATATAATGTACACCTCAGAGCTCTGTTAGGATTACTCTGGCTCGCAACCGAAACATCACATTCCCTCCAAGTGGGGCATGTCCACACATGAGAAAGAAATATCTTAAATAACTTGCAGGCTGTTATGCTGAATCGTTAATATTAATAATTAATATGACTAGTCATATTAAAACATTACATAATGATATTACTTATTACCCATATTTATTTTGCATTTACCATGAACATATTTTAAAATCTAAAGTTTATGTAAAACTAAATAAAAAGAAACAAATTGTGCATTTTACAGAAGTAAACATGTAACATATGCTACAATATTTAGGCACAGTTATGTAGGAAGTCCATGTAAATCACAGAGTAGCAGAATAACTATAATATTAGCCTTTGGACATTATTGTTTCTTCTTTAATAATTAGGATAGATTTTAAAGTGGTACTGTGATTGCTCATGCATCATTTTTGTGAATCTTCTTGCTCTCATGTATACGTACATTCAGCACAAAATAAAAGACACGGTATATAACGTAGATTGCCCTGAGGGACTCAGCAGGTGAGTTATGCATATTTGACACCTTCCATTTATGAGCGCAGACATTTTGATGCTCTTAGTTCATTGTCATTTACCACATACTGTTACAAAGTGTTCATCCACCCCCAAATTGTTAATAACAGCCAGTCATCATATTACCCTAAAGAAATTAAACATACAGCATGAAAACTATTGTTAGAATAATATTTGTTTAATGGTTTTTAAAAGTCTCATGTTTAAGCTAGAGGGGTGAAAATAAAATAAGCATTACCAAAACATGCTTGTTTGATATTTGGATTAGATGTTAATGCAGAAAAAACTAAAATGTTTATGTAATTTATCACAAATTCCAGAAATTACTTTAACATAATATCGATATTTGTTAGAGAATATTTTCATTTTAGTACATTCTTGTCTTCATAATGTGGAAATTGAGAATTTACTCTGACATCTAAGTACCCATTTAAAACAGATTTGAAATTAGTAATAATTATTGTGTTTACTTCATATTTTACGTATTAAGGCACAAGATCCACAAATGAGACATTTTAACCCACCATTTCCAAGAATATTAAAATGTTAGAATAAGGGTAAGGAAACTATGGGCCAAAAACCATGTTCTCAGCACATCACAGAGTCACACATTCACACATTTTTATTACAGTTTCACATTGTTCCAACCATTTCCACAACTCTTGATTTAGTACCTTTTGGGTAATCCAAGCTCAGTTTGTCAGACAAAAAAAATAATACATACTGTAGAAGCATCCTTTTCAAGTGGGCACTCATTGCCATAGACCGCAAAAAGTCTGAATAAAGACACTAGTGTCCATAGCAACATAGTAATTTAGGTTAAA
This sequence comes from Pelodytes ibericus, assembly GCA_036172795.1. NCBI lineage: Eukaryota > Metazoa > Chordata > Amphibia > Anura > Pelodytidae > Pelodytes > Pelodytes ibericus. The sequence goes on along the minus strand of CM069861.1, from coordinate 108,634,036 downwards.
AAAAAACACAAGTCCATCAAGTTCAACCCTTCTACCTATCATTCCAGCTTTATTGACCTTACTGTGAAGAATCCCTTCCTTTGCTGTCAATGAAATCTTTGCTCTTCCAGTCTCACGGGGTGACCTCTTGTTCTTTGTACATTTCTGTTAATGAACAGTTCACTGAAGAGCTCTTTATATTGGCCCTGCACATATTTATATAATGTTATCATACCCCCTCTGAGACACCTTTTTCTCCATGGCAAGGTCTTTGATAGTGTAATAAAAAGGCTTACCTGCCGCCACGAGGTCCGCACCTCCACCACCGCTGCCTCTGCAAACAAGGCAGGCGGGCAACGGAGGCTCCTTTCGGCGTCTCAGCCCTCCAAGACTGCAGACGCGCTCCTGCTTCCCCTCAACTAACGCGCAACAAACAGAAACCGCGCACATGCGCAGTACCGCTATACACAGAAAATTAGCATTTCTTAAAGGGCTATACATATTCTTTTTGGGGATCTATTGGGGGCGGGTTTTACCACCTAAATAGTATTTAAACCTTTAGTTACTACTCAGACTTTGCCTGAGATAGTTCCCTGTGGCTTGATCTAGCATTTATTCTTTGATTATTCTGATTCTCCGGTTTTGACTCCTGCCTTGTTTTGACTCTGCTGTTTGCTGCCTGCCCCGACCTTTTTGATTATTTGTGACCTTGCCTCCTGAAATACCTTTATCATACTTTGTTCCCGTTGTGTATGACCCGGCCTGCTGACTATCCGTCTCATCCTGTACTCACTGCGTATCCCTGCTCCAGTGTGCTGTTGCAGTCAGTGTACCAAGTCCTGGGTGGTCATTTGCCAGAGGCTCAACCATAGGGTATAATACCATTCAGGTGAAAATACACTGTTCTGTCTCCAAACCTGTTGCAGTAAGATACCAGGTCATCGCATTGAGGTTCCAATCATCTGATACTGCCACATCCGTGACCGATAGAATATTCCTAAAATGTCCGTTACAAAGTCCAGTTAAGATCTGCCATGAACAAAAGGCTAAAAAGGTCACGTGTCAAACTGAATGCTAGATCACAGGTTTAGATGCCTTAATAGTGAAATATAATGAAAATCATGCAATACAAAAGTTTTAAAAAATTATTCTCTGTGATTTATCAAATACTCTAGTAATCCCAATAGATTAAAAGGGCATTAGTAATATATATTAATTATATTCTATATTTTGAAGTACATGTCCACCAGGAGCAGTGTTGGAACATTCTCCTGAAGATAAATAGCAGAAAAATATTCACTCATACATCCATTATCTATATCATATAAAACTTTCACAATACTTCTTCACTTCTACAACTAAACATAAACATGATTTATATCAACTGCCTTTGAGTTTAATTCACTATTGTGACTGCAACAAGATAAACACAGGTATTTTCTTATAGAAGAACAATATTCTATTGATAAGAAATTAGAGCAAAAGTGCAGACAATTCAAATCACAGCAAAGACAGAAGTACAAATGTTTTGCTTTCACACTTTCAAAACATGTTTTCCTTTCTCACAGAAAGACTAACTGCAGTATATCCAGAGCTGCATACATTCGGGTGTTTACACACTAAAGGTTGAAGCTTGAGAAGGGCTATTCATTCAAATTCACAGAGATTTAACTGTGTTCATTTGGCTCAGACTCAAACTATTTATCATAAACCGAATGTGACAGTAAACCCTTCAAACTGGGTGGAACAGAAAATAGTGTATATACAGCGGGTACAGACTTTTTCTTAGTGGGGGGAACCTGATATTTAAAGGGACATTCCAACTTGTTTAACCTTTGCTTGCTTCAAGGAAGCAAGGGTTAAACAAAGCATGTTCCGGGACTTGTAAGTAAACCTGCTCCTTCTCCCTTTGTCCTTTTGCTCTATATTGCACCGGAGTGGATATTGATTGAAGAAAATTGGAGTATTTTCATCTGCTAGACCCCACCGAGGCTCCAGGAAGCTTTCTTCCACTGAGCAGGTTATTGCTCAGTAACATATGAGTGGATTTGCTTTATATTTTTATACAATCAGTCCTTTCACAAAATACTACACTATATCATATTTTATATTGTTTGTCTGTGTTCCCTTTGCATAATTACCACATTATAAAGGGTAACATGAGTGTGTAGTGTTTGGGAGAAGCGCACTGATTTTTCTAAAATAAAATGTTATGTAGTAACCTATGAACAAAAACAATAAATATATTAATGAATTAATTTTGTCTGATTTTGTTATCAACAAAATGTGTGGTAATTTTTGGAAGATTCTTTGTCAGTTTTAATAGTTTTATCCTTGATGGAAGGAATTTGTTTATTACCTAGACCATTCTTACTTTCCACAACCAGTTTTGGTAGATGCTGTTGACTAGTGTTAATTTTCCATTATACCACATCTCATTGTTATTGCAATTTTTCGTACATAATTTTGCCATAAATACCAGTGACTTTAAATATTGTGTTGAGCTTTTTAAATAGTTCATATCTACATCAAATAATAAGTATTACCATTTATAAATTGAATAAAATATTTACCTGTTCTAACCTTCCCAAGTATAGTACATCTTTCTTATAAAATAAAAAAAGTCAGCAAAAATCACTGAAGCTTTAGAAGAACACTTCTGATTGAAATATATATTTTCATTTCACTCTGGCCTAATTACTTAATTGTGAAGTAAGCGTAACATGACATTTCAATATACAGGGATGCAAACTGAAATATAATAAATATTAAAATCATAAAAACAAAAAGAACATGATAATGAATGTCCTAATCTAGGAAACTAAAACCTAATTAAAAAATAATCGCTGACTCAATATTCAAAAGTTTTTATAATGTAAAATGTTACTGTTTAGTTATGTTCATTTCCCTTTAAAAGGTTTTACAATAATTGCCTCTATTTTTGCATATCAACTTTAAGAAGATTCATTTCTTTTTGTAATTATGCAATTAGGCCTATTTTGATTAATTGATCTAAATAGTTTCATGTCATGGATATTGCTTCCTTTATGAGCTAATTATGAATCATCATTACTATGTAGATGTTTCTTTTGCAAATGGGATTTTTTTTTAACTCTATCCTTATAGTGATGTGTAACAATTAAGGTCTCTGGGGTTTTTGCCTTTTGATCTTTTTTGCCTTGCTCTGTCCTAAGTTTACTTTTCTGATCTGTCTGCCAGTATTCCCAAGATTATGCAGATGTGATCATTTTTATCATCTAAGTCGAGGAGCAATACTGCTCTGCTGCCGTCTTACAGCGTATGCTCCTGCCTGTCTTCATGTACACCATTCATAACTTCAAAGGTTTCCCAGGGGTCCTAGCACAGTAGGAAATCCTTATTATAAGTGACATTTGAGGGGATTTTTAGAATTAGTGAATTACAATTATACCCATCTTAAAGCTCTTTAATAAGAGTGAGAGGCAGACTCTGGTATAACTAGTGCTTCAAAAAATTAAATAAAAACTGTTATCATTCTCCCTGATAGGTAAGTTTCTACAGTTCTTATTATGCTTGGAGCAAAACTGTATATTCTGTTTAAATGCATAATAAAATATAAATAATATTTTTTAAATGATGCCCTGATTGATTGCAGTAGCTTGTGGCTTTACATGCATAAAAATACATAGGCTTGTGTGTATAGCAGCATGTATGTCCATGGGAGCATAATAAACAGCAACCCATGACACCATGGAACAAAAATATGTTTTAAAAATATGACCAATCGAAATAAAAGTTTAGTGCATTAGTTTGAAAAGGTCAGCAACAGATATTATAGTTGTGATGAGAGTTGCAGATTTTTCCTGGACCACATATAGCTTTGACATTTTACCCTGCAGAACGTAGAATTCATATGTATCCAGAAAGAAATCTGTATTTAATCAGGGAGGTGGTCCCACAGGAACTTTAACTTTTTTTTTTCCTTTAAAATGTTATACCTTTATTATAAAATTAAGTTACATTACATACAAATATAGATAGTATTGACAATAATATATAGATTCCTAACAAAACCATACATAAAAACATTCCCTGACAATAGATATGTGTTTTATTGTATTTCTTCCCTTCCTTCTTCACTCTGTTGGTTAACAATAGTTATATTTTGGGTGGCATACCTGAACATAGTATTTATTTAAATATCTGGTTTTATGTTTCCTTGTTATCACGTTTCTTGGCTTATTTCATTTTCTAGGTGCAGTGCTTACATGATTTTATTTTCTTCTAGTATATTGTCAGTTTGTACTAATATCCTAAATATCTCTTTTTAAATTCCTAGGAATATATTCTAAGTATTGGGTTGTTTATGTACAACTTTCACTTCCCATTCATTCAACATTTGTCTCTCGGGCTTGTTTCCTTCTTGGTTTAGCAGGATTCCCATAATGGAATCGAAGATCTACTTAATGTAAATATTTCCGTGTTTCTGTCTAGGGATTGTCTTACATTTTCCTTATTTGTGCATGTTATTAAATGGTCTTCCAGGTGGCCCATATTTGATCACACTCTTGGGATCTATCATGTTTCATGAAGTACCGTATTTGCTCGATTATAAGACGAGGTTTTTTTCAGAAAAAAAAATCTGAAAACTACCTCTCGTCTTATAATCGAGGTCTTCTTATAATCTGACCTCAAATTGAGGTCAGATTATAAAACATGGATCCAGGTCCCCAGCAGAGCTGCAGGGGACCTGGATCCCCCTCTCTAGAAGCAGGGGATGTCTCCGCAACGAGCGCAGACTCCCCTGCTTCCGCCCGGCACGACCGCCGGGGCTTCTTTGAAGAAGCCGGGTACTTCCGCTTTCGTCACAGAAGTCCCGGCGAGCGTGCCGGGCAGCAGCAGGGGAATCTGCGCTCATCGCGCAGACTTCCTCTGCTGCCCCACTAGCCACCAGGGAAAAGCGGGCATCTGGGGGTTGTCTGCACGATATGTGCAGACATCCTCCATGCTGCCCGACACGGCAGACTATTATGACGGACAGCTGTCCGTCATAATAGACTGCCGTGTCGGGCAGCATGGAGGATGTCTGCAAGTATCGTGCAGACATCCCCCGGCTGCCCCCACTAGCCACCAGGGATCAAGGTAAGGGGAAGGGAGGGAGGGGGGCAGAGAGACAGGGGGAGGGAGGGAGGGGGACAGAGAGACAGGGGGGACAGAGAGACAGGGAGGAGGGAGGGGGGCAGAGACAGAGTCAAGGGGAGGGGGTTAAGAGACAGAGACAAGGGGAGGGAAGGGGTTAAGAGACAGAGACAAGGGGAGTGAGGGGGTTAAGAGACAGACAAGGGGAGGGAAGGGGTTAAGAGACAGAGACAAGGGGAGTGAGGGGGTTAAGAGACAGACAAGGGGAGGGAAGGGGTTAAGAGACAGAGACAAGGGGAGTGAGGGGGTTAAGAGACAGACAAGGGGAGGGAAGGGGTTAAGAGACAGAGACAAGGGGAGTTAGGGGGTTAAGAGACAGACAAGGGGAAGGGGGAGAGAGAGAAAAATGGGGGCAAGGGAAAGAGAAAGGCAGCATTGGCACATAAAAAGAAATAAAAACTAGAAATACATTTTTTGATATCATAATTTTTTATTAAAAAAGCAATTTACATGTGAATATATACAAGTTGAACTTTTTTCCTATAGGGTAGTCTTATATTCAGGCTTTTAGCTTTTTTCCTAATGGAATATCCAAAGTTTGTGGGGTCGTCTTATAATCAGGGTCGTCTTATAATCGAGCAAATACGGTATCCTTTTTCCATTAGGTGTTGACATTTTATCTGATTCAATACCTCTCCCCGTGATAATTGACCACGTTGTTTCCAACATCTGGCTATCGGGATTTTAACGGCCGTGAAAATTTGGATAAGAAGGTTATCCAACAGGAATTACTTTAATGAATTAACTGGTGTTCCACTGGCTATATATGTACTGAAAAGCTATATTTGCCTAGGAAAAAATGGCTGATCGGACAGCCCTACCAATGACACCAAGAAAACTAGGATAGTGTACTTTAAAGAGATGAATGTTTCTGTTTAGTAGAGATCCAGCACAAGTTTCAAGAATGAAAGATTTTTTAAAAAAGTATATTCATGTCAAATCAGTATGGTTTCAGAAAGGGAATGAAATAAAAAGTGCAGTAATTTAAATATTTTAAGAGTTTGCAGAAGCATGATTTTAAAAATATAAGGTGTATATACCAGAAGTTGTAAAACATAAAGCTGCTTTGCCACAGTGGAGAATAAGAAAATTATTGCAAGAAAAAGTAGGACTACCCAAATTGTTATTTGCTTCTGCCTAATATATTGAGTAGCCAATGGTGTCTCACAAGTCAATGGGACTGAAAGAGATTTGTTCAGAGTTTGTAAATTATCAATCAGTCATTGGGCCTTTTGCCTTTGGGTTATGTTTCTGTGAAATTACATAGACAAAATGGTAATGCAATGACAAATGTGTGACAATTTAGGTAGGTGTAACATTTGGGTGATAAAAACCAAGACTGCTAATTATAATCAAAATGGTTGTTTTTTGGGGGAAATCCTCTGTGTAGAAGTACTTGTTGACAATAGACTGTGTGGCTATGTGCAAACTCAGGAACCTGCAGCAAAGTCAATCAAACTGTTAAGATGTATTACAAGTGGGATATCATGGACCTGGAATGGGTTAAGAGATGGGCTACAAAATTGATTAAAGAATGAATACTATGAAGAAAGGCTTTCCAAACTGGATTATTTTCTCCAGAGAAGGGAGCTCTTAAATGGGATATTTTCATGACCAAAACAAAGACTTTTCTGGGGATATCTTCGTAAATCAATCTTTCCAGACAACACATTGGCGCAATGTCTTAAATACCAAAACATTTTCTTTAGTGCAAGGACAGTTAAATTGTTAAGTGAAGTTGAAATGAAAGAAGGAACATGATGGACTTCAAATCTTTTTACACCTTTCAAACTATAACAATAAGACAAGTTGCTTGTTCTAGATCAGCCTGTATCACTGTTGAGACAAGTTTAGATTTTTGTTAATTTTGAAATTAAATGGAGATGCAATAGTCAGCAACAAGAAATAAAATGTGCCATAAAGTTATACATTACAATCATCTAAAATAAACAAAAGGGTATGCTCAATAAAAAGAGAATTGCAGTGAATTGAGACAGGAATTTCAAACATACTGCCAAAGTAGAGTTGACAATTTCTCCCATTCAGTCGGTCATTTTCCAATTTTGCTACATTGGCCTAAAGTTTTAAATTACAATATAAATTCCCTGCAATCCTCTCCTTTATTAAAAATCATCTTATAAGCAACAACTGAGGTTATGTATTAAGTAGACATGTACATGTGTATTTGGACGGGAGTGGTGCTTTCATGCTTTCGGACAAATAACTAATAGTGAAAATGAAAAGCAAAGAAAGCTGAATGAATGAATGCAAAACTAACAAAAACATAATCATCCTTTCGTTCATTCGGATGCCGTCTAGTCCTATAGCTTAGTTGAAAACACATAAAATCAACAAATTAATGAGCTCTCACTTCCATAACGACCCTAAAGACAGAGATAGAAAAAGGAGCACTAAAAATGCGGAAAGACCCTTAGTTTTAACATATGGAGATTTTTGAAAAAGAACATTAATTGCAAAGATTTCATTTGTGAGAAAATAATGGGCCTACTTTTTCAACAAAATGCAGTGCACCAGTATATTAGTTTCTCCCTGAACCCTATCTCTCCAAATTTGTAGTAGACGAACCCTCACTTTTGTCGACATTCAGTAATTAAATGTTTTTGAGGAAAAATGTGCCTTAACGTGTGTAGCCCAAGTTCTTCATTTTATAACTTTAACAACTTGTTGAAAATTGTATTCAGGTAAGCTGCTCAAAGCCTTAGGAGTTTTGTAGTACTTTTTGTTTACTGATAAACAGAAGATGCAAAAATGTTATTCTTATATATTTTTAAAGTTCATAGAAGTCTTTATTAGAGCAGACATATCGATCAAATGGCAGGATCAGGAAGTATTGACATTTCCAAAACATAAGATAACAGCAAGTGTATAATTAAATAAGACCTACTTTTCCCCCCAAATTATACAACCTAATCAGCTCTCTTTGGAGGAAATTAGGACATATCACCTTGAGATACCACTGAAATGATTATCGGCAGAAGGACTGAGGAACTAACAAATAGAAAGTCTAGGAAATTTGTAGCGTCTAATACTAGTCGTCACAGTTATACATTATTCATTAGCAGTTGAAGTAGTGCATCTCTCAGCATCTTTATTTTGACTGAAATGAGCACATAAACATACAGTAGATTCCTGAGTTGAACAGTGAAAATTCAGTCTCGGGAGTCTTTTTCAACTAATTGTTAATTATTAGAGACTAACTTAGTCACTGAAGCAAGTCATTTGGCTGGTGTCTCAAATGCTGTCATTTGCTACACAAATCATCCTGGTGATAGAGTGTCTTTAAATTAGGTTACAACCATGCAGTTATTGGACAGGGAGTAATTGATAAAACCATTAGTAACACTTGTAGAGATAAAAGCTAGTAAAATCATGCAACTATAATTATTCCTAATGGATACATGCTATAAATTGTGGGAGAAAGAAATTTGGAATGATCTTTCAATCAAATTTGACAGTACAAGTAAGTTAGCAAATATTAAATTGCACATATTAAAAATTGAGACATAAAGGAATATTTACAGAAGGTGGACAAAATAACAGAAACACTACAAAATAGAACTGTTACATAGAGGGGATTAAATCATAATTAAAAATGCAGCTGCTAAGGTGAGGCATATTAGGTTTATTGACCAATATGTATCCGTAAGTGTCAAACATTTCAAAATAATAAAATCATTATTTGCATATGATGCATGATGATCATAGTTAAAAAAAACAAACAAACAGAAGAATAAGCATAAGGTTACATGACAATAGTATAAAATATTTTTTTTAGATTTGTTGGGATTTGTTTTTTAAAAATGAAATTTAACCAGGAAAGATAATTTGTGTATCTAGTAGAAGGCAGCAAAGTTTGAAAATGTAAGGATGTATAATCCCTGTGACTTCGAGATCAACAAGGAAGGAAGAATGGGTGTTTGGCAACAGTTTAACAGTTAAGAACCACACCTGGTGTTGTTCTTGTTGTTATTTAAATGCAACTGGGTAATCCCTAAATCTTAGACCATTAGGGTTCCAGGAGGACAGATTTAAGAAGCACTGATCTAGATGAACAACACTATTAACATTAATGCATAAATAGAGTTGAACGAACCCGAACCGCAAAGCTCGGGTTCATACCGAACATTACGATTTTTGGACCCCGGACCCGAACACGGACATTCCACTGTATGTCCGGGTTGGAGTTCAGGGTTCGGCGATTAATATCGCCTTAAATTTAAAATGACTAGTGACTGGACAGCTATTGCTGACTGGACAGCTATAAGACCCCCCCTTTGTCCCCACCCATTGCCCGCAGGTGGGGTCCCTAATAATAATAATGAGGGGGGGACCTAGTGTCCCCCCCCCCTGGTCCCCACCCATTGCCGCCAGGTGGGGACCCTAATGATAATAATGAGGGGGGGACCTAGTGAAAAAAAAAATCCATCTTTGCCCATGGAGGGCCCCGCCCTTCAATTAAGCTCAGAGCACTCTGATTGGTTGGTTTGAAATCCAACTAATCAGAGTGCTCTGTGTCATTTTACACAGCGTGGTAAAATTCAAAAGAACTTTCCCACGCTGTGTAAAATGACAGAGCACTCTGATTGGTTGGATTTCAAACCAACCAAACCCCGTCATAACACTAGGATGTTCTGGGTCAAGTTCGACCGCAAACCCGGACTTTTCCCCCGAGTTCGACCGCGAACCCGGACTTTTTCCCCGAGTTCAGCCGAACCCGAACATCCAGGTGTCCGCTCAACTCTATGCATAAAGTGTCACTTAAAGGAAAACTGTTTCATTAATTTGTGCATGCTGTGTGTAGTGTCATGTTTGAGCTAGGTAAGTAATAGATTCACAAATTTAGCGAAGAAGTGTTTGATACGAACGTATTTAAATGTGGCATTGGCCGATATGTTATTTTTTCTTTAAGGTTCTCAAAAGTTTTCATGTCAATAGCATTAATCAAATCTTCTAGGCTGGTTATTCCGACATTATAGCATGGTTCCAAATAAATGTTATCCATAAGTGTATTCAATATCCTAATAGGAAGAGTTGGTATCAATTTGTTTTTTTAGTCCTATTTTGGTCTCAAATTTATTTCAAAAATTAAATATATTTAATAAAGGGAGATTATCCCTCTGTACATCGTTCTGGGATGGGGCTTTGTTCAATTGCCAGAATCTAGCCGTAAGAGAATATGATTTTTTCACTTTTTTCCAATTCGTACAAGCTCTCTGGAATTCATAGGTCTTATCATTGGTAAAATATTAATTTGCATCCATTCTTGTGGGTTGGCAGAGATGTTTATACCTAAGAATGTGAGGGAGGATCTTTCCCATATCAATTTATATCTTTCTTTTAGTATGGTTATCTGTGGATGTTTTTAACCTAATTGATATCACCCTTGATTTATTAGAGTTGCATTTGTAATTTCATAATTTACTATATACCCCAGTTAGTCTCATTACTTCTTAAATAGAGGTGACAGGGTCTTCGACAGTTATTAGTAAGTCATCAGCATACATTTTGATCTTTTGTGTTTCCAACCCTGTCAATCCTCTAATTTGTTGTGAATCTCTTATGTCTTGGGCCAAAGGTTCCAATGTTATTATATATAATATTGGGGACAGTGGGCATCCCTGTTGGGGCCCATTCCTACTACTCTGCCTACTGGAGCGGAGTATAATGCCATAACAGCCTCCAATATTCTGCCGTTAAATTCAAAAGCTTTCATAGCTTCCTTCATAAATACCCAGCTAACCCTGTAAAATGCCTTTTCAGCATGTAATGACAGGGCCAGCTGGGGGCTGCCTTGGGTCCCCAGGAGTTCATTCCTAAGGCTCCTGATATGTGCCACTGAGGATCTTCCCTGTACAAAGCCTGCCTGATTGTGATGAATCAAATTTGGGAGTATTATACTGATTCTTTCCACAAGGATGGAGGCATATAATTTCGTGTCTAGATTCAACAGGGAAATAGGTCTATAACTAGTAACTTCATTCTTCTTCTTATCAGGATTTCAAATAGGGACTATATTCCCCTGCAGAATCTCTTCTGGGAGTCCCCCAGCGGAAGCAGCGTCATTAAACAATTCCACAAGAGGAGAAGCTATTTCTTCCATGAGTAATTTATAGAAGGATGTGTCATACCAATCAAGTCCAGGTTGGATTTTAGCTTCAGGATTGCCTTTATCACTTCTTTTACTGAAAAGGATGCATTTAGGTATTCTAGCTGCTCTTCAGTTGTTTGCTCTTTTCCTTTTTTTTTTTTTAAATATAATCCAATTTCCTCCTTCACATTAGATTTAGGGATGTTATATAGTTTTTGATAAAATTTCCCCGTCATTTATATACATTTTGTTATCCTTTTTCTCTCTGTCTTTTCTTTAAGATATTAGATAGGAGTTTATCTGCTTTATTGTCCCTATAATAAGAGTTTGCTTTATTTGCTAGTAGCGTATTGTTTGCTCTCTTTAGGAGGATTACATTTATTTTTTCCTGGATCTTAGCAGATTTATCTGCTATTTTTTCCCCTCTTTCTAGGGATGGACATTTTTTATTTAAATTCACCTCCTGGTAAATCTAGATATATACTGTATTTTTTGGCGTATAAGACTACTTTTTAACCCAGGAAAATGTTCCCAAAAGTCGGGGGTCGTCTTATACGCCGGGTGTAGTCTTTTTACTTACCTCGTTGCTGCTCTGCAGGTGCGCGCGGCTGTGAGGGAAGCATTGTGTGCTCACCTCCAGCCACGCAACTTCAATAAAGTTTGTTTAAACTTTTTTTAAAGCAAACTTTATTGAAGCTGCACGGCTGGAGGGGAGTGCACAACAATGCATTCCTCACAGCCGCGCCCACCTGCAGAGCAGCAACTAGGTAAGTACTGGGAAGGGGGTAGGAGAGGGGCAAAATCCTGGCATATTGGAGGGGCAAAATATTGGCATATTAAATGGCACAATAAAGGCATATTGTGTGGTAAAATACTGGCATATTGAGTGGCAAAATAGTGTGTCTAAGGTTATGTGTCTATTGGTGTCACTGTGTGTGTGTAAGTGTGTCACTTTCTGTGTAAGGGTGTGTGTGTTAGTGTGTCACTGTGTTAGTGTAAGGGTGTGTGTGTAAATGTCACTGTAGGAGAAAATGCTTGTTGGAAGAGGGGTAGTCTTATATGGCGAGTATATCCCAAACTCTAAATTTTAACTGGAAAAGTTGGGGGTCGTCTTATATGCCCAGTCGTCTTATACACCTGAAAATACGGTAAGTCCGCTAGTTTTGCATCATATCTTTTTTTTTGTGCTCTAATTTTTATGACTATTCCTCTAATAAGTGCCTTTTAATCACACCAGTTTATTGTGGGTGATGTATCTGTTGATTGGTTTTCTAAAAAAAAACTGTTTTGTCTCTTACATTATCTGGTCTGAATCCGACTTATGTTATTGTCTCCAGTCTGGTCTGAATCCTCTTATGGATTGTCTCCAATCTGATCGGACTCTGGGGTAATGAGCCCTAAGGTCTATAATTACCGCATTATGGTCAGACAACGTGATGTCCTTTATCTGAATTTTATTGATTTGTTGAACTATGGGGGATTCCCAAAGTATCAGATCAATACGAGAAAAGGCTTTATAAGTTTTAGAGAAACAAGAAGGAGTGGTTAAGTTTAAGTTTTTGCAATCTGTTTGCCTGTTGGGATACATTTCTATGAGACATGTGCATTCGTTTTCGGACGAATGCATTTTCGTCTGAAAGTAGCATTTTCGTCCATGCGTCCGAAAAATGAATAACGAAAATGCTAAACTAACGAAAGACGAATGAACGAATGGTTAACAAACGAAAATCATTCGTCCATTCGTCCATTCGTGCTATTGGCATTCTATAAACCGAAATAGAGTCGGTTTATAGAATACCAATAGCATTACATATACATTCCATAAACCGACATAATGAACGACTTTCAGTTTATGGAATGCATGTAATACTATTGGCTTTCTATAAACCAAACTAGAGTCCCCATTCATAAGAATTTCTTATGAATGGGGACTCTAGTTCGGTTTATAGAAAGCCAATAGTATTACATGTATTCTATAAGCTGAAAGTCTATAAACTGAAGGTCGTTTGGTTTATAAACTTTCGGTTTATAGAATACATGTAATTCTATGTATTCTATAAGCCGAAAGTCTATAAACCGAAGGTCGTTCGGTTTATAGACTTTCGGTTTATAGAATAAGTGTAATACTATTGCCTTTCTATAAAACGAACGAGAGCCCCATTTAATAAAAAATTCTTATGAATGGGGTCCCCATTCATAAGAATTTCTTATGAATGGGGCTCTCGTTCGGTTGATCCAAAGAGGCCAAGTAGATGTCTTGCTTTGAGGGCAGATGTCAATTTCAGTAGGTCTGAGCTAGTGTTCCATCTCAGGTCTCAGGTCCCAGCCGGTCTGCAATACAGCTTCCGCTTTCAGGCACTCGGCATTTCTCCAACTATCAACCCACGACGTCATCGCTCTCCGCCCCAACCTTTCTGGGTCTCCTTCTCTCCCTCCCGGGATAGAGAGGCTTTTGATTGGCTGGCACAGGGCATCCTAAGTGTGCCAGTGTGGTGGACAGCTATTTTTACTGCCCACCTATCTGACACTCAAAGGGTGTTTTTTATTTTATAGGTGATCATGGAGGTGATCATTTAGAATTGTCCCCCCTATCTTGGCAAGGTATGTTATTGAATTTAATTTATCTATATAAAGGGCCATGGGGCATTGGGCATCCCGTGGAGTCAGGGGATTTTTATTTAATTAGAGGCACGGGCATTGCCCCAGCCCCTGGCAGCCAGTTTTTATATCTATCTATATCTATCTATCCTATCTATCTATCTATCTACCTATCTATCGATATCTATGGGTCGATATCTATGGGTCGATATCTATGTATGTATCGATATCTATCTATGTATCGATATCTCAATCCAGTGGGGAAACCAGCTGGCCCAAGGTGCCAACATTATATGTGTGTGTGTGTATGTGCATGCAGAGGCGGCTCTCTAATTAGGCGAGTTAGGCAGCCGCCTAAGGCCTCGCACTCACGGGGGCCTCGCGGCTGCCTAACTCACCTTATTGCCTTTGATGTAACAGGGAGCTTAACGCTGCCGTTAAGCTCCCTGTTACACTAACCTGGGACGTTTCCTCCGTGCATCTTCTCTCCTGCACGGAGGAAGGAAGTTCCGGTCGCGTTTTTTTTTTTTCTTAAACTTTATTGAACCCGCGCAGCTTCAATAAAGTTTAAAAAAAAAAAAAACCGCGACCGGAACTTCCTTCCTCCGTGCAGGAGAGAAGATGCACGGAGGAAACAACGGAGAGCAGCATGGAGGTAAGTACTAGGGAAGGGGGGAGGAGGGGGGCACAAACGAGCAAAGACTGGCATAATGAGGGGCTAAATATTGGCACAGTGTGTGGCAAATTCCTGGCATAATGAGGTGAGGGGCAAAATCCTGGCATAGTGAGAGGCAATATCCTGGCATTGTGAGGGGCAATATCCTGGCATACAGTGGCAAAATCCTGGCATATTGAGAGGCAAAATTCTGGCATTGTGAGGGGCAAAATTCTGGCATAATGAGGGGCAAAATCCTGGCATAGTGAGAGGCAATATCCTGGCATAGTGAGGGGCAAAATCCTGGCACAGAGTGGCAAAATCCTGGCATAGTGAGAGGCTAAATCCTGGTATTGTGAGGGGCAAAATTCTGGCATAATGAGGGGCAAAATCCTGGCACAGAGTGGCAAAATCCTGGCATAGTGAGAGGCTAAATCCTGGCATTGTGAGGGGCAAAATTCTGGCATAATGAGGGGCAAAATCCTGGCACAGATTGGCAAAATCCTGGCATAGTGAGAGGCTAAATCCTGGCATTGTGAGGGGCAAAATAGTGGCATTATGAGGGGCAATATCCTGGCATACAGTGGCAAAATCCTGACATAGTGAGAGGCTAAATCCTGGCATTGTGAGGGGCAAAATTGTGGCATAATGAGGGGCAAATTGTGGCATAATGAGGGGCAAAATCCTGGCACAGAGTGGCAAAATCCTGGCATATTGAGGGGCAAAATTCTTGCATATTGAGGGGCAAAATCCTGGCATAGAGTGGCAAAATCCTGGCAAATTGAGGGGCAAGATCCTGGCATAGAGTGGCAAAATCCTGGCAAATTGTGGGGCACAATCCTGGCATAGAGTGGAAAAATCCTGGCATATTGAGGGGCAAAATCCTGGCAGATTGAGTGGCACAATCCTGGCATATTGAGGGGCAAAATCCTGGCATATTGAATGGCTTAATCCTGGCATATTGAGGGACTAAATCCTGGCATATTGAGGGGGTAAATCCTGACATATTAAGGGGCTAAATCCTGGCATATTAAATGGCTAAATCCTGGCATATTGAGTGCCAAAATTCTGGCATTTTGAATGGCTAAATCACAGTGCATCCGGTGCTGTGAGGAAGAACAAAGTGCCAATCTTCTAGCACAACGTGGTCTGTGAGACCACTTTCAACATTGAGCACCTTTCCTTCTGGCTGAGTGTTTCTCTTAGTGTGTGATTGTGTGCTTTCTGAGTGTGTCTCTGAGTCAGTGTGTGCTGGCTGAGTGCATCTGTGAGTGTGTGCTGGCTGAGTGTGATTGTGTGCTGACTGAGTGTGTCTGTGAGTCAGTGTGTGCTCACTGAGTGTGTCTATGAATGACTGTGTGATATGTGTTAGTGTTCACATTTAGGACACAGCAATAACAATGTGAGTTAGTCAGCCGCACACAATTTTATCTATACCAAATGTTTATAGATGTTTGTAGAATAATTATGAGACAAATAAAATTCTAGGAGCTGTTCGATTCTAGAAGCTGGGATTTGAGTCTGATCTTGAAATATGCTATTTATACAGTTCATTTTTATTATCACTTGCATATATTTTATTTAATAATGTGTGTCCGTGAGGGCCTCATGTTCGACTTTCGCCTAAGGCCTCACAAAGTCTAGAGCCGCCACTGTGTGCATGTGTATATATATATATATATATATATATATATATATATATATATACATACATACACACACACACACACACACACACACATATAATGTTGGCACCTTGGGCCAGCTGGTTTCCCCACTGGATTGATATATATCGATATATATATATATATATGTATATATATATATATATATATATATATGAGGTGAGCCTGGAAGCCTGCTCAACCCCAGGGGTCATTATTGTATATATGAAGCAAGCAGAGAAGCCCATCGAAAATAGGGCATAAATGTTTTTATGTGGGGCCCGTATTTCATAAAAATCCAAAATTCTGATACTAACACTGAACTGTCTCATTTCGAGCCAGATTGGTCTATTTTGAGAGGACCCTTTAGTGATATTATGGCGAGCTGGAGAAAGTCATTGTTGTCAAAAATTTTACCAAATACCTTTTACAGATCTAAGTTAGTTGACTTAAAGACATTAAACAGTATATGTACTATATGTCATTTTAATCAGGTAGAAGGCCACATACGGGAAACTGAAGATTCTCAAATGCATAAATTCAAAGCTCAGTTAAACCTAGTAATATCTTCATGAATAAACTGATAACACTGATAACTCCGGTTTGTCAATTAATTCCCACATATGGTTATATTTTTTTCAACTCACCTTAAACATATTAAAATTTGTTGTTATAGGTCTTGTGAATAACAGAGATAAATTACTTTCTACCCATAATATTGAACCTGCTGCACTCCAAAATGTTTAAATCAATTTTAATCATCAATTCAACCAAGCACTACAATTATATTTACATTCTGGCAGGTGCTGCATAGTACCCTGAGGACAGAAGTTGAAATGTTAGTGCATCTTTTTCATCAGTAGTGCCAAGTCTCTTGTTTTTATTTGTATCGCATTCCACTCTTCCATGTTGACCAGCAAACTGAGCACGTGCTGTGCACTACATAGTATACCTGGGTGAATTGCTAGAATTGAGATATATAATATATGGTGACCACATGTTACAGTATATTTTTTATCGCATTATTATCAACTAAAAGAACACTATATCGTTTTCAAATCAAGACCTGTGAGTGCGTGTTTTTTCTTGTCTTTGGACTTGTATATGTTTCGAGCTGCACGACACCCGGGCAAGTGACGCCTTAAAGAACAACAGCTGAGTGCACCTTCTTTGGATATTGTGTGTGTGTGTGTGTATATATGTGTGTGTATATATATATATATATATATATATATATATATATATATATATATTACAGAGACAATGGGAAAGATAAAATGATAGCTAACATGGATCCAATGTCTTTATTCTTAAATGGGGCTAGAGGGCAACTAAGAAATTACAGATTAGGAAGATTAACATCATTTGCAGAAAAGCTACTTGAATCTTTATTAAGGGATAAGATGCAGGTACACCATTTAAAGAAAATAATTATTAGGGGTAATTAGCACGATTTATGATGAATAGGTCATGCCAAACTAACCTTTTAGCTTCACTGCAGAACTCAGCAGGAATTTAGTAATGCAATAGCGGTGATCTTTTAAGATTTTACAACTGATTTTAATACATTCACATGAGATAAATACAACATAAATCTCCCTCATGAAACATAGGTAACCTGCTGAGATTGGGCCTATGTATAGAAAAATAATGTAAACCATGACCTTGAGTTTAAATTGGAGGTCAAACACGTTTGTCATTTATACTTCAATATGAATCAATTTGTACAAGTGGGATTGTTCACATTTTATCTCTTACAATCTACAGTTGTCAATATTAAGATAATTGGGCTGAAACTATTATATTGAAGTATTTGTAGAAAACACTACCATACATATAATTTGACCTTAATATCGTAATATTAATAGTTTCAAATTCTGAGATTTGTGGTGATGTTTTTGATATATGTTTGAAATAACATAATTTAAAGCATAGGTGATTTACAGCATTATCCATAATGCAGAAAAGGAAGTGCTATGGTACAGTGATTAAAAGGCATAAGGTCAGAACTTCATTTGACAAAGAGGGTTACATTTCTGTATCGTTCAGTTATATGGAAGATATGCTCATGACATGATTTTCTGTGAAATAATACCCAGGGCCACCATCAGGGAGTGATGACCTGTCATGGACTTTGGGTTCTGGGGGGCCCAATTGTACCCTCTTACAAAATAAATAGGCTTGCTGGCAGAGACGCTGGCTTGGGTGATCAAAATATCCCTTGCTGTCTCTCACTCTAGTATTTAAAATAACTCAGGGGGTGAACGGGATACACTTCGCTGGTGGGGAAAATCAAACTACAGACCACTAAAAACTTGTGGATATCAGGTGCACATAGAAGGCAGCCGACTTTGCTGAATGCAGATAACAAGAGAAAATCCAGCACACGAAGATTCAATTCAATCCAATATTTTTTATAGATAAAAATGTGCAAATAAAGCCAAATTCATAGACTGTGCAAAATGTGGAAAAGATGCAGACACTTCACACATTTCACATTTAGTGACGCTTAGTCATAAGTGCATGTAATAAGTTGGATTCTAAATAATGTGCATGTAATATTAAAAATATTTTCTTTTATTCTGTATTGGTATATTTACTTGGATTGGTGCTTTACAAATGTAAAAGCAATAGAAAATGTTTATGGATTTTACAACTTTAATAGTTTTTTCTGTTCTAATTAATTAAATAACTAATTACTTAAACTGAAGCATATTTCAATAAACAAGAAATTAAATTATTGCAATTCAATTTATTCAGATGAAGATTCCAGTCAAGTGAGAAACTTGTGATTTTTTTTTTTCCTTTGCCAATTCTAGGATACGCGGAGGAGTGCTTGATAGGGCAACACACAGGTTATATCTAACCTCCAATCTACTTTGATGCTTTGTTTTCACTTGCAACAGAGTTGAAAAGCCTGACTTACAAAGCTATGTTGACACAAATGGAAGCAATGCATTGATAGTTCTTTCTGCCATTTCTGGGCATGAATCTCACATGAGGGGCAACATTCTGTGATTGTTTTCTCATCGAACATATCTCTTACTCCCGAATCAATTTTCAGCTCCACAAATTCATCTTGATAATCAGGAACATTTTTTTTTTAGCTGACAATTTGAATGGATTTGAAACTAAATAAAACACCTCATCTCCGAATTCTGGAAAATACCATCTGAATTCATTTTCCATAGATAGAAAGTGAAATATTTAACTTTGTCCTGCACATTATGTGCGAAATGTAGAATTATAGTTTGTAGAAAGATTAGTAATCCAACAGTCTGTGGCCCAAAATCCCCCCACCCTGAAACTCAAAAATTCCCCAGAAAGGAATTCCCCCTGGCTGAGAACCACTTCTCTGAATATACCCTTCTAGAAAAAGCAGTTACTACTAAGACAAAACAAAAACAGTATTTTACATGCAGAAAATTACATGAATATTATTACAGAACCTGTAATATGTTAAGTGAGTTACATTCAATAAAGAAAATTTATGGAAAAAAACCCCAAAAGGCATTTAACAAATGTTTATTAATTTATATTAAATATACATATGTATATTATCAGAAATGTATATTTTATTTAAATCAGTTAAAAATTACTTTAAACAGCCTCCTCTGTTATATTTAATTTCGAGGACATACTGCAATTGTCAAGACTAACAAAAATATATCTTTATTTAACCTCTAAAACAGGAAAGATTTAGCCCAGATTTGTGAATTTCAAAACCATGTTGAAAATGTCCTAAGGAAGAAAAAGGAATTTTATAGTATTCTTCTGGGACTACACTAAGTGTGATACTGTACAATTTTTGCCCTTCATATTAAAGATACGATGCTGTGTGCATAAAAAGGTGACAAGGTTGAATGGATGAGGCATGAGGACAAGTCTGAAAATCTAAGTCTATGAGGTTTGGAAAGAAGAAAATCACTTTAGAAGAGATTTAATTGAAGTATTTAAAATCCTAAATGGAGTAGATAATGTCAACACACAGTACCATTTTCAGAGCAGAAGATGATAGGACAAGGGGAACATAAATGGAAATTATAGTAGAGCAAATTCCGAGCAGGCATAAGTGTCCTTTCATGCAGAGAATAATAAATGTGCGGAACATGTCCCTTCAAGGAAAGATGTTGAGACAAAAACTCCAGGGTCATTTCAGAAAAAAAAATTCAACAGTCTTTTGTAAGGAAAGAGAAATGAGAGAGAAAGAGCTAGAATATTAATTATCAAATAGTTTGAATACTTTTTTCAAGAAAGTGTTGTAACGCATATTATTTTCTTGAACAATGCAAAAATCCATGAAACTTAATTTTTTGGAATTCAAAAATTCAATACAGTTTGCTTTTAATAGAAGAAGTTTTACATTTTAAATATAAGAAGCAAAAATGAAAATGATTAATGATCTTTAGACATAATTTTGTATATATATTTATATGTATCCATATTTATGTATATATATTTCTATACATAAATATGTTAAAGAGCATATATATACAGTTGACAGAAAAAGTATGTGAACCCTTTGGAATGATATGGATTTCTGCACAAATTGTCATAAAATGTGATCTGATCTTCATCTAAGTCACAACAATAGACAATCACAGTCTGCTTAAACTAATAACACACAAAGAATGAAATGTTACCATGTTTTTGTTGAACACACCATGTAAACATTCACAGTGCAGGTGGAAAAAGTATGTGAACCCTTGGATTTAATAACTGGTTGAACCTCCTTTGGCAGCAATAACTTCAACCAAACATTTCCTGTAGTTGCAGATCAGACGTGCACAACGGCCAGGAGTAATTCTTGACCATTAATCTTTACAGAACTGTTTCAGTTCAGCAATATTCTTGGGATGTCTGGTGTGAATCGCTTTCTTGAGGTCATGCCACAGCATCTCAACCGGGTTGAGTTCCGGACTCTGACTGGGCCACTTCAGAAGGCATATTTTCTTCTGTTTAAGCCATTCTGTTATTGATTTACTTCTATGCTTTGGGTCGTTGTCCTGTTGCAAAACCCATCTTCTGTTGAGCTTCAGCTGGTGGACATATGGCCTTAAGTTCTCCTGTAAAATGTCTTGATAAACTTGGGAATTCATTTTCCCTTCGATGATAGCAATCCGTCCAGGCCCTGACGCAGCAAACAGCCCCAAACCATGATGCCCCCACCACCTTACTTCACAGTTAGGATGAGATTTTGATGTTAGTGAGCTGTGCCTCTTTTTCTCAATACATAGTGTTGTGTGTTTCTTCCAAACAACTCAACTTTGGTTTCATCTGTCCACAGAATATGTTGCCAGTACTGCTGGGGAACATCCAAGTGCTCTTGTGCAAACTGTAAACGTGCAGCAATGTTTTGTTTGTACATCAGTGGCTTCCTCTGTGGTATCCTCCCATGAAATATATTCTTGTTCAGTGTTTTACGTAACGTAGATTCGCTAACAGGGATGTTCGCATATGCCAGTGACTTTTGTAAGTCTTTAGCTGACACTCTGGGATTCTTCTTTACCTCATTGAGCAGTCTGCGCTGTGCTCTTGCAGTCATCTTTACAGGACGGCCACTCCTAGGGAGAGTAGCAGCAGTGCTGAACTTTCTCCATTTATAGACAATTTGTCTTACCGTGGACTGATGAACAGCAAGGCTTTTGGAGATACTTTTATAACCCTTTCCAGCTTTATGCAAGTCAACAATTCTTAATCGTAGGTCTTCTGAGACCTCTTTTGTGCGAGGCATCATTCACATCAGGCAATGCTTCTTGTGAAAAACAAACCCAGAACTGGTGTGTTTTTTTTATAGGGCAGGGCAGCTGTAACCAACACCTCCAATCTCATCTCATTGATTGGACTCCAGTTGGCTGACACCTCACTCCAATTAGTTCTTGGAGATGTCATTAGTCTAGGGGTTCACATACTTTTTCCACCTGCACTGTGAATGTTTACATGGTGTGTTCAATAAAAACATGGTAACATTTCATTCTTTGTGTGTTATTAGTTGAAGCAGACTGTGATTGTCTATTATTGTGACTTAGATGAAGATCAGATCACATTTTATGACCAATTTGTGCAGAAATCCATATCATTCCAAAGGGTTCACATACTTTTTCTTGCAACTGTATATAAACAAAATCCAAAGATCTGCGCACTCACCTCAAAGCAGGTAGGAGAAAAACTCTTAAAGCTATAGGTTTCATTAAAGCTACTTAAAGACACCTGTCTTTCTAAGATAACAAAATTGGAGATTTGGTTACATATATGGCCATTTATGCAAAGCCCACCACTACGTCAAAGTACTCCAATATTGGTGGGTCCTAACACTAAATACTGTTGCTTATGGGGCTTAATCTCTTTATGTGTAATACAGAGACACTCCTGCAGTTTATAGGTATGGACACCACTAATGGAGCACCTGTGATGGGGAGGGGTGCTAAACCAGAGGCCTGGTCATAGCCTCTACAATACAAACAAATTCAAAAGGAATATATATATACATGCATATTTATGTATGTATTCAGCTGGGTAATCCTAAAATCCTGGACCATTCGGGGAGTACTTGAGGACACGTTTGAGATGCACTACTCTAGAGGGAATAGTGTGTAAGGCACAAATTTCTCTAGAATCCAAACAGGCTAGGCACAGTTCATTCTTGTCAGGCAAAACATACACGATGCATTCTCATTTTGAAAATGAAAAGTTTAAGGAATGTATGAGCTGTCCATTTCATAACACCAGCTTGGTGGAAGTCCCTCTCTCCCTCACTGAATGATATAGAAAGATTATGTATATACTTCTCACTGTATGTATTTGAAGGACAATGAGTACAAAATGGTGAAGAGTGGTGTACTCAGAAAACACACTAATACACACAAACCTGCACTCACATTAATACACATGTCCAACACACACTCACATGATGCTCCCTAATACTCACTTACTGGGAATGCCCTCGATATGCCCTGAGGTAAGTCCTAGGTGTGCAATGTGGGTTGTGGGGCATGCGCTGGGTGTGCAAAGTGGGTGCTAAAGTTTAATTTAAAATGTATTTTTTACCCCTTTGTGATGCATGGTGCTTTTGCGTCCCAGATGACGCAAGCACCAAAACGTCACGTTTTGTTCCTGGCCATCGATCACAAGGTGATTGGTAGCCTGCAACACTATGACAGAGACTCTATCAGGGACTTAATAGACACTGTGGGTAATAAATAAATTACATTTGCTAACTATAAAAATAAATGCTTACATACATAACAAAAAAACTAATTTAGGTCTGTTATGGTTTGTGTGGAGAATGTAATCATTTTATTTCACAGCTGATTAAAAGTAGGTATAGCCATTTATTCTTCTTATAAAATGTTCTCCTACTCGGTTAGTGTATTATAATAGTATCTTATTAACACCTATCAGGTTATTATGATTATGTATCACTAGATGAAAATGTGCTAATTGAAATGTGATTATGTGACAACTTTACATTGATCTTTAGTTAAACAGTTGGCTCTATATAAACTCTGAAACCATCTTATTAGGTTCACCTATGTACTACAGGATAGAACGCCTTTTCACCTGCAGACAAGCCTAAATTCTTCTTAGCATGGGTTCAGCAAGGTGATAGAAACATTCAAGAGTGATTTTGGTCAATGTTGACTTGATGGAATCATGCAGTAAATTTAGACGTTGACTGCTGCAACTGTAATATGTTGAATATACAGCATGTTTCTGTATATAGAAGCCATTCAAGTGGGCTGTGCACAGTGAACAAACTGTTTAGTGTGCTGATCAGGTGGACTTGCTGCTAGTGTGACTTTCGGCATCTCCACTACCAACAGGAATAAAAAAAGAATTGGAAGCAATACAGGCAGCAGGGTCTGATACAAACACCATTATCACCATAGTTATATTCCTATATTCTGTTAGCATTCTGACTACTTTTTGTCATCAATGTTTACATGCATATTCCCCGATTAATTTACATAGCTATATGTAATTCAAGAGATAGATGGTGTATACAGCACACACAGCACTAACGTATACCCAGAAAGCACGTCCATTTAACAAAAGCTGTATTGCACAAATTATAGATGTGAATTTGAAGAATTTAAATGGGGATGAGCCCCGCTATAATGAGGCGCACAGAATCCACAATCTCACATCGCGATCTAAACGGGATCGCGATGTGAGTTCCAAGTTCTCGCTTAAACTCCCTCTTTAATGCGGAAGTTACAGTGGGATCTGGTGCCCCAACAGATCAGTGGGAGCCATCGGAGCACAGAGTTATAACAGGAACTGCATTATAACTCCTATATTATAACTGGAGTTACATGTATGTGCTGCTTTTCATTTTCCAATCGAAATTTTTAAAAAAAAAAAGTTCATGGCATTATATAGTGCGTCAGTCGTATACTACACTTATTGTTCACAGACATATTAAACCAATGCAGTTCTTTAGAGCATTTTTATGCATACTCTTTTTCTGGTCAAATGACCAGTGAAAGAATGATAGCCATTTGACGTGTCAAAACAATAGCAGACAAGGTGATAATTAGAGAAACTGTTTTACTTTCCATATTTACAAGTAGGGGAAGGAGCCCAATGACCTTGCTAATGGATAATAACATACCACAATTTTTTAGGCCTTAAGGAGATAACAGACAAAGATAGTTAATTAGTGGGATATAAGGTGCCATCCATAAAACTAGTCAAACTTCACAAATTTTTTTTCACTGCAATTTCTAATGAATATTTGTCCTTTAACATAGTGTCAGTGAGTAGTGGTTCATTATATGAATACACTTCAAATGTTTACAATCATAAAGAAATAACTGCTTTCCAATCCCAGTGCAAAGAAAAAGTACTTAAAGGGACTACACCTAAAAGGATGTAACATAAACATTATTTGTACTGTGAATGTAGAGAATAAAAACAGATCTGGACTTTATTTTAGCAGAACTATAAGCATATTGCATTTACTAAGATTGTGTTTTGTGGTGTCTCCTGTTTATGAAACGCAAAATAGCAACTTTTGAGGATTTATGTGTAATTTGCATAATGTGCCCTACGGTGATGTCATAAACAGGAGACTTCACAGACACATTTAAAATACATTTATTTCTAAATCTATGCCGCTGCTTACAATTACTCAAGAACAAATGTGTATTAAATGTGTATGGCATTCTCTATAGAAACAAATGAATAAATGGAACATTAAATGTTTAAGTGTTTGCTGATCTGCATGCTCAGCATCTCTAATAAATTGTTGTTAAAAGTGACTAATGCAATTGCAGAATTATTTGGACTCAAATAAAATAGGTACATAAAGGTATGAATTGTTGTAATGCACAAATTAAAACCTTTCTTTCCTTATTATTTTGGTTAAAGTAGTAGTTTCGGTTTCAAAATAATGTAATTATCTATATGACATTGGCAAATGAATACTTCCTCTTTCCTGGGAACACTTAAGCAAATATTAGTAGAGATCCACCATTAATTAATGCGTGCAAAGTGCCATAGTTGGATATATAACTAATCAAGCAATTTTTACTTGTTTATTTATTCAATGCAATTGTTATAATATATTGCCTGATGTAATACAATGTATTACAGAAACAATTTCAATTTGTTTCCATTCAGCCTTGTGTTAAAATAAAAGAAACACAATAAACCGTAAATTTATTTGATATAATATATATAGCAGTGCAATCTTTCTTATCCTGTTCATTCATTAAGTGATTAGGTGTTTCTAAGATTATGTTGTTTGAGAATAGATGTACAATCTGTATAGAAAAAATATAGGAAAGTACAATGTTAAAATGTTCCTCCATCTATAATGGAGGAGTTGCAATAGTTCAAATGTTACCAAAATAAAATGACTAAAACATTAAATGAATGCTCTGGAATATCAATGAAATAAAATTGATTTCCTCAAAACAGCAGAAATTTTTTGAAGGAGATTTTTTTCTGCTAGGGCAACAAAGGCATTGAATCTATCACTTCCTTCTCCTTGTGTCACATGACTAGAAAAAAGAACTAATCTGAAGGAAAATATGAGTGCAACAAAATTATACATGATTATAAGACATAATTTATTGGGTCCTGGAATGTGGGAAAGTCATAGCCAATAATCTAATAGACGTGACTTTTTATTACAATGGTTAAGAATGTAATACTCTACCTTTAAAATGTAGCCCTGATGTATGTGTGGTGTACCTTCCAATTGTCACTATTTAGGAGGGACAGTCAGTGGTGTATCTTGGTTTTGTGCTGCCCTTGGCAGACATAATTCAGGCACCCCCCCCCCCCACCCACATTGCACACCCATGACATGCCCCATCACCTCATTACATGCACCATCACCAACACTGCATACATACTAAATGCCCCATCATCCCAATTACATGCCATCATAACCCTTATTTCATACCCCCACCACATCCATTAAATGCCCCCCATAACCCCTATTAATTGGAAGGAGCTAAAGCTTGCTGAACGGTGGGGGAGGGAGTAAAAATGTTTGAAGCACCAGAAGTGTGCTTTAACACCCTCTGGAAAAGTGATGCCCTAGGCAAGTGCCTTGTATGCAACGTGGAAGAAACACTACTGGGGACATTCCCTATTTTGCACCCAAATCTCCCTGTCCCTCTTTCCTCCTCTATTGTCCCTTTGTACAGGGATCTCAGAACTTTTGGTTTGTATTACTGGATCAAAGACAAAAAGTGATTTTAAACTAGAGTAAATATGTGTTTATATTAATTTGTGTAAATAAAATACTTTATTCTTGTTCTAAATGACTTACAAAAGTACATAAATAGTTACCTATTGGCCATAAAGTCGCTGAAAATGTTTTGGTACTGCCCTGCCCCTACAACAATACAAGTGTCCCTGTTTGGACATTTGAAATTTTGGGAGCTATGCACATTAATATTAGATCTGGAAGTCTGTAAAACCCATTCATTCAAGTTCCAGTTTAGTTGGTTCAGGTTCGATTATTTTTCATTTTGGTTCCATTTCTTATCGTTGTGACTGAATAATTAAAGTTTCCAACTTTTTGATCTTTCCAACTAATGCCTCAATTTTGCAACTCACTGCTAAAATCATGCCACAGTTCACTTTTCAGTGAATAAACCTATCAGTCTGTTTCTGCACATTTAATCAAGTCAATAACTCTCCTTGCAAGGAACTCTGTCACCTCAAATGAATACAAAAAGGGACCCAATGGATTAAGAGAAAAAAATGTTTTAAACCCCACTCCGGATGTCTGTAGTGTTTTCAGTAGTGTATCTTCCACAAGGCAAACAAGGCATTTGCCTAGGGCGGCACTTTTCCAGAGGGTGTTAAAGCACACCCTCTGGAGCTTCAAACATTTTCGCTCCTTCCAATTAATCAGGGTGATGGGGGAATGTAATGGACGTTGTGGAGGTATGAAATGAGGGTGATGGTGGCATGTGATGGGGCATTTAGTGTCTATGAAATGTGGGTGATGGGGGCATCTAATGGGGTGATTGGGCATGTCGTGGGTGTGCAACGTGGGTGATGGGGCATGTCGTAGGTGTGCAATGTGGGTTGGGGGGTGCCCGAATTTTGTCTGCCTAGGGCAGCACAAAACCAAGATACACCACTGAGTGTTTTCAGTGTGTGGCATTCCTAGACAATAAGGTGATGTCATAAAAATGAGACACCACAGACATTTAGAGCTTAAATTAGATTTTTCTTGATCTATGTATTTGCTTGCAGTTCTGAAAACACACACATATTTATATATAAAGCTATGAAAATATAATTTTTTTTTCTCTATATTCACAGTTCAAACAATGTTTAGATGATAGTCTCTTTATGCTCTGTACCAAAGTCTGGATAATTTCTTTTGAGACTTAACAACATTATAAATGCTTTTTAATTAGTACAAATAGTATTATTTTCATGTATAATAAAACACTTTGCATCACAGTATACTGAATGTTTGTCAAAGTCATATATAATGAGGTGAGATTTGGTATATTGTTACTGATTTGGTTATTTTAGGCAAACTCAATCTGCACATTTAAAATGATTGATGATTCATAGTCCCTCTTGAAGTGTTTCTCATCACTCATACACTGATATGACATTTCTTTATATATTCTGGCATAAACATATGCAGCTGCTGGCAAAACATTTGACCCTAGAGTCAGTCTATTTGTCATCCGCACTTTTTTTATTGTCCAGAGCTGTTCAGATATCTGTGAATACATGCTTTTTTATTATGCAGCAACGTAGAATTACGGTTAATTTACCCAATTGCACATATGTTGAAAATAGGTTCATTTTGAAGAACAACTTGTTTTTAATATAACAACTTGGGGATATTTGTTTTTACATATTGAATGCTTTCCAGTCATAAAATAGATTGACGGATTTATTCCGGTTGTTCCGATTTATCTAGCAAAAATTGGAGAACTAATTTTGCCCTATATCTGGTCGCTGGTGGTCCTACTGTCCCCTTAAATTGTGCCATTCAGGGTTTACTGAAAAGACTCAGAATCAGTGAAGCAATGAGAAGCAGGAAAGGCACTTGCAACATTAGCGTCCAAGGGACAGTGAAGGCAAATCAAAATGGGGCTTGACGCATTTTGAACAATAAGCGCTTGGTCAAAAGTTCTAAAAACGCTGTCATTCTCAAGCATGGCCAATCAACTCTGAGCAACACCTAACCACAGGTGTAAGCATAATCATAATAAATAAAAAAAAGGTATCCTCATAATTTATTCTTATAATTCTCATTTTTATTGAATATATATATTCAAATACATGTTCCACCATTATCTGCTGAAATATGAATATTAATGTTGAATTTTCTTAGAAGAACATCTATTTTCATGTAAGAACAGATGTGTTATTATAACTTTTTATATACTTTTTATTTTCCACATGTTTGCTGATTCTATCTGTTGCAGGTCTTTTGGTGTACCACGATTAACTCCTGGTGGTGATAATATTAAGGAGTGAAGCCTAAGATACTTAGAGCTATTTATAGCTCTGACTATGTGATTGAAATACAATCCACTTTATAGGTGTAACACACTTCAGCAATCATATTACACTATTATTGTTTCTAATTTTCCTCCTTTTATATGAATTGATATGCCTGTGAGAATGCATACTGAAGGATCACAAGGACACTAAGTATTCATATTATTTTTATAACTGTCACTTAAGAGTTATTTCTATCGTTGAGCGAACCCGAACTGCACTGTTCAGGTTCGTACCGAACTTTACGTTTTTTGGACCCCGGACCCGAACACTGACATTTCACTGTATGTCCGTGTTGGAGTTCGGGGTTCGGCGATTACATTATATGTAATGCTATTGTCTTTCTATAAACCGAAATAGAGTCCCCATTCATAAGAAATTCTTATGAATGGGGACTCTATTTCGGTTTATAGAAAGGCAATAGTATTACATGTATTCCATAAGCCAAAAGTCTATAAGCCGAATTACATTTGGTTTATAGACTTTCGGTTCATGGAATACATGTAATGCTATTGGCTTTCTATAAACCGAAATAGAGTCCCCATTCTTACGAATAGGTTAATTGACCTATTCGTATGAATGGGGACTCTATTTCGGTTTATAGAATAGCAATACCATTACATGTATTACATCTGAAAGTCAAATACTGTGCTTACAGAGCACTTTGAAAAATTCTGGCTACCTCCTCCTCCTCCAGCGCCGCTTCCACCTACACCGCCACGGTCACCGCCTCCTCAACCTATGGGTCACTTAGTATAAACTGAAAGAGAATACCCTGCACTCCAACCCTCTCTCAAATGGATAATTCTGTTGATCCACCTGGCAGCCATGCTTTAGATTTATGTTCTTCCAAAGCTAAAATCAAAGATTCCATCTAGTGATATTTTATGACTCAGCTGTATTTTAAATTTGTCTGTATTTTATGTTATTTGAAGTTATTTCCCTAGCCATATTTGTTTGCAGGGCACTTGTCCTACTCTTACCCACATTTTACTTCCTTTTGCAGACCTCTTGCCCTTTCCAGGATTTTTTTAGAGGCATTTTAGTTGCCAAAAGTTTGTGTCCCCTTTGACTTCAATGGGGTTCGGGGTCAAGTACGACCCCGAACCCGGACTTTTTTCTGAAGTTAGGCCGAACCCGCCGAACCCGAACATCCAGGTGTCAGCTCAACTCTAGTTATTTCATGTTTAATATATATGTGCCCATTTTGGGGGGATTGAAATACTGCACACCATTGTTTTGTTAGTTTTCTTGCACATTTTCTGATTTGTTGGGAGTTCTATATTTGTGTTGTATTTGTTTTAGTCCACACATTGTTCTGGCTGAATTTTTTCCACTTTTCTGTTAGTTTTATTAATACTTCCTATTATCGCTGTTATCAATATCGTCTCTTTTGTACATATTTATTTTCTTTAGATCCCTCTCTCTGATGTTAGTGTTTTAATTATTTTTTTTCACTATGCACATTAGTGTTCACTTGTGTGAAATGCCATATTTAGCACCTTTTTTCCCCATTTCCCCTCCATGGTACACCTATAAGCATAGATTTAGCTGATGATACTTAGATCTGTGGTTAGATGTTGCACGCAGCAGGATAACTAATCCTTTATGTACCATTTAAATGCCTTTTTTCACTCGCATAAAACTATTGTTTTAGCTTTCTTTCCAACTAATAAGCAGGGCTTTTGTTAAGTTAGTTAAACTGGTTCTATATTTTAGTCATTGTATAAAGATGAATCTATAATGTGGGAATATGTATTGGAAATATTTTCAAATGTATGCAAAGACTATTGGTTTACTAAACATTTCGGCTGTAGCCGTTTTGTACCCCAGAAGATTTTCAATATTAGTTGTATAGGCAAATACATGCCCGATGATCGAAGCTACGCCTATCATGGCTACTGTTTTTCAGTTGACAGTGCAGCACAACTGTTACTGTTACTGTTGTTACTAAAAAACCTTTTATATCTGACAGATTTATAGTTAAAGCCCTTTTGATTATTGACTTGGACAAAACACTGGTGAATTGCTACCTGCTATTAACTTTAACTTGTCTGACCTTGCTAGTGTCCACACATGCCAAGTTAGACTAAACAAATGGGTCGTAATAAAGCTGTGTCTTACTGTTGCTAAAATGTAAATCATGTTCTGACTACTAATCATTTACATGCATGCTTAGCATGACCTTTTGCACTAAACATTTGCTTTTGCAATGTGTTAATACATTTCACACTGGTCGTGTACAACTCAATAATTCCTGTGTTTCTAAGATGAAGTCATCATTTTCAGTAAAAGCCATGCGAACAGTCTTGGGAATCGAGCCAGTGTACAAAAATCTCTTTCATTGCCTCTTGCCAACTAATGATATCATCTCCTTGCTCAATTGTCTTACATTCCCCAATGCAGTTTTAAAGACATATTACAAACTAATATTGGTGTTAATTGCACTGCATGACTTTGAGTCTTGAGAAAGATGTGTGAATGGCGTCCTTGCTGGCTCTTGACTTCTGTTGCTTTCTTCCAGCAGGATGCTACAGGTTGTTTTGTATTTTGGTAATAACTACAGATTGAGAAACTGGGATATCATTTTTTTTTTTAAATTTATAAAAGGCATTAATCACTGTAATGGGATTTTATACCATGTAACACCAAGAAGACCACATAATTAGGTTGTGGGGCCCAGTGGTAAATCTCATGCATAAGCTACACATACCTCATCATTTAGTCGCGTGGTCCAGTTTGTCGCCAGTGGATGTTAATGGCCAGATGCGGTCTCATCAGGTTGAAGTCACAGTTCTTTCTATACTTTCTTATATGTGGATAACAAAACAAAATCTGTAAAGAAATAATAGCTTGTTTTAGGAAAAATGTTGATGAATGAAAATATAAAAAATTCTCCTGGGCTGGTTTGCTGAATGTACAGATTAGGATTGAGCTGTCTGTTGAGAACCATCATTGGCACTGTGGTAAAAGGAAAGGTTAAAAAGAATAAAACATTGTTGTCACATTACACAGCAATATGAAACTATGGAAAATCATTAATAATGTTAATATCATTCATAATTATACTCTTGTAACGCTAAGTCAATTTAATTGCATAACATATTTTTTTGGATGTGTTGTAGCACTTAAACATTTTTATATAACTGTCTCAGAGCAGCAGTTGTATATATAAATAATGATATACATTATTTAACCAATGTCAGTAATGTAACAGGTGTTTATGGCTGAAGAGAATTATCTTTGTGATAACACGAAACATAGAGAATGTCCTAGGTAAATATTTATTGCATCTAGAATACTACAGTTGGTTTTTGTTTTCTTTACTGCGTGGTCTGTTTCATGACATTAACTCTATTGCTTAAACTTAGTCAATTCCTAAAATTTGTCGTATTACTCAGTGCAAAACGTATTGATAATGTAGATGGCATACAAACAGGGTGAAAAACTGATTAGTCTGTATTTTATCTAGCATGATAAGATGTGCAGTATTTGGAGATATGCATTGCACACAGAAAATCTACAAACTAAACTGGATAGCAAGAGCTGAGCTCTGATTTTTAATATTTTTATCATTGATTATTATGTATTTTTACATACGCAAGCCCTTAAAAAGTGTTTAAATGAAAATTATATATAACTTGATTATTGGCACATGAACCTCCATTTGTAGAACAATAAAAGTTTTTTTTTTTAAAAGATGAGCCAAGATATCTGACATTTAACACTAATATTTCTTAAATGTTTAAAGTTCTGTCCTGTATAAGATGTATAAAGTCTAGTAATCCCTGTAAATTTAGAAAAATAATTGAAATATACATTACAATAACTGTGTGCAATATAAAGCTGCAAGCAATGTATAGCTTCAATCAAACATACAAAATCTCTTTTCTGGAATTTGTCAGCATATCAAAACATATTAAAAATGAAATGTTCACACTTTCCGGTCTATTCTCCTCCCTCTCTCCCTGTCAATATATTGTGAAACATTGCTTCCACAGTCTAAATAAAGAAAATGCTATTAAAGTATGGTTTAGTTCATTTATTTTATCTAAATATTTTGACAGCTAATAAGGATAAACTTTCCGGGGTATTATCTGAAATAATTAGCAGTTTCTGTTTATGTTTACATGCTTAGGAGTTGTAAAATATGGTGACCTACTGAGGATTTTAAAACAGCTATAATGATAGCTCATGGTGAGATACAAGCTTGCCAAGCTTCTGCTGGGAATACTGCAGAAAAGAGGCACGCAGCTTTCCCTTGGGGTTTAAAGAACCTCTTTGATTTAATCAGTTTGATTTTCTTTTCACTTTCAAGGAGAAATGCAGTGCCTTACCACTTGTGAAAATGAAAATATTCTTAAAAGTTTTAAGTAACTTTTCATAATTTTAAAACATTTATATGAACACATGACTTTAAAATACACCATGATATGTACTTTTTGTATATTCGAATGCTTCAATACAGTGCTTTTCAAATTATTTTCTTTATTTCTTCAAATCTAGTGAAAAATCACATCCTTGACAAATCAGTGAAATCTGGAGTTAAAGCAATAGGTTTAAAGGGTTATAGTACTCTAAATACTATGATGGATGTGAACACCAACTGTTTTGCTGAGATAAAGTATTGATAAATAAAGGACAGCTGTAGAAAACAATAACTTACATTTAACTGAAATATTTTATGAAAGAATGCGACATAAAACACCTTATTGGCCATTCTTTGCACCATGTAGCTCTATCAGCGAGCAGACATGTTGATTAGAATCTTGGACAACTTAGATTGTGAATAACATGCATGCACTTTGTAAGCTATGTGGAGTTAAAGTTATTTTATTTTCATTGTTTCATTAAAGAATTTGTATTTACATGTCTACACTTGATGCAATCTTTCATTTAAACATAAGTTAATTTTGTACCTATAGTTGTCCTTTAAGATAATTTTTTTTGGTGTAGGTGGTCTGGTGTGACTTGCTGTGTCACTGAAAAAATAGAAATGTAGATTCAACCATCAAGTCTGTCTTTAAGTGAAATACAGACCTATTTGTATATCAGGATAGCCTTATCAATTCTTGAATTCCTCCACAGGATAACCCTTTAGTATATATGTCTTGTCCTGTGAAATAATATTTCCATACCATCTAAGTGTCCCAATTTTGGCGGGATAATCCTTATTTTGGAACCAAATCCTTCTGTCCCTCTTTACTTACATAATGTCGCTACTTATTTGGACACTAATGATTTTTGGTTTGAATAAAGCTCCACAGCAATAAATCTCCTAATACTAATGTCTAATCCAGAAATCACTATATTTATAAATGAGTGTGTATAAATAATTGGATTTGTTTAGGCTCAATTTTTATTAATAATATCTATAACTGCCTATTGGCTATAAAGGCATTTGTGGAACTGCCCAACACAAAGCCACACACCTAGAACCAAAGTGCCTTGTCTTTAGCCATTTTGTATTTCTGGGAGCTTTACATTTCCTCTCAGTCACACTCTAAGTTAAAACTGTTCCTTCTTGTTCTAGTGCACCTTTTATTTATTGAGAAAGTAGCCTCATTGGGCCACCTTGAGAAGGAGAGGTCACGACTGGCAACCCCAGAAGTTATATAGGGTGTTGTAGTCAATGTTATAACATGTTACATGGTGTTCTAAAGTTATAAATATGGGTTCATTAACTGTGTACCTTCATCTTGTGAGACTGCCAGTCCAGACCCACCTCTGTTTTTCCCACCCTCCCTCCCCATTGTCTTATTTCACTTACAGTCACAACTTTGCAGTAGGCCCAATAAATAAATAAATAAATAATACATCTGCAAATTGCCCACTGGGGCTGGGGAGATGCGTTCTGCAGCGGATAAAGGCCCAGCAGCCCGGCTGGGCTATTGGACATAATTTGGTGATAATGCTTTTGCCAGTCATAGGCCTGCAATTGGCGAGGTAAAGTTTAATACAGTTGCTGGTGAAAAATTAAATGGAACTTTGGCCAATGCCCTTACACCACTTATATTAAAAGAAGAAAAACTACCACAACTAGAGGACATAGTCTTAAATTAGAGGGGCAACGATTTAAAAGTAATATCAGGAAGTATTACTTTACTGAGAGGGTAGTGGATGTATGGAATAGCCTGCCAGCAGAAGTGGTAGAGGTAAACATAGTCAAGGATTTTAAGGCTATCCTAGCTATAAGACCGGGAACGGGGGACTAATAAAAGTACTCCAAAAAATTGGGCAGACTAGATGGACCGAATGGTTCTTATCTGCCGACACATTCTATGTTTCTATGTTTCTATATGGTATATGTTTGGATTATTCGGGGTGCGATTGGCTGGGGAGCATTATTGGGATCTTGCCAGTCATGCTCCCTTATAAAACTCAAGCTCACCCCAGTTTGCTGTTTATTGCATAGTATCGTCTAAAGCAGAGTGTGGAGGGCTGTGGTCATTTAATTGGCTAGTGTGTGACAGAACTCCATGAAGTGGCATTTTAGCAAAACTGTTTAAGTCTGATTAGAATATACATATAGGACACATACAGTTCTCTCTTGACCATAGTTGAAGATACTTATTATTAAACTATTTGATTGCTCTAAAACAGTCAAAAAATGTATATTTCTAGTAACAGTGAACTAAAATTGTAAAAATGACTATAAAATGGTTACTGGGTAATTCTGTGCAGTTTACAAATGTCAGCTTGATCTATTGATATTTAATTCTTTTGTACAATGCAAAAGAACGATGTCCCACTTAAAAAAAATCATTAATGTTTAATGGAACAGTTGCTGCAATCAAAAGAATGAAAATTAAATTATTGAGCTGACTCCACGTTTAAGACCATAGCTCCAAATGTTAGATTCCCCTTTACATTCTTTCTCCTTCACCTGGTGGCATCTGCTGATGATTCTCTTGTAGGGATTGTTTAATGACTGTTTTATGCATATGTCAGCTTTTTAAATCTGAATGCACTGGGCGTGATTGTTATACGATCCGTTCCACACATGGCAATAAATCTGTAGTTTAAAGGAAACATTCTTTTATTCTACATAATGGGTTGCTGTCATCTGATGTATAAATTTTATATGTGCATACTGTAAGTTAGATTTTCTGTGTGAATATAAGGTTGTTTTCCTATTTTATATGTAGACAACTCATACTCTGAATGTTTATATTTCCAGCAACATAACCTTTTTAATCAACACATAATGAAAGTATGAGTTTTCTTATTGTGGACCATAATACACAATGGTGATAACTGTTTCTTGAGAAATAAAAATTTTCTTTTGCATTACAAGATGCAATTGCCGGAACTGATTTTTAAGAAGAGTTAAAACTCTACAGTACAGGAGGCGGACTGATTTCCCAAAAAAGTACATGGCAAATCCAATAAGCAAACAGATAACATCCAGGCACAGTGAAACTGTCTCAAAGCTCTGACAATAATACAGGAAATAAGTGTGTTACGTAGTACTTCCTGTGTAGTAATTGGATGCAAGAGATTGATGCATGTGTCAAATAATTTGAGCCTTGTGGACAATGGAGGAAAAAAACAACAGTGTCAATCTTTGGAAATGCTGAAAAGAAGTCGATGTGGTGCCTCATCGAGCAGGAACACAAGCTGAGAGTGTCAGGCTCTAGTGCCAGATGAGGTAGTGACAGGAAGCATTGCCTAAAAGCAGTGGCTGAGGCTGGCACAATGCCCATACGCTCCTAAAATAATTGGGGCATTTAGGTCTATCCTGGTAGCCATGGTATTGGGAGCTGCCCCACAAAAATTAATCCATCTAAAAAACAGAAAAATAAATAAATGCTGTGCACCTAAAACTGTAGATGCCATTGGCTGATTTTGAAATTTGGACAGCCTCTGCCCCAGTTATATCTAGGGGGCCATGGGACATTTTGCAAGCCCCCAGCCTTTGTATTAATTTTGAGATGGTCGAGATCCATTTAATCAGCCCACGGCCCACATTTTGAAAGGAGGGGAGCATAGGAGGAGATCCTGTGTCTCCCCCAAAATTGTATTTCTTCATCTAGGGTTAATAACCCTTTCAGTGCTGTACAGAGCACTATTTATGTTCCCTGTTTTTTCTTTTAATCTCTATAAAAAAATACTTACCTTGGTAAGTGCACTACCAAGTGTCTATCCTCTGTACTGCCACATGATTTACCCATTAACCACTGCTCTGGTTCCCCATGCTTACTATTCGCTCCTTGTTGGAGATGCGCGTTCACGAGCGCCTCCATGGCAACAGCCACACTGAGCGGAAGGCAGTTCAGCATGTTGAAAAGAGAGAGAGAGAACGAGAGAGAGACTTGGAAAATGCTTTCTGGGCACCAGACATTCCCTTTAACATAGTTTTCCCGTTAACGACCACCATTGCATCAGGGTGTTACTCAGAGTTAAGGTGCAATAAATATATGCGTCAAGCATACCAAGAACACAGAACAGATATTAATACAAGCTTCAGTTCTTCCAAGTACAGAAGTCAAGGAAGTCAATGCTGTCTCAGCATAGTTACTTTAGATAAATTACATTTTCTTATTAAAAATACATAAAATGTAACTTTTATTTACCATAGCATTAAATGAAATCTTAAGATTTAAGGTTAGTTACTCTTAAAAACAAATATTCATTTCCTGGTGATACATTCATTTCCTGAAGATACATTTTATAGATATGTATAAAAAATATTAACCAGTGCTACTTTTTGTACACTTCGAAACAGAATGTGATGTTTATTTCTGTTAAATTACATTGTGATCTTCCAGGGCATTGTATGGAACTCATCTGGAAACAAGTACAGTTGAAACAATACCTTTATTAAGACCATTCTACACATGTACCAGCTGCATACAATCAGAAATTAATGGCCAAGCTGGTTAGATAGGCAAGGTAGAGAACTTTTCCAAACCAGCTATGGATACCTAATTTTTTTCTGTTTGCATATCTGTTCACTTTTTCTTTATTGAAATTACCTTCTAGAGGCATGTGTTATTATATTATCACTACTAAATAATATTTACTTGTGAAACGTGACATATAATTTATCTGTATTTTATCATTCTTTTTTCAATTTTTATTGTTCACCACTTTAAAGAAATATTAATATTAAACACTTGGAATGAAAGCAATGACACCTTTATTGGCTGACATTATATATTCAGATCAATGTCTCATCAGACAAAGGTACCATTTTTAAATCTATTTGTTTTCCGTGATTCTGTGGATAACAAATTATTATCTTTTTGCAAATGAATGAAAAACAGAAACATGTGCAGCATACTTTCAAATTAAGTACAGCAAAGATCAAACTCTTTATTAAAACAAATTCCCCAAATAGGACATTTTTCACATCAGAATAACCAGAGGTGTTAAAATACCCACTGTTTTCTTTGTAGTAGTGTTGAGCAAGTATGACAGTAGTCACATATTAAACCTCTGTTGCTTTGCTTTACAATATTTTCTCTGTATCCATCACATACTAATGGTTGTTTCACACCGAATAATTTCTATGTTTACTGACTTTTTGTTGTTGGAAAATTCTCTGCGATAAGAGTTTATTTGCAAAACGTGCACCATGCAGCACTTGCCATTATTTCCTTGTTTTGCCTATGAACTGGCACCATCATCTTATCGCTGGCTGACAGCTGCAACACTTACTCTGGCGCAATAAACAGGTAAATGAGGCACACAGCCATTTCACTTGTCACTAGAAGCCTCAGCACAACTGGATGCACAGCATGATGTATAAATTCATGAAGCCATTGCGTATGATAGAGAGTGCCTGGCTGAACAAAGTGATGTATAGCAGGGCATCTGGAAATGGCCCTCACCTTGAGCATGTCAGGACATTTTTTAGAAAGTAACTTATCAGTACACTTTGATTAATCACAATAATCAACACTACTTCTAAATTCAGTATGGATGTAGGAAGACCAGACAGTTTTCAGTGTCAAGTAAAACACACCTGTTCTGGTTTATCTGTAAGTTCAAGTTAACCAGTAAGTAGGTTTCCACAGGAAACTATAGCAAACCTAGTCATGTGATACAAGCTATTTGGGTGCAATATATCAGTGCAACAATATTGTAACTTAACTAAAGCATAATTTAATGTAAAATAGATCAGATTATACTAAAGAAGTGTAGTAGTAAATGCTTATTGTGACTAAATATAATCAATGTGTGCAAATTCTAATGATTTTACTGAATCAAACATATGTACTTAATTTTAATAGCATATTATTTCTAAAAAAAAAAAATGATAGTATACCAAATTTGGAATCTCACCTCTGTGCCTCTAGAATCAGAATTCTCCAGCCCTTTCTTAAATGAGTGCTACTTTGAACAACGTCAATTACCACTTGAGTGTTTTCTAACGTATAAAACCAGGATGTAACTGTTATTAGTATACAAACTATTATATGTACTGTACATGTTTTTGGTGTTTCCTTTGTTTTTCTGTATCAATAATTATTTTTCTTGTATGTTCTCTCATCAGCTTTCCTGTATAAATATATGTATTTTTTTGGGTGTTTTTTTTCTGCTGTTAAATGTGAAACGTGTAATTCCATTCTGGCCTAGTCCACATGACATACTTGAAAGTGAGAGAAATCTCAATATATTCTTCCTGGTAAATATAGCTTATAGTATAGTACTGTATAATGTATTGAAAACACAACTAAAAGCATTACTTTACAAGTTGAAATTGTTTAAATAGTTAATGTTATACTGGAACACAATCTAAAATCAGTTCTTAGTGATTAAAAAGGAAATTTAGGATCTAGTTCCTCTCTAAGGACTCTTTAAATGTATAGAATTTTCCACAGAGCAACTAGCATCTCTACATTGTTTATTGGGAGCACATTTTTTTCAGTGGTGTTCTTCATTTGAATTTGTAATAAAACACTGTCACGGAGCACTTTGATGCTTAAATGATGCAAATGTGCGTTAAAACGTAAATGAGCTCCCATCTGCATGAAGTATACAGTCTTAGCAATGCAAAAGGTCCACTCGGGTGAGTGAAACTGGTTACAGAGGAACTCCAATCAATTTTTGACACTATGTGTCTTCTGTGGACATATTTCCTTCAGGGTACGGCTTGCAGCAACTATCAGAAAACACCCTGCGCGTGTGTGGACATAAACGATGAAACAAAGGTTATTTTAACTAGTGGATTATTATTTCCCTTCACCGACCGGTTTCGGCATCACACGTCATTTTCAAGGTGCAATAAACTTAGAATGAATACATGTGAATATATACACGCCCACTGCAAATGAGCAAACCAATAGAAAATCAGGCATGAAGTCTGTTGCCAACACTAAATAGCAACAACAATATATGCACCTGAATTTAGCAGTCTCTAAATATAACAGTAATTTACAAAACACCACCAAAAATTTATAAGATGTTAGACCAATTGACCTCTCTGTTAAGCCCAGCAGGGCTATTAAGAGCCTGAAATGCACCCAATTCACATATCAAGAATATCTCCCGGCGGAGAAGTGCCTGCAGACGGTCTATGTAGACAATTAAAAACAACAATGGGAGAACATGTGAACAACATAGCATCTTTGTCCATTTTTAAAAATACTGTAAAAAAAAAAAATATCTTTAAAGTACCTAAAAATTGGACAAAAAAACTCCTAAAAAAACCCTCTGATTTTTGAACTTCCAAATTTCTTATGATCTTTCTAAATATAAACAAATGTTTGAAATAATTCCTGTTATTCAAAAGAGAGTTTTTAGAAAATAGTTTCCTTACACAAAAGTGTATATAATATATATAATAAAGTAAAGGGCAATAATAAAAATATGTATATTTTATCAACCTACTTGGGTGTATTCACAAAAAATTTAGATTGATGACAGGAGGTTGAATTTGACTTCCAATAAAATAAAATTGGATCTACTCTCACTACTAGCTAAACAAAATTCAACCTCGCTCCTCCACCGTCATTCCAACTTGGATCCCTTTCTTAAATATTCATCTCCTAAATAATAACCAGAATGGTATTGCATTAAAAAACATTAAAATTGGACCTCCTCTGGCTACTCGCTAAACAAAATTCGACCTCCTGAACAGACGCTATTGCTAAGGTAATAATTCTGCCATTTACACCCTCCTATCTGTAGAAAGAAAATCTCCATTAACCTGATATTCTATTGGTCTCTCATCTTAAGGGCAGAATTAGGAGTTACACACAAAATACAATACAAATATCTTCTAGCATCTGGTTGGTTGGAGTCTCATTTTTATATATTTGTGTGAATTACATTAATCAACATTATACTAGTGGAATAGAAGTTCTTTGTTCTGATAATTCACCCATTATACCAAACTGTACTATGAAAACACTTCCATAACACTCATGTAGCCTGATTGTTATGTACAAAGATGTTGTAATGTAGACATTTTTGAGTAGCACTCCCAAATGTTCAAGAAAGAACATACTGTAGCCAAGGGAAAACCCTGAAGACATCTACACACATTCCATCTCACACCGATGTGAAATGCATTTCTCTTATGACCGTAGATGAGAAAACAAAAAGTATGACTTTGTGATTAACAGAAAATAAAAAATAAATAAACATCTTCATAAAATGGTATTGGATTAATTGCTTCAGGCACAATAGCACAAAGTCCAAATCTTTGTCCATCTTTTAAAAACAACATTTCCCCAACTGAAAATACCCAGACTTTAAGGATAGCTTCTACATCTGACAGGTGCACTTATAGTGAAATTGATAGCACAAATAAATACACTTCTTGTACATGGACCTCTTATGTGACCCTTCTTCTTTCTCCAGACACTTCCCATCTGCTAACTCGATTTGAAGGTCCTCAGGGCAGGGGCACTTCTTCCAATTTCTCTTTTTATGTGTGATTTATATGTTTGCTCCATGGTGCTGTTTTCATGGACAAAACTATATAAATATATAAACATTATTTGGTTTCAATAGAGTCATAATGAAGAAGAAAGATATGCTCTTCTATTTGTTTTTTTTAGTCTTCATTTTTACAGTGGAAGTCAACTTGATATATTGTAGAAATATAATAATAACTGTGACTTTAAAATGAGTTAAATGAAAATTGACTTTAAGTAATGGGATAAGCAATAGATTTTAAAGACCAAAATAAATTCACTTTAATACCTGAAGACAAATTGGTTGACCTGAAATTGACATAGCTAAATCCATTGTCACGCACTGGAAAATGTCTCAAATAGTATGAACATCTGCACCATCTCATAATGTAACTATGATTCTGCTAAACATAATATTATTAAACTGACATAGCTAAAGAGGCATTAGATTACTGTTTGTGATAATTTCTCACGATAGCATTATGTAATCTAGGCCATCCTGAGAGGTGGCATCAGAACATAATTACGATCCACATATCGGAATGCTAACAGTATTCTGATTAAGTCCTGAACTAATGTTTATTGCTTCATTCTTTTTATTCATCATTTTATGGCACCAATAGTTTTGTCTGTTTTGGATTTATTTGTAGCACAGACAGGAATCTATACCAGCATTTGGATGGTCATCACAGGATCCAAATGGCAAGCTGTGAAAACATTTCCTAGCATTTCTTTTTGGCTTCTGTAAGTCTCTAAACACAGTGTGCAGTTGGCAGATTCAGAGCTGCCTCTGGCTCTGTTGTGAGGTTAAGCTGCCGAGTAGCTGTCAGATTGGATTGTTTTCTTTAACACAATTTGCTTTAGAATTACCTTTGAGTCAGAGGGATTACCAGACTTTTTGTGTTTGCACGCAGTTAAACATACTACACCATATTGTGAAAATTGCTTCTTAAACATGGAATGATTTTAAAACAATATAACCTTGTATCAATTAAAAAAGGCTGTTCAAATTGAAAAGTAGTATGCATGAAAAATTAGTGGTTCAATATGGGCTAGTTGTCATCCTACAGGTTTCCAGCTGTTGTAAACCTATGGACAAGCTAGCAACTGGCTGAGAACCATAGAACATATTTTCAGCAACCACAGAATAGCTACAGAAGTTTAATAAATCCATGATTCTGCTACATGATATCAGATGTAATATGGTAAACTCAAAAATGGTTCATCCACCAAAATTCAATGTGTGGCTTTAAAAAAATAATACATTTTTTTTACATAAACATGATCTTGTTCATATCCCATGTAATGGGGGCAATACATTCAGTTAACCATATACTTATAGATGCATTGAATTTAGAAATAGTCATATTATGTGTAATGAAGTTGTTACATCTATAGAATCATTCAGAGATTAGAAGAGCTGGAGTGTGCAGCTGGTGCCGCCATTTTTAAATGGCTGCTACGATCACTTTAAATGGCTGCTACGATCACTTTTTTTTTTTTAGTGTTGCTCATTGCCTCTATATAAAGGCATTGTAGCAACACTGAAAGAGTAAATAAGCTCTTTTTAGTGCATGATTTGCCAGGCACATCAATTGTCATTTATCACGAAGGGGTTAAACACATTATATAAAAACATTAGGGAATTACCATTTATTGCATAGAGAAGAAACACAATTTTAAAAAGTTTGCGTGAATAAGGGAACACAACATAAAAAGATATCCAGCATATATACTATTTTGAACAAGCCTCCAGTGGAGTATCTACCTATTTTTGCAAAGGTTTGGAATGGGGAACTCCCTGGCCCTTTGACACATGCACAGTGGATTAAAGTATTTGATCTTACTGCCCATTGCTCTATTAATCAGCACATATGTTTTCAT
This sequence comes from Pelodytes ibericus, assembly GCA_036172795.1. NCBI lineage: Eukaryota > Metazoa > Chordata > Amphibia > Anura > Pelodytidae > Pelodytes > Pelodytes ibericus. Next base: position 108,590,101 of record CM069861.1, on the reverse strand, counting down.
GTAGGTGGTTTCAGGTGCCTACAAATTTACTTAAAATATTTGCAAGCGTATTAAATCCCTGTTTGAGATGTGAACGAGGAAATTGAATTTTTTTCTTCATATATGGTGGTCACGTGAAAAAATTATACCAAATTTGCAGGAAATTATAAATACTCAATTCAAGCATTTTTAGTTGGTTTGCAAAGATTGAAGAATGTAGCAAATAGAGGAGTTAGTGTATGGAGTAACATGAAAACTATGATGATACTTGGTTCCATTGACAGGAACTGATGGCTACCAGAGGTAATAGAGAAAGTAGGCAGGAATTTGAACTAGATGTAGATATTTAAAACAAAAAGTGAAGACGATCATGAAATAAGGTGTCTAGAATAGGAAATAGAGACCTCTCAAAACTAACGTAGAAATTGATAAACAGATATGTCTGTTGATCAGTTTCTGTCAATATACAGTGATTCCCTAAAAAGAGGTAAGGGATAGTTCCCTTAACATAGAATCATTTTAATATGTGTTTTTTTTTGTTGTTTTTGATGTTCGTTTTTTTTATTTTTTTTACTTGTTTTGTTTTAGGTTAAAATTTGTTTAAATTGTAAAAAAAACCCCAGATCTGCTGACATTATATAAATATACAAAGATATACAGATATTTATTGTAAAATGTTTCTAAAAAATGTTTTATGCTATTGTGATTTTGTATCTATCTATAGTGTTTCTATATGTTGGAGAAAAAGAGAATTGAAAACAACTAGGTATGATCTGTGTATAGATTATATCTTTATGTAATACACTATTTTTATTGGCACCTTCTCTAAGACAGAATGAGACTATTGTTGTAGAAGGGATTTTCTGTTCTTCCAGTAGTTGCTTGGACAGGCATCTGGTGTTGGGGTCACATTTCGATACTATCCCTTATGCATTAAGATTAATATGTCTATGTATAATTATAACATTATATATTAATATAAAGATACAGGCTGTATAGAAACACCATCATAATATTGATTATGTACCAAACATCATTAGATGGGAGTGGTCTTTCTGTGGTTTCTCCTTACCTGTTTTTTAAGATAATCCTGTTTCCAAAGCTAAATATTATTTTTTTTTATTAATATCATTACTTGCTGTCAGTAAGATAATTATGCTTAGTATAGTCTGGTTGACGTATTGCTACTAGTAAGCTATTTATGTGAGGTATATTCTGTCTAACATCATTAATTGCTTGTTTGAGTAATCTGTTTGGTTATATAACTTGTTAATAAGCATGTTCTGCTGTGTGTATGCTGTTTGATTAAGATATTTTAATTACTCTAGGCAAATTTGTTTATCAAAACTTAGTTTGATCAAACAAATTAATTGCTTTTGTGTGTGTGTTTTCTTTCTTGCCACTTTACTAATCCCAGAACTAACAGTTAAGGGTTAACTTCACTACACAACAAATTAAAGGCTGGAAAATATATGCCTTTTCAAATCAAAAGGTCACTGTATAAACTAGTAACCTTTCTTTTGTATTTTCATTTTTTGTGTAAAGCAGTTTAGAAACATGTAACATCTACTAGAAGATACTTGAAAAAAGTTTTCTTGTGTTTTCTTCCTGTTTGAACTTGCTAGACATGAGTAGGAGCTGCATCAGTATCATTTAACATAAAATAAACAGAACACTAAAAGAGTTCCCTAGTGCTTCAGGTTCAGAAACATTCAAAGTAGCATTTTCAGGTGGGTTCAGAGAGAATTTTTAGGATGTTTATTGTGCAATTAGCATTAGATGTGTTTCTCAATGGAGAGACGTAGGATAGCACTGTGCAAAAGCATGTCTCTGTGTGAACCACAAACATGTGAAACACACAATCATGCATTCACATGTTGAATTCAGTGCTTCGCACATTAAATGGAGAAATTCATAATTTGCAATTCTGAGCATATTCTATGCTAATTGTAGACATATAATTTGCCAAACTGAGCCTGTGGGATAAGCATGTTTATCTACTAGCATGCACAATTCAGCATGCAAAATTGATTGTGCTCCACCAAATGCTTTAAAAAGGAAAAATAGATTGGAGAGGGCTGCAATGAGCTGCTGTCATAAGGTCTTTTGGGCCATGCATATTAGGCATGCATTTTAGGACAGAATAGTATGTCCTATAGGTGGGATGAGGTATGTACACAAGGGAATATCTCACACCCTGCCCTGATATATACACCAACTCACCAACTCACATGATTTGCCCCAGCACCTATGACTTGACCCAACAACCATATTTCCTAGACATGTGCAAACCTAAAATCTTTGTTTCGTTTTCGGCCATTCGGACGAAAATGTTATTTATTTCGTCTAAAACGAATTTCGTTCATTACTGCATTCGTTTCAGATGAAATTCGTTCATAATTTTAATTTCGTTTTATTCGTTCGTCTAATAGAATAAGTGTAATACTATTGGCTTTCTATAAACCGAACGAGAGCCCCATTCAAAGAAATTCTTATGAATGTGAACTCCATTCATAAGAATTTCTTATGAATGGGTCTCTCGTTCAGTTTATAGAAAGGCAATAGTATTACACGTATTCTATAAGCCGAAAGTCTATAAACCAAAGGTCGTTCGGTTTATAGACTTTCGGTTTATAGAATACATGTAATTCTATGTATTCTAAAAGCCAAAAGTCTATATAAACCGAAGGTCGTTCGGTTTATAGACTTTCGGCTTATAGAATACATGTAATACTATTGGCTTTCTATAAACTGAAATAGAGTCCCCATTCATAAGAAATTCTTATGAATGGGGAATCTGGTTCGTTTTATAGAAAGCCAATAGTATTACACGCATTCCATAAACCGAAAGTCGTTCATTATGTCGGGTTATGGAATGTATATGTAATGCTATTGGTATTCTATAAACCGACTCTATTTCGGTTTATAGAATGCCAATAGCACAAATGGACGAATGATTTTCGTTTATTCGATAGTCTTTCGATAGTTGAGCATTTTCGTTATTCGTTTTTAGGACGAATGGACGAAAATGCTATTTTCGGGCGAAAATGCATTAGTCCGAAAACAAATGCACAAGTCTAATATTTCCCTCAAATAACTTGCCCTAGCACCAAGATTACACTCACAGGACAGGGCCCAGCACCCAGTACTTACCCCAGCACACAGATAGCACTCACAAGACTTGCTCAAGCACTCATATAGAACTCAAAGGACTTGCCTTGGAGCCCAGGACTTATCCCAGCTAGCAGATTGCACTCATAACTTGCCCCAGCAACAAGGACTTACCCCAGCAAGCATATTGAGCTCACAGGAATTGCCTTAACAGCCAGGACTTACCCAAGAAAGCAGATAGCTCTCACAGTATGTGCCCCAGCACACAGATAGCACTCACAGGACTTGTTGCAACATGCATATAGAACTAAAAGGGCTTGCCCCAGGACCTACCATAGCAAACATATTGCCCTAACATAACTTTTCCAAGTACCCAGGACTAACCCCAGTATATAGATTCCACTCCAAGGAGTTGACTCAACAGGCAGGACTTACCACAGAAAGCAGATTGCACTCACAGGATGTGCCCCAACACAGACTATAGTACTGGATTTGCACCAGCACACAGCAGGACTTACTCCAGAACCCAGATTGCATACACAGGACTTGCCCTAACACCCATGACTTAACCCAGCACACAGATTTCAATATTGACTTGCAACAACCAGAACATATCCAGGCATGCAGGTGGTATGCAGGCACTGGTGCATGCTGGTGGGAAAAAGTGCCAGATTTGAGCTCATGGTATATCGGGCAGGGCAAGGTGTCTTCAAGGATGCCGCGAGAGTACTCTCTCACACTCTCGCAGCCCCCTCTGCATCCTACACTCCACAGCTGAATCTGTTAAAGTAGCTGCATCCCACAGTGGCCCTATGGCAGGCGGCTTACCTGGAATTTTCCAAATATCCTGGTAGGCCAGTAAGGAAAAGCAGCATGAAGTAAAGATTCCATAGTTATCATACCTGCAAGTACAAAATAACAACAATAGACTTGACCAAATATTTAGACCCACTCTTTTATCTACCATTATGCTTTAGTATGGAAACTACTCCCTAATTTGACTCAGTTGCAGGGGGTGAGTAGCTAGATGACTTACTGCTGCATTTAGACTCAAATCATGTAATAAACGTTTCCAATAACCACTGAAATCTTTGCCAACAGCCTTGAAAGGACATATAAAAAAATTCATGGAGACTACTTTTCTGCTGAGTAGTTAAATATATGGATATGAGATAAGACACTAGCTGTCCAAACAGTACTCATCCTGATGCCTACTTCCAGCATGGTTTTTTTTAGTCCTGCCTTTTTAAATCATACTAAAGTTGACCTGATCTGTAATTTTACATTTGCAAAATAAAATTAATATTATCACAGTTGTAGCATGAAAAACCATCCTTTATTTAATAAAAACTATACCAAGCTCTGTTTTCTCACTTTTAATCTATTTTTTACATTTATTTTCCATGGATTGGGTGAAATTAGCACTTTCCAAAGAAAGAAAATGTACTTTCGGTAAAACACTGTTTTAGTGGCCCACAGTGCAACTTCATTAGCCCACACTTTATCATCAGAGATAGTCACAGATAAAAATAATATATTCAGCAAGCTTGTCAGGTGCTGGGAAATTACATGTATATATATAATATATATATACATGTATACATGTAATATATATTAACTCCAACATAACCAACAGCACAGTTTTTTGGGGGTTTTTTGGTCCTAGTTATATTTTAAATTTTATGAATAGAATAAATAAGCATAATGAAAATGTTTTTTATTATTTGATTAATAAAATAAAACATTTAGCAGCATTGTACATTTTAAATATTAAATATAATTGCTTTTGTTGGGGACTAAAATAAAGGTTTGACACCTGTGGATAATATACTCAGTGAATCATGATGGTTTATGATCATGTTTAAAGATTTCACAGCAATACTTGTTTTTATGTGCAAGATGATTTTATTGCTGAAATGAAAGGCCACTGACATTTTGATTCCATGAAGTATATTCATAATATTTTTAAAATGTACAGCTTTAAAGTTTAAAATCATAAAATCGCTTACTGAATGGGTTTAGGTTGCAGGTCTGCCCTTAACTACCAATCCTGATTTATATATTTTCTATACCAGTTGAGCTTAACTATAACATTAGCACATTTTACATGGTGGTAGCTGGCACCAAAGGAATGATTTGTTAGGTGCCATGTTGTGGTAGCGGTGTTTATCGACTAGGCACATCATTGAATATGGATGTAACCTGCACTCAACTTAGCAGTTGGTACAGCATGCATTGTATTATATGTTGATTGTCCTGTTTTCTTTAATCTTCTCTCTGCTATTAAAATGCATAAAATGTTATTTGACAATTATGACTGGAGCCTCTTGATTAAACGGGGTATACTCTTGATCAGTTACATCATGGAAATCAGGAAGACTGTGTGTCTCTACTTGGCAATGTGACTGTACTCACGGGGTAGTAGTATGTAAAATGGGGTAGTAGTATGTAAAATAACTACCTATGTTAAGTCTCATGTATGCAAATCTATTTGGATTTTCACTATGTCAACAAATTCAAGTATTTTGTCCATTTGCCATATTCCTGACCAACCTTTGGTTCTACCATTATAGAAGACTAGAAAAATGTATACAAACAGCAGAAAACCTGTCAAATGCAGATTGTTCCTAGAAAGACTAATATGCATTGTTTTCAAAGGTTTGTATCCAACTTCATTTTTTTAAATTTTCAAGAAAGACTAAGCAGCACAGCAATTGTTTAATCTGTATAAAACCACAACCTGCTGATGGCATTGTAAACTCATTAATACAACTGATTTCAGGCCTTGAGTTTGAAATTCTCTTGTGAATTCCCTGCAATTCTCTTTTTCATGAATAAAAAGATTAGTGTTATATTCTTCTTTCATATAGCATGTACAGTGACTGCCTGCCACATAACACAGAGTCATATCGGGCATGAAACAGAATCCATACATTATTTATGTAAAAAAAACTTTGCAAAAGCACTATGAATATGAATCATCTGCCATTAAATGTAATTAAGATGTTTTTTATTTGTTCTACACCTACTATTATTTTACCAAACATCTATGAAACAACAAAAAAAAACTAAAACTATTTCCTCATCTTCCAAATGTTTCTGTGAAAACTGCAATTCAATAATGATTTTAATGTAAAAGACAGTGATCCTGCTTGGGCCTTGTAAGAAATCGAATAACTGAGCATAATTAACTATGGATCACTGTTACAGTACATATAATCAAAAAGAGTTGACACCCAGCTATTTAAGTCAACACTCGTTAATTACCTCAGTAGTGAGCTGTAGCAAACAAAGGGAATTTATTATTTACTGGGTTGCTGTGTAAAGGAAATTACGGTAAATAGAAATTTATAAAAATGCTCTGTTACTTGTAATCTGCCAATAGTCAAAGTGAACATAGCTGGAATTGATGAAATGGATCCTAACTATAGAATGTGAATGCTATACACTGAAGAAGGAGGCCGATATCACACTCTTTATGTACGTAAATACATATAAAAATAGATGACCTACATGGGCATGCCTAAGGGGTATACATTCATGCTCCAGGTGCCTTTTTGGGTGTATAGGAAATTAAAGAATCCATTCTGGACAGATATTTTTTACACAAAAAAAGAAATGTGAGGAATAAAAATGAAAGCTTAAATAAACTAAAATTTACAATTAAACACATTTGAACATTTTATAAACATAAACAATACATGTTATAGTAATGGAACTGTTGTACATGAATCCCACATACAGGTAATTACTTTACAAGGTATTATTTGTTTTAGTGTATATCACTTGCAAATATCTAATGGAACTCATTTTTTAGTGTGTGTGTAAGAACAGTGTTTCAAGAATCATATATAATTAAAAAAATAATGCACATTAATTTCGACACGGGGTGTAAATTTACTATAAAGCTACTGAACTGCTGACTTCACACCTGGATGTACATTTCTTTAATCCACAAAGAAAAAATTCTATTGTAAGGGTGGTATTTCTGTGATAACATGTTAAAGTTTAAAGTACTACTGGGACTGTTTTCTTTGGATGCCCAGGACTCCCCAGAGATAGTAAACTCCTTTGCACTAACGTGCAATAGTTTCATGCATCTGTAACCAGTTTATTTTGTGTGGCTAATAATTAGTAGTGTGGCTCCTGTTATAATGTCAGAATAGGTAATGTGCAAGATCTAATAATTCCCAATAAAGAGCTGTCATTGCCAAATTGTAGTGAGTATACCAAAGTAATTGTTACTAATTCATTTGTATTACAAATCAAGTAGTAACTCTCATCTACATAGTATTTACAGTGTGAATGCAGATACTAACACATCATTTACAACATCTTTTGTCTCATAAGAAATTCAAGCACAAGCTTTGGTTAGGAAACATTACTTTTAAATTATAAATTGTTGTCTAATATTTTAATATCACCAGAAGAAGCATCATCTAAAAGGTAGTATATTAATTTGAGCAGGACCCTTCTCATCTTTTAGCCAGTATTTGTTAATGTGTTGTTGTTTACCATTACTATGTCTTGTATGTTCATTATACAATACTAACGCTGATACTATCGTAATACCATATAAAATTAGACATACTTATTTGTATAAGTTACATGGTGTTTAGGTACATCTGGCATTGTGCTACGGTGTGCTTCAATGACTTATTTAAATTTGGTTCTATGAATAATTGTTGTTACTAACCGTTAAAGGGCCACTTAAATATGCAAATTGAAACACCTTTAGGATTTGGTGTTATTCTTAACAACATCAGTGACAAAAAAACATATAAGTGGTATAAGGTGAAAATCCGGCAAGATACCTCATTACTTTAAATAATTCTATCTTGGTGCTGCTCTTACATGTGCTATACCATACTTCACTTATGTAAACAATAATCCTGTTTAGCACCTTCAAAAAGCAAACAACAAACATAAGATGATTTTGGAAGTGACACACAGAAGGAACCATACTGGCACTGAATTTTAATAATCACAAGATTTATATCTGTGTTTTTGTGTCAGACTAGCTTTAAGGAATTGGAAACTTTGCTACAAAACTAGCATTTGGTAGTCTTTTCATGAAATCTTTACCTTTGCTGCATTTCTAAGGAGATGTCTACTGGGGAAGTGATTTAACCGAAACAGGAGAAAATGTGTATTTTTCTTCTACCGTGCCTTGCAAAAGCCTACTAAACTGTCAAGGTGACAATCCAAAATGATAATCAAAAGCACTTTTACAATCCATCTTGTAAGTGCCGCAGGCAAGTTTTCAATGAGACACTAACAAGTCCCAAAGAATAGATACTATTTAATATTTGATGCAATCACAAATGTACACAATAGAATCAGGACATATGTTGCACACACATAATCACACTCTGTAATACACCAGCCAGTTTTACACAAAAAAATTACATGCATTCTAAAAATATGCAAAACAGATTTCATAATGGTGTGTTAATCAAATTATTAGGATCATCTGTAACTAATTACCAAACTGCAGTGATCCCGCTCCATTTTTTAAATGGAAAGCACTTATTTTAAACTGGTAGCCAAGAACGTTACAATATATATTGTGCAGCAGACATGACTAGAAAAAGGGGGGCAATGACAAATATATACTGGGTTCTTCTGGCACTAAACTCACTGAAACAAAAAAGAACTCTAACAAAACCAAAACAAACATGTACAGCCAATATTTAGAAAAACAGAGCATAGTGGCCTACAAATAATAGACTCAACCTTAATATTTAAAGCTTAGTGATTTTAGGGGAAAATATGAACATTTTCCCTCCTAAAATCATAGCTTTATTAGGAGTTTTTCAACAGCAGGGTCAAAGATAGGCAAAGGGCTTAACTTGATGAATTTATTTTTTTATTTTTTATTTTTTTACCTAAATCACTACTATGTTAATATAATCACTACTACGTCATATGTCAGTACATGTTCATGGTGTGTGTATTCTACTACATAAAATTAATAGGTTAATCATAACAACTTTCATGAAATAAAACCAGCCGTTACCTAAACAAGCAAATAGGTTGATATTACCATTACTTTGATACACAAGGAAGTATATATTTAATGGATATTTAATTATCATAATATTAACAAGTAGGTGAACGATTGGTCCCATTAAAGGGATTAATCGTATTGTGAAGTTAATTAGGTAGATTTGCAAGGTGACATGTCACCAATTCTTTTACAGTCATTGGATGGTCAGTCCCAATCCCCCAAGTAACAGAACCTCCCTCTAGTAAGAATAATGGGGAGATTGTCACTCTCGCCTATCCAGAGTCTTAACAGAGGTTTAAGATGGTCAGCTGAGAGGATCTTTTTCGAGGGAAATCCCTAGGGGTGAAAAATCCAGATATCCAACACCCCAAGTGTCCTCTCTGCCTTCTTTGTCACTTTTGTACAACATAGTAATACTACTATTCTCAGTAAAGAATGTTTGCAAATTTACTTTTTTGTCAGTGTTTTTCTTTGAGTGTACAGCTCTTACCTACATTTTTGTCTGTATTTGTGCCTGTGGGGACAGGCCTGGAGTGTGGCACCTGGGAGAAGCCATAAAACATGTATTTTTTGTGTGCTACCACCTACTCTATTGTTCAGCAATCTTTACAAACCTTGCCATTTAAAGTAAGGTTTAGAATCACATAATTGATAATTTCTGAAAATAACTTAGTTTTGGGTATGACTGAACGTATGATGCCTTGTTTTATTATGAGATATCCTAAGGCTGAAGATCCAATGTTCAGCCATCAGACAAATTTGACACATTTGAAAGAAAGGTGAAATCCATTTGAGCTAGCTATCCATATATGTATAGTTGTGTTTCGATGTAATTGTTTTTGGACTGCTTTTGTATTATTGCCAAATAACCCCAAAAATGCATGGATAACAAGTTATTTATCATTACAATAAATAAGCAAATTAAATGGTGCTTAATACACATTGGACCTGTCATAAGCAGTATGGCCTACCTGTTGTACAGCATGCAATCTATATTTTAGAGCTGATGTCAAAGATGAAACATGACCAGATAATTAATAACATGCAGTACTAATGGTAACTTCAGCTTAACTGGAGTTTCTTTTTGTGGAACATATGTTGGTACAGTAAGGAAATATTCTTCATATATTTATACATTTTAAAAGGCAATATATATATAAAAAAAAATGGTGAACAATACCATTATAGTCCATAGTGTCTGGTCATTAGTCATCCTGAAATAAGTTAATATGAACCTGTGAGGTGAGCTACAGTGATAAAATTAACCATCATTTCAGTACAAATGTGCCCGGGGCATTACTATAATTAGTCACTCTATAACATGCTTCTGATAAATGCACATTATTATTGTGGTTTCTATTAATAAAAAATGGCAGTGACCATAATGATGCAAAGTCAGATCAACAGAGCAATCGCCTTCCATTCAAGTTGTGTTTTGGACATTTACTTGTTCTTGATGATTTATAATGAATGTTTAGTCTAAAGAGTATGCTAAACAGGCCTGTGTGTTGCTACTTAATCGTATATTTACCTTAAAGTAATAATATTAAACCCAATTCTTTACGCATAAAACATTTAATTATACTAAATTAAGTCCAAGATGCAGATATTGTTGCTATCAGTAGAATTGATACCATTCCTTGCCAGGAGCCAGTGGCGGAACTATCATTATAGCAGGGGTCGCAGCTGCGACCTGGCCCGTCACACCAAAGGCCCGGCTGCCCTGTCGACCCCTGCGTTAATGATAGATAAAAAACAGTACAATGCGATCTGCACTGATCGCATAGTATAGGCCCTCCGGAGAGAGAGATGCGGCCCATGTGACATTGTCACCGTTAGCCGCACCTCTGCTGGTCTCGCTCTAGGGGTTAAAGCTCCGCCCCCTGGCACATTGAGCCTCCTAGAGCGCTGGATGTCCGTGACGGTAACGCAGGCTGGATCAACTCCCCTCCCTGCAATGAAAAGTAACCGTGCAGGGAGGGGGACAAAAATATCTGTGGGTATGTATGTATGTAGTGTAAGTCTGTGTGTGTATATGGATGTAAGTCTGACTGTATGGATGTAATTCTTACTATGTAAGTGTAAGTCTGTGTGTATATGTAAGTGTAAGTCTGTGTGTATATGTAAGTGTTAAGTCTGACTGTATGTAAGTGTTAAGTCTGACTGTATGTAAGTGTTAAGTCTGACTATATGTAAGTGTAAATCTGACTGTGTATATGTCGGTGTGTAAGTCTGACTGTATGTGTATGTAAGTGTAAGTATGACTGTGTGTGTATATGTAAGTGTAAGTCTGACTGTGTATGTATGTAACTATAAGTCTGACTGTGTGTGTGTATGTATGTCTGTAACCATAATATTATAACAAATATGATATAAAACCACATATATATATATATATATATATATATATAGCTGGTTTTATGGAATATTTGTTATATAAATATTATAAAACCAGCCATATATGTTATACACATATTAAATAAACCTGAGCCATATGTTTTTTTAATCTATATATACAGTGGATATAAAAAGTCTACACACCCCTGTTAAAATGTCAGGTTTCTGTGCTGTAAAAAAATGAGACAAAGATAAATCATTTCAGAACGTTTTCCACCTTTAATGTGACCTATAAACTGTACAACTCAATTGAAAAACCAACTGAAATCTTTTAAATAGAGGGAAGAAAAAATATAAAAATAAAATAATGTGGTTGCATAAGTGTGCACACCCTTAAACTAATACTTTGTTGAAGCACCTTTTGATTTTATTACAGTGCTCAGTCTTTTGGGGTATTAGTCTATCAGAATTGCACATTTTGACTTGGCAAGATTTGCCCACTCTTTGCAAAAACACTCCAAATCTGTCAGATTGCGAGGGCATCTCCTGTGCACAGCCCTCTTCAGATCACCCCACAGATTTTCAGTCGGATAAGGTCTGGGCTTTGGCTGGGCCATTTCAAAACTTAATCTTCTTCTGGTAAAGCCATTCCTTTGTTGATTTGGATCTATGCTTTGGGTCGTTGTCATGCTGAAAGATGAAGTTCCTCTTCATGTTCAGCTTTCTAGCAGAAGCCTGAAGGTTTTGTGCCAATATTGACTGGTATTTGGAACTGTTCATAATTCCCTCTATCTTAACTAAGGCCCCAGTTCCAGCTGAAGAAAAACAGCCCTAAAGCATGATGCTGCCACCACCATGCTTCACTGTGGGTATGGTGTTATTTTGGTGATGTGCAGTGTTGGTTTTGCGCCAAACATATCCTTTGGAATTATGGCCAAAAAGTTCAACCTTGGTTTCATCAGACCATAACACCTTTTCCCACATGCTTTTTGGAGACTTCAGATGTGTTTTTGCAAAATGTTGCCTGGCTTGGATGTTTTTCTTCATAAGAAAAGGCTTACTTCTTGCCACTCTACCCCATAGCCCAGACATATGAAGAATACGGGAGATTGTTGTCACATGTACCACACAGCCAGTACTTGCCAGAAATTCCTGCAGCTCCTTTAATGTTGCTGTAGGCCTCTTGGTAGTCTCCCAGACCAGTTTTCTTTTTTATCAATTTTGGAGGGAGCTCCAGTTCTTGGTAATGTCACTGTTGTGCCATATTTTCTCCACTTGATGATGACTGTCTTCACTGTGTTCCATGGTATATCTAATGCCTTGGAAATTCTTTTGTACCCTTCTCCTGACTGATACCTTTTTTTTTTTAACATTCTTTATTTGAAGAAACCATTTATACATAAGTCCAAGATATCAATAGTATACAATATACAAATGATACCATAACATGACAATACAAGAACACTTACAGAAAATATTAAAAGGACAGTACATAAGTTCAAGACAACAATAGTACACCATCAACAAATGATAACATAAATACAAAAACACGTATAAAAAACATTAATAGGACAGTAGAAATAGTTCTTCAATCAATATTTTTTATAATTAATTAAGAAAAAATAAAAATAACATAAGCTCGTTGTCTGCTGCTCATCAATTTATTAAATCAACCAGGACAGACAAGGTTTTGGGAAATATGATAGGAAAGTAGACCAGAGAGAACATACAATACTTAGGGTAAAAAACAAAAACTAGTAAAATAAAAATAATAAAAAGGTAGAGAAAAAAAAAAAAGACATATATTACCCTCGGAAAGGAAGATAAAAAGGAAGGTGAATCGGAAAAGTATTGACGGGAATGGGTAAGGATAAGGGGGTATTGATATAATAATATAATAGGGGGACCCAAGGGTGGAGGAACAATTATAAGTATAGAAAGTTAATATTATGTTATGTAATTTAGTAAACTATAAAGATTTAAGGGAGGGCCAAGGTCCATAATGACCAAATTTTTGGGAATCTGGCTGGAGTATCATGTACATATGCAGTTAAGAGGTCCATGTTTTTTACCTCAATAATCATGTTTTTAACTTCCGTTAACGTAGGCATGTTGGGTTGATTCCACAATTGTGCTATAGCTCTGTGAGCTGCCAAAGTAATTTTAGTAATCAGGACATTTTCATGTTTGGTGCATATGTCAGCAGGTTTGGACAGTAGGAACAGCTCAGGTTCAAATGGTATTGGCTTAGCTATAACATGGATGAGGAGTTTGTGAATTTGCCTCCAAAAGGCTTGCAGATATTGACAGGACCACAAACAGTGAAAGTAGGTACCCAATTGTCCACAATCTTTCCAACAAAGAGGAGAGGCTGAAGTGTACATTTTTGCCAAAGTAGTGGGGGGCCGGTACCATCTCATCAGAGTTTTATAAGCCTGCTCTTTATGAGTAGTACAGATGGAAATTTTAGAGGTGGTTTCCCATATGTCAGACCAATCGTCTGAGTCCACTGGATGACCCAAATCACGCTCCCAAGCCTTTATATAGGACGGAGAAAATTTTGAATTTAAGTCAAGAAAATCTTGGTATAATTGAGAGATCGGACCCTTTTGTCTAGGATCATTCAAACAAAGCTTTTCAAACCATGTCTATTTGATTTTGGCCAAATTCATTGAAGAGTAAGTGAGGGCAAGGTCTCTAAGTTGTAAATATCGGAAATAATCAGGCGAGCGTAAAGGTAAAGTCTTTTTAAGATCATCAAATAATATAACAGAATTATTATGAAATAAATTACAGATTCTTGAGATACCCCCTTGATCAAAATTTCTGAACTACATCGTTTGTTAGTGCAATTACCTATACCACACTATTATTGTTTTATAAACTGGATTACACTATGATCTTTGTTTCTCTCCCTATGTACATTGTGAGACATTGAGGACTTTTTTTATACAGCACTGCAATCCAAATGTTTGAAATAAGTGGAGGATTCGACCTGGATACCCTGAAACTGTTTATATAATCCAGTTGATTCCAGCAGGGTAGGAAAATAGAAGACATGGTGTGATCTCCCTATTTTAGTATTTTTGTTTGTTAAGTGATTGTGATTGTATGTTTAAGGTTTACATATATGTATTTAGCTATTGGTTTTATCTTTTTGTATCACAAATAAAAAAAGTAAATAAAGACTATTAAAAAAAAGGTGTAGTTTTCCTTTAAGTCTGTCCATTTAGTACTTGCAAATTTGAATTTTTCTATTTCAAAATGTTAAACAATATATACTGGTCTATAGTGGATATTTGACAAACAAACCAATATTTTTATAAGACTGGTAGCATGAAAAGTGGAACTATAATGATAACCTTTACAGTTGTATACAATTAAGGTTTTGTTTTGATGTATTGCCCCATACCAAGCATCAAGCAAGACATATAAGACCTCTGGATGTAGGATCCCTTATATTACTTAGTTCTGTACATATATTGAGATGGAATACTTTGATGACTACAGACTTGTTATCTACAAAGGATTGTAGAGTGGAATACTTCAAACACTTTTTTTCTCTTCTTCAGTCTAGGTCTAACCAAGGTGATTTCTTTGACCATTTGTGTGTGATACAGATTCTTCACAGCTTGCTAATTCTAAAACCCTATTTATATACAAACATTGATTTTTAAATCCATTTTTTATGTATGAAAGAGGCTTTTTAAAATATATTTTTGTTGTAAAAAAACAACTGTTCTCTCAGCATTGTGGTTTAAATTTAGCTAAATGTTATGAGAAAGTGTTAAATATTTGGAGTCTTTTTTTAAATCTACGGATATAGTCCTGCTTAGTATAGTTATTTTCTTTTTCTCTTTTATTTTTGCAGCCAAATGTTATGTTAGAACCACTGTAACAATTTTTTTAATGAATGTTGACATTTATGAATGTTCACCATAATAAAAATATAAGTATTTATTAAAATGTTAACAGATTTATTCTAAATATTTTTAATTTCATCACAAATATCAGATTTACACCCTCTACTGAGCCACACACTGAGATATCCAGCATTTCACATAACACATAATAAAGTATTTAAAAATAACAAAAGGCACAGTATCCCAAATGATAACTATACTTGTAATATATGCATCCATACATTTCTCAGGAGCCTGGACAGTACACACATTCGTAGACTAGGGTACTCAGATTTACCAGTTTTTTGCAGGACACAATCCAAGCAAGCAATCACTTAGGAAAATGCTTGATTAATTAATTGATCTGATAAGTGCGAGGGTAGTGGAGCACATTTTTTGTGTTTGGGTTTTTTGGAACATATGAATTATACTTGTAAAAGTATACCCAAAAATATATAAATCTGCATGGAATTTGAAGTAGGTGCAGGTAAGGTAACATTTATTCAGGTTAATAGCAAGAAAATGCAATTCAGATGTGATTGAGAGGGATGACTACTTAGGGTATAAATAACAAAACAGTGGAAAACCTAAACATTGTTTATAATGTGAATATAGAGTATACATTTTTGTGAAAAATAAAATCCATACATTGTGTTAGCAGAGTTGCAAGCAGATGCAAAAAGTAAGAGAAAAATGGCTATTAAATGTGTCTCTGGTGTCTTCTGTTTCTGACATCACCTTGTGGCTTGATATGTAAATTACAAGTTAGTTCATTTGCATATAAAGCTAAAGGTGATGTCATAAACAGAAGACACATTTAAATCCATTTTTCTCTTAATTCAAACATTTTTTTATTTTTTACATTCACAGTATAAATAATGTTTAACTTGACATAATCCCTCAAATAAAGGTAAAAAGACCATGCATATTAATTGTGAATTACTTACCTGATTATGTCAACAGTAAAAAAAGGTGGCATAAAGATGGCGGCATCAAAATATGATTTATATTTCTATATTAAACACCATTATATTTTGCAACGCTGTAAAATTGGGTAATCAAAATATATAAATAGTAGCAAATTCGACATATGTGAAAAGAAGAGGAAGGCCGTGCACAAAAGGGGTTTACAGTCTAATGTAATAGATATCTTGTTGTCAAAATATAAAACGTGTGAACTATGGTGGATAATTACAGAGATTCATAAATCTGGCTTGGCATTTGTACCATTATAATGAGCAAACATTAGCAAAAGCAGTGCTTTGTTGTAGTAGAAACAGATTAATTGTCACCGTACTGGTAGCATAACAAGACAATACAAATCTCCATTAGTATGTGTATGTTTAATTAACTATCATATGTGTATTATTGTTAAAATTATTATTTTATTTATAAATGATTAAAAAAAATGATCATTTATAATTGATGTTTTGATGGACAATTCTCCTACATTTAATTGCAGGACACCAACCAGTAGAGAGCAATGTACTGAATGCCCTCTTGATGCTGAAAGAGTTAAACATATGCTGTTGTCAGCACTTGAATAGAACCTTTGCCAACACTTAAACACCGGGAAGGGTGTGACATCCTGCCCTCTCTGCCTTGTGCTAATTAATCACGCCGATATTTAGGGCCATTGATGCAGACAAATAAATGGAGAATAATTAGTGTATCTTTGTTCCAGGCTCAGCTTTGCACACCAGGCACTCTCTTCCAGCAAGAAGAGTTTGTAGAAAGTGAGCCATTAGCATGCATACAGCTTTCCTTCTGTGCACCAAGTTCTTCTGGGATTAAGAGAAAAGCCAAATTAGTAGACATGTGATTAAGGTTAGTATGCCTTCCAGCATAGACAGCCCTTTGTTTTGGGTATCACCTTACAGTGAGAGAAAGGGAGCGTGCATCTGTATTTAGTATATGGAAAAAGTAACATTCCTGGAACAATTTGATTAAAGGAAATAATAGATTACTTTTGGTTCAACATTAAGATGATTTCATTGTGATAAAATGATAATTTTATATATATATATATATATATATATATATATATATATATATATTACACTGTATTATAGAGATAAGGCTACTTTTATTCTTTCCAGCAATGTTAACGAATATTAATTAAATAGTATGATATAATCCATTTTATCAGGGTTAAACAAATTCTAACATTATATAATAAAAAATACATTTAAGTGTTATATAGTATTAGATAGCAGGATTAAATACATGAAGTATGCAAGCATTATTAAAAGTACAATAAGTAGGGGGCGTGGCCTGCTGGTGCATGGAGTAAGACGTGGTGAGACCGAGCTCCCGGGCCGCAACAGGTTGTTTAAAGCTACTAAAACTATCTACCACGGAAGAGGAGAAGATCTTCACTATATTTGAATATGGGAAAGCCTAAAGAACAGCAGGCAACGACCAACAAAGGGAAGAAAAACAGTCAGAGTTTTTCACCCCGAGAGCAGGCACGAGGCCTGAAGCGCAAGATGGCGGAGGTGTGCTGGACCCGCGAAAAGATGACCCGTCAGATTCAGAAGCGGACGAACAGAGCCAACATGGTATGGAGGGTGAAGACCCATCTCTAAAACTGCTGATCCTGGATTTAAAGAAATCGATCCAATCGGACATGCAGAAGTTGTCCAAAGAAATCCGTAAAGACATTAAAGAGATCGGAGAGTGAACAGCTCAATTAGAGACCAAGGTTGAGTAGCTCGCAGGCGCTCACAATAACCTTACCGACGCTCACATCTCACTGGATCTCAAGTACCATCGGATGGAACTGAAGTTGGCGGACCTGGAGGATAGGTCGCGCCGAAACAACGTGAAAATCAGGGGAATTTCGGAGGAGATTTCACCGGAGGACCTCGTTAATTACCTGCTAGACCTATTTCACATCATGGCACCAGATCTATCACCACTAGAACTGTCCATAGACAGGGCTCACAGACTGCCGAAGCCCAAGAGGATCTTCGGTAATCTCCCGAGAGACGTGATTGCCAGAATACACTTCTATGAAGCGAAGGAAACGATTATGCGAGCAACTAGAGGGAAGGAAGTGCTACCGGAGAAATATGCTCATTTACAGTTCTTCAACGACCTGTCCCAGTGGACAATGAATAGACGGAGAGAATTTGGAAACATCACCAGTGTCTTGAGGGAAGCCTCTGTGAAGTATGCGTGGGGGTTCCCAACTAAACTGCTAATATTCAAGGATGGAATTACCAAAGTTGTAAACACACCCGAAGACGGACTGCTCCTGCTGGATCGGTGGGGTATGAACTACCCTCCAACATCACAAGCGCCATCCACATCTCAACTTAGGAAAGTGGCGCTGGAATGGTCGGATGGAGGCAAGAGAGGACTTCAAGACAATGACTGATCTGGGATTGTGAGCCATCAGCTTGCCTCCACTCTCTATTCTTGATCACCACAAATGTTTTTTTTTAACACAGTTTTCACCGCCAACAAATTTCTCTGCACTGGTTGATTCCTGGCCTGGACACCTACCGGAGAGCACAGCAAGTGTATGAATATCTCAGGTTTTGTGTGTCTGATTATTTCGGCCTAATGTGTTTTGCTGCTAGCGAAGCTGAAATGTTTAGTGTAATGTTTTGCACAATGCTTTCTTTTTCTAAGATCTTGACTAGCAGATATATGCTATTGATGTAAATTAGCCAAGACCCATGAGGCATTAGCCCACCTCTAGTTCGCTAATGGATGTGTGTGGTATCCTTGTGTTTGATTTTGGGAATGTCGGTTAGCACAAAGTTTGTGCTGCCTGACATTCCTAGAACTGTCCTAACTAAGGTTGAACTACAAGCTTTAAAAAAAAAAAAATATGTACGTGTATGTGTGTATGTATATATGTGTATATATATATGTATATGTATATGTGTGTATGTATGTGTATGCGCATGCACGTATATACAAAGGAGAAATACAAATTTAAGCTTTGTTATCAAGCATGGAGTTATCTTTTAAGGACAATAATTATTAATGAGAAGACAAAAGTATGTCGGTACATATAGACAGTGAAGATCTTTTCTTTTTTTTCTCTGAATGAGAACCTGTATGCGGGCCACGGGACCTAGGTCCAGTGCGTCCACCCCGTTTATGCCATTATATAGAGGAAGGCCTGGTGGCCTTTGTTTTGGCCCCACCAGGCACTTGGCATATTTATTTTATGTGTACAAGTTTGATGTGTTAAGTCAAAAGACCTCTTTTTGGGGTCACCCTTGTTTTCCCCATTTTTTCCCTCCCCTTTCTGTTTGTGTATGTTACATAAATGTCCCCCCTTCAGTCGGACTTCATATACCTTTTCCAATGCATTTGTTTAGGATCTCCAACAAAAATATCCCTTCCAACCCACTAAGTCGATGTCACTGAACATAGTGTCATTTAATGTCAAAGGCCTTAATACCCCGTACAAAAGAAATAGGGCACTTCAGGAAAACTCTAAATATGCGGCCCACGTAGTATGCTATCAGGAAACGCATTACAAGACCAATGCTCATAGACCGTTCCACCCTAAGCTATACACATCGCAATACCATGCTACAACAACTCAAAAAAAGGCAGGAGTCTCTATCCTGATTCATAACAGCGTTGCTTTCACAGAGACTGTATCCATCATTGACCCGAAGGGGAGGTTTATTATTTTGAAAGGTGTGATCAACAATCAGAAGTATACGATTCTCAACGTGTATGTCCCGAACCAGAAACAATCCTCATTCACCAAAACAATGTTAAGAAAGCTAGCTACAGTTCAAGAAGGCAAAGTAGTAGTGTGCGGAGACTTCAACTCGATCCGGACACAACGTTAGATACCTCTGCCCTTCTCTCTGGCCCGTATAAGAGACATCAACTGAATATGGCCTCTGCAGTGCGGCTGACCGTCTCCTCTCACGACCTATATGATGCCTGGAGAACAAAACATCCAGATACCAAAGCGTACACATTCCATTCACGTGTTCACAACACATACACCAGAATAGATAAAATTCTGGTCGACAAATTTACTTTGCAAAATGTTGAAGAAATTTCAATAGGGCTCATAGAGTGGTCGGACCATGCTCCAGTAGTGCTAAGACTAGCGGAAGATTTCTCAAACAGAGGCAAAGGACTATGGAGATTAAATGAATCTCTTTTATCCACCGGGGATTTCACCGAAAAACTTTGTGCTGCCTTGGATGAATATTTTGATTTAAACTCAACAGCTGGCCCAGATATTACAACCGTATGGAATGCCCATAAAGCGGTGGTCAGGGGTTTGTGTATTCAATTTGGTTCTAAAATAAAGAAATTGAGAACTAAAGAACAGTCACGTCTGGAAAACCTCCTGAGATCCACAACAGAAAAAAACCAAACATCTCCATCTCACAAATGTAAGAGGGAAATCATGGAGATCCAAGTTGAGCTAAAAAAACTCAAATTAAAACACACGGGATATATGCTACGTAAACTAAAACAAAAGTATTACAGCAAAGGAAACAAAGCAGACTCCCTACTGGCGGCTAAATTAAGAACACGTCATGCAAGCCAGAAGATAGCATATCTGCTCAATGACAAAGGGGAAAAAATAATGAACCCTGCAGAAATTGGTGATATGTTCGCAGAATATTACAGCGGCCTGTATAATCTCAATGAAGATCCACTCCTGAGCCACCCAACAAGAGACTCAATCGATGGGTTCCTAGCACCGCTCGACCTACTCAGACTAACAGAGAGTCAATGCTCCACCCTTACCACCCCTATCAAGCCCGAGGAAATAGAGAGAGCAATCAACTCATTGCAATTGCACAAAGCACCTGGCCCAGATGGGTTCCCAAATGTGTATTATAAAACCTTCAAATCAGTACTGATACCTCATCTAACTACTCTGTTTAATTTCTGCATGGAATCAGGGAATTTGCCAGCGGAGATGTTGGAAGCGACTATTGTCACTCTACCAAAGCCGGGTAAAACCATGGACAAATGTCCGAATTTCAGACCTATATCGCTTCTCAATTCAGATTAGACATGTGCAAAACTAAAATTTTCGTTTCGTTTTCGTCCATTCGGACGAAAATGTTATTTATTTCGTCTAAAACGAATTTCGTTCATTAGTGCATTCGTTTCAGACGAAATTCGTTCATTATTTTCGTTTCGTTAATTTTTTTCGTTCGTTTTATAGAATACAATGTAATACTATTGGCTTTCTATAAACCGAACGAGAGCCCCATTCATAAGAAATTCTTATGAATGGGGCTCTCGTTCGGTTCATAGAAAGGCAATAGTATTACTTGTATTCTATAAGCCGAAAGTCTATAAACCGAACGACTTTCGGTTTATAGACTTTCGGCTTATGGAATACATGTAATCCTATTGCTATTCTATAAACCGAACGACTTTCGGTTTATAGAATAGCCATAGGTTTACATGTATTACATAAGCCGAAAGTCTATAAACCGAAAGTCGTTCGGTTTATAGGCTGTCGGCATTTAACTATACAGAGACAGAGTCTCCATTCATAAAATTATGAATGGAGACTTTGTCTCCGTGTAGTAAAATGCCCACAGCCTATAAACCGAACGTTCGGTTTATAGGCTGTCGGCTTATGGAATACATGTATTCCTATTGCTATTCTATAAACCGAACGACTTTCGGTTTATAGAATAGCCATAGGATTACATGTATTATATAAGCCGAAAGTCTATAAACCGAAAGTCGTTCGGTTTATAGGCTGTCGGCATTTAACTATACAGAGACAGAGTCTCCATTCATAAAATTATGAATGGAGACTTTGTCTCCGTGTAGTAAAATGCCGAAAGCCTATAAACCGAACGATCCGTTTATAGACTTTCGGCTTATATAATACATGTAATCCTATGGCTATTCTATAAACCGAACGTTCGGTTTATAGAATAGCAATAGGAATACATGTATTCCATAAGCCGACAGCCTATAAACCGAACGTTCGGTTTATAGGCTGTGGGCATTTTACTACACGGAGACAAAGTCTCCATTCATAATTTTATGAATGGAGACTCTGTCTCCGTATAGTTAAATGCCGGCTTTTAACTATACGGAGACAAAGTCTCCATTTATAATTTTATGAATGGAGACTCTGTCTCCGTATAGTTAAATGCCGGTGTTCTGACAAATTTCTGGAGCAAATTCTCCTGCGCAATCGCAGGAGAATTTGCTCACTGCGCATGCGCATAAAGTTACAGCTGATAACTCAGCTGTAACTTTGTGACCACCGCGCATGCGCCAGCTGCGCAACCCACCTCCCGCCCCCTCACACCCCCTGCACACCCCTTCTTACCAGATCATCGACCACAGCGATACACAGCGCATGCGCACGCCTATCCAGCCGTATGGGAATGTGCGCGTCCGTTGTTGTGTTCTTAAGGTGGTAAGTAACATGGGGCGTCGGGACATAAGGGGGCAAGCATCCTGGTGAGGGC
Source organism: Pelodytes ibericus (assembly GCA_036172795.1). NCBI lineage: Eukaryota > Metazoa > Chordata > Amphibia > Anura > Pelodytidae > Pelodytes > Pelodytes ibericus. The sequence goes on along the minus strand of CM069861.1, from coordinate 108,567,311 downwards.
TGCCTCATCTTGATGGGATTTGTGATCCTCCTGCTGCATCAATAATACAGCAGGAGGATCACAAATCCCATCAAGATGAGGCAGCCCTCACCAGGATGCTTGCCCCCTTATGTCCCGACGCCCCGTGTTACTTACCACCTTAAGAACACAACAACGGACGCGCGCATTCCCAAACGGCTGGATAGGCGTGCGCTGCGCTGTGTATCGCTGTGGTCGATGATCTGGTAAGAAGGGGTGTGCGGCGGGTGTGAGGGGGCGGGAGGTGGGTTGCGCAGCTGTCTCATGCACGGTGGTCACAAAGTTACAGCTGAGCTATCAGCTGTAACTTTATGCGCATGCGCAGTGAGCAAATTCTCCTGCGATTGCGCAGGAGAATTTGCTCCAGAAATTTGTCAGAACACCGGCTTTTAACTATACGGAGACAAAGTCTCCATTTATAATTTTATGAATGGAGACTCTGTCTCCGTATAGTTAAATGCCCACAGCCTATAAACCGAACGTTCGGTTTATAGGCTGTGGGCATTTAACTATACGGAGACAGAGTCTCCATTCATAAAATTATAAATGGAGACTTTGTCTCCGTATAGTTAAAAGCCGGCATTTAACTATACAGAGACAGAGTCTCCATTCATAAAATTATGAATGGAGACTTTGTCTCCGTATAGTTAAATGCCCACAGCCTATAAACCGAACGTTCGGTTTATAGGCTGTGGGCATTTAACTATACGGAGACAGAGTCTCCATTCATAAAATTATAAATGGAGACTTTGTCTCCGTATAGTTAAAAGCCGGCATTTAACTATACAGAGACAGAGTCTCCATTCATAAAATTATGAATGGAGACTTTGTCTCCGTGTAGTAAAATGCCCACAGCCTATAAACCGAACGTTCGGTTTATAGGCTGTCGGCTTATGGAATACATGTATTCCTATTGCTATTCTATAAACCGAACTTTCGGTTTATAGAATAGCCATAGGATTACATGTATTACATAAGCCGAAAGTCTATAAACCGATCGTTCGGTTTATAGACTTTCGGCATTTTACTACACGGAGACAAAGTCTCCATTCATAATTTTATGAATGGAGACTCTGTCTCTGTATAGTTAAATGCCGACAGCCTATAAACCGAACGACTTTCGGTTTATAGACTTTCGGCTTATGTACTACATGTAATCCTATGGCTATTCTATAAACCGAAAGTCGTTCGGTTTATAGTTTAGCAATAGCATTATATGTATTCTATGAACCGAACGTCGTTCGTTTTAAAGACTTTCGGCTTATAGAATACTATTGGCTTTCTATAAACCGAACTAGAGTCGAGTCCCCATTCATAAGAAATTCTTATGAATGAGGAGGGACTCTAGTTAGGTTTATAGAATGCCAATAGTATTCTATAAGCCGAAAGTCTTTAAAACGAACGACGTTCGGTTTATAGAATGCATGTAATGCTATTGCTGTTCTATAAGCCGAATGTCTTTCGGCTTATAGAACAGCAATAGCATTACATGTATTCTATAAACCGAACGTCGTTTGTTTTAAAGACTTTCGGCTTATAGAATACATGCTGCTATTGGCTTTCTATAAACCGAAAGAGTCCCCATTCATACGAATAGGTCAATTGACCTATTCGTATGAATGGGAACTCAATTTCGGTTTATAGGAAGCTAATAGCATTACATGCATTCCATAAACCGAAAGTCATTCATGTCGGTTTATGGAATGTAGTACAATGCTATTGGTATTGTAAACCGACTCTATTTCGGTTTAGAATGCCAATAGCACGAATGGACGAATGGACGAATGAACGAATGATTTTCGTTTATTAACCATTCGTTCATTCGGATTTTGTTAGTTAAAATTTTCGTTATTCGTTTTTCGGACGAATGGACGAAAATGCTATTTTCGTCCGAAAATGCATTCGTCCGAAAACGAATGCACATGTCTAATTCAGATACTAAGCTGTACGCAAGGATTCTGGCCAACAGAATATCCCCTGTTCTACACACCATTATCCACCCTGATCAAGTGGGATTTATCCCAGGTAGGCAAGCCTCAGCCAACACAAGGAAACTGTTGGACATTGTCTGTGTGGCTCAAAGAAACCAGGAAAAATGTCTTTTAATGTCTCTTGACGCGGAAAAGGCGTTTGATAGGATCCACTGGCTATACCTGGTAAAAGTCTTGCAAAAATTAAATTTTGTGAAAGCGATTCAAGCTCTGTACTCTCATCCATCGGCTAGAGTGTTAACATCTGGTTTCCTATCAAAGACCTTCTCCATTACAAATGGAACCCGTCAAGGATGCCCATTATCCCCCACTGTGTTTATCCTTGCGATGGAACCCCTAGCATACGCTATACGGAACAACACATACATCAAAGGGTTTAGTAGTAAAACTGAAGAACTCAAAATTGGGCTGTTTGCGGACGATGTCATGCTAACTCTCACTGACCCAACCACTTCTCTCCCTAATTTACATAAGCTTTTAACTTCTTTTTCGAAAGCATCCTATTATAGACTGAATGTGGCAAAAACGCAAGTCCTCCCTATCGTATACAACAAACAATTGATTACTAAAATGAAACAAGAATACCAATACGAATGGAGATCCACTGATCTTACGTACTTAGGGACAAGAATCCCAAAACAATTCATACAATGTGTTAAACTGAATTTCCTACCTATTCTCAAGAGTACGTCAGAGGATATGCTCCGCTGGGCAAATTTAGAGATGTCATGGATGGGTAGAATCAACGCTGTCAAAATGATGGTGTTACCCAAATATTTGTACCTACTCAGAACCCTACCTATTTCTCTTCCCAGTTCCTTTTGCAAAGCGGTCCAGAAGAGCTGGAGTGCATTCATCTGGGCAAAAAAAACACCCAGAATAGCGCTGAAACTTCTGCAGATGCCTCAGAGCACAGGAGGACTGGCGGTCCCAAATTTTGCAAACTACTATCTGGCAAATCTGGCTAGCCAGGCTCTACTATCTGGAATGACATCTCCAATAGAATCATGGAGGAAGATGGAGGAAACATAAACCCATCCATACTCGCTACCCAATTTATTATGGTCTTCCCCTCCATACTTCTGCAGAAAACTCACCGAATTCTCCCTTTAACGAAAACAATGCTAGATTCCTGGCACAAGTTGAAGAGGAAACTCAACACAAAATATATCCTCACTAAAACCTCTCCACTCAGGGTGTTGTCATATTTCAATCCTAATATAAATCTTAAACAATGGGAAAAGGCTGGTTTGCGTTTCATAGGAGATTTGTATGGGGAAGAGTACCTACTGCCACTACAAAACCTCAAAGAAAAATATGAGATCCCAGCAGGGGAATTCCTGACGTATCATACTATAAAAAAGACATTGGAAATATTCCCCCCCGTGGAAGACAAAGTCCCGCTGGCTAAAAGAATTGTATCTATATGGAACAGAGCCCCTAAAACAAAGAAGTCTCTAACATGCTGCTATGGCATTTTTAATCAGACGTACAGCCTAAAGGAGCTCACCTACAGAACACAGTGGGAGAAGGATCTGAAGTATAAATTGACGGACTCACAATGGACACAAGCACTCACTGCACTGAAAGGTACCACTCAGTGTTTGAATCATATCGAGACCCACAAGAAAGTTCTGTTCCGCTGGTACCTTGTCCCGGCAAGACTGGCTAAGATATATAGAACTTGCTCGAATCGATGTTGGAGACAATGTGATGAAATCGGCACCATGATCCATATCTGGTGGTCATGCAAGACCATAAAAATTTTTTGGAAGGAAGTTTTTCGTCTGATTAACCAAACCCTAGCGTCAACGTTAGCAACTACTGTGGAATGTGCCCTGTTCCTGATCATCCCAAAGTCGGTTAGACCTCACGAACAACGATTAATCAAACATATACTAATAGCGGCACAAACCGCAATAGCAAGAGCATGGAAGCACCCCCTTGCGCCTAATATACCTGATCTCATCCGTTCCATAAATTTGAATGCAGACTACGAACATATGTCAGCTGTTCAAGCAGGTAAAATTACATCATGGAAAAAAACTTGGTCATTATGGAAACCCCACTCAGATAATTTTGAACACTTAGTTTCTCATATTGCGAAAGCGAAAAGGTCCGACTGAAGGCACTACCCTCTCCTCCTTCTCCTTTGTCTTTACTCCCCCCCTCCCCCCCTTTTTTTTGTTGTTAGTTCCTTTCCTCTATGTGATTCCTTTGTCTCAAGTTTGCTACCTCCCCCCCCCCCCAAAAAAAAAAAAAAATGTACGATATATATTTGTGGTACACATTTTGTCAAAAGCTTATTCATATATGACGTGATGCAATAAGATGCGTGTCCAACACAATGATGTTCATGTTACAATGTTGTCATGTACATTGATCAAATAAAAATAAAATAAAAAGTACAATAAGTATGCAGACATAAGAGGATGGACTTGCTAGAAGAGCTTGCAGTCTATATTTGATGCTTTGTTTTAAAAAAAAAAAACATTTTGTTTCATTGTTACTCAGACTACTGTAACCACTGGATGGGTCCGAGGGCAGGATCTGAAAAAGGGTCATCACTGAGAATCAATGAGGGCAGGCATAGGGTGCTTCCTATGGTGGAGTTGCAGGTACTGTCCTCTAGGGACTTAGCTGCTCTGATTAGACCTTCAAGAGCACAAAGAAGGTTTTCTGTTGTCATAGGCATAGAAAGCAGGATACTCTGAGATGGACAGGAAGGTGTCTGAATGACAGAGGTGAAATAGAGGTGTCAGCAAGGCCAAAATGAAACTGGAAGCTGGTATCGATGTAGATCAGAGAGTGATTTCCATGAGGGGTTGATGTAGATAGGTAAAGGTTGGCAGGAGTGGAAGCAGGATGAATGCTACAATGTCAGGTGTACCAGAAACTGCTGCCAGTGGTGCACAGCGGGATGACGGATGGCATACATGGGAACAGCAGTAGTGCAGATGAAGCCATGTTCCATCAAGTAAGGCTGAGATCATACACAGATGGTGCAAAAGAAGTGCAGAGTAGTAGGCAAGCCTAGGTCAACAGGCAATAAGGTCAAGGGCAGCAATTGGGCAAACTCAGAGTGGAAGCAGGCATCAAAAACCAAAGAATACCTTTAACTAGAAATGCAGCTGAGGACACTATCACAGGCAAAGGTCCATGATAGGATGAGTGTTTAAATAGTCCTTCTGTTGAAAAAAATAGGGGTTGATTTAAAAACCCCCATAAATATGTCCCCTTTCAGTGAATACATTCTTAAAAAGCCTAAGACAAAGCCCTTAGATCCCGTTCAGCAGAAGCCCGATCTCCATCGGTGGGCAAATACCCGGGAGGCTGAATTCCCCAGAAGACATGGTCTGCAGTCCCCACAATGGAGGAAGTGGTGGGTGTAGATGTAATTATGTCACCATTTGTAACTAACACTTTCAACAATATTGTGTAATGATATATCTCTGCATGCTTTTTTACCCTTTTAAAAACTGTGTCTACATGTAGAAGAAACAATTACCTCCATTTCAGAAGGACTACAAAACTTTCCCAAACACACAATAAAAACGTATTTATACAGCTTTGTCGCAATCCAATAGTGTTTTTATTAAATCCATAAACACCAACCGATTTTGTTGCTAGGTGCCATTTTCAAGGTGAAAAGATATCAAGATAAAAAAAAACACATTTGAATATATGCCCTGCAAGGCCACATTACCAACCCAAAACACAGAGAAAACATTTTTTTCAACTATATATTGTATTTTTAGATTGTGTAAGATAAGTGAAACGCGTGAGAAAAAAGGTAGTGCTTCACTTTCCTTCACAATAAATTTATCTTTACATAGATGTGGCTCCATTGTGTATGTTAATGTAAGGTATACCTGTACTTTAGTTACAAGTTTTTAAGTGTAGTTATGTCATATGCACTCAATGATTAGAAAAGCAATAGATTCTTCGGATAGCTAAGTAAAAATTTTTATTTTCTCTACTACACTTCACAAAGGTGGCATATGTAGCTGGCCTTTATTGTGCCCGTCAATTTGATTCCAAAATGATATATTATGGCACTGGCTTCAGGAGATAATATTAAGGGATTAAAGTTATGCAGATAGATAACCAGTGTTATTTCAGTTTAAAGTGGAGTGCCTGGAATTCAATTCTGATTCTATTGCTTTTTAATGTGCTTATTAATGACCTTGATGTTGGAAGTGAAAGGAAAATGTCCATATTTTCAGATAAAGTAAAATTGTACTTTAATAGTCACAGGATGTATGTTCTCTTTTAGTAAATCAGAAAACTGCAAAACAAAAAAACAGCAAATGAGGCTACAAATACAAAATCTTCTTCATATTTTAAAATATGCAAACTATTTCTGCAATTTTATTTACAAAGAAACATATTGCGACTTCTGAAGTTTTCAAGTATGTCTTGGAACCATATCCATTAAGATATTACACAGATTTTAACATTTAAAAGAATACACACATATGTGTACAAGTTGTGAACATGCCACTATTGTGAATACTACCATTCAAAGGTTTGGGGTCACTTAGAAATGTCCTTGTTGTTGAAAGAAAAACAATTTGTGTCCATTAAAGAAACATGAAATGGATCAGAAATACAGTGTAGACATTTCTAATGTTAGAAATGACTATCGTAGCTGGAAACGGCTGATTTTTAATGAACTACATAGGTGTACAGATCTTATAACAGATGCATTCTGTTCTTAGAAGTTGGGATACAGTATTATTTTTCAGGGATTTTAGACAAATAAAGGATTTGATGTTATCTGAAAGGCTATTTAAAAAAAGGCACCAGAACCTACTTCCTTTTTGAAGTGTGTAACAGCTAATAAGGTGGCAGATCTGAGATTGTAGGACATGCAGGGAGCAAGAAAGAGAGAATTGGTTGTTGAGGGGTTTCCATAATAAAATATGTAAAAGAATAGCAGTTGGTATAAAAAATGAATATGAATATTTTTTTCAGGGTACTGTAACTGAATGTTTCTATAGTGGAGGAGCTAGCCCTCTATCCATTTTATGTTATTTGGTTATGTGATTTGAGTCAATAAATGTAGAAACATGTTCCCTAACTCTGAATCCTCTCCACTGGTATGTTTAAAGTAGAGATATGTGATATTTCCTTCTCCCCTGCATCCCTCACAAGTGAACAGTGTAATATGTGGTAGTTAAGACTTTGCAGATTTGCATTAATGACCATTATCTTTATGCATATGTACAAATCGGATTTTGTACAAGTATTCCTCTTTTAGTTATTGCTAAACTGTGCACCATATAGCAGGGGTAGGTATAGAACAGGCCACAATTCTGATTCAAATATAATGGGTACATTTGGAGGCTTTATGTACCTGGCTCCCTGAACCATGTAGTATACAGACAGGTCAGTATGACTGAATCATTGTTTGTTTATGTTTGTTTCATACGATTCCATGCTCACAATATATTAGAGGGTTTTATACATTGCTTATCAGTTAATTCACTGTCAAAATCTGTTAAAATACGTCTATGATGGTGGATAATGTTAAATGAGGAAAGCGATTTAGGAGTAATAATTTCAGAGAACTTAATGGTAGGTAGGCAATGTAATAGAGCAGCAGGAAATGCTAGCAGAATGCTTGGTTGCATTTACTTCCCTGATCAATTTATGTGAATTGGAACCCAATATTGTGGCTACTATGTTGAAAAATAATGTAACATTGTTGATAAACTACCGATTTTAATATATATATATTTCATATATATGGATGTTTTATCTACAAATCAAAATAATAGGTGTAATACAGCCAGGATTTTTTCAATACTGAAGGCCTCTTCATTCAGAGGCATCTTTGGCTCTTATATTAATCAATGACTATAGCTGGCAACAGAGGGCAAAGCTAGTTTTCAGTAATGGCTGGGATTCTCTTGGGTGGAACTAAACTCCACCCTTTATGTTAGCTGTGAGTGTTTTTCCATTCCCTCTTTCCCTGCTTCTGTTTTGTGTCAGTCACAAAGTAACACAGTAGCCTCCTCAGTAAACTGAAAGAATATAAGGAGCAATATTAAAGTGGGTATCCCATAACTCCAGTCTGTGAACCTGCACTGACAATGTTCACCATCCATGTTAACATGGAGCAGAGCCTCTCATGATATGGTTCAGTATGGCAGTTAGAGTAAAAAAGGATGAATTCCCAGCACAGAAAAGTGTAACGTTCCTCATAGGAATAACAGAAGGTGCTTAAACAAAGAGGGAATGGATAAATGAGGAGATTGAGGAGCTGGATACTTAAATTAATAGAAGGAATCTGGAATAAAAAAGAGGCATAATGAAATAAATGGAACAAGATACTGAGATGAGGGTTAAATAAGAGACTAGGTTAGGACAGACATAAAGTAAATGATAGGAATAGAGAAAGGGGTTCAGAGAGGAGGGGGAAAGGGAGGACATGCTGGCTTATATTGCTGACTAGCCTCACTATGTTGTAATTTAAGAAGATTGTAGGGCTTAGTGACTGGCATGCTGGACTTGGTTACTGGCACAGGAGATGACAGACAACGTTAGATGGCTGGTTGGCTAGTTGGTAGCAAACTAAATAGCTAAATAGCAAACTGGAGTAGGTAGTTTACTAGACTTGTTGGTAGGCAGGGCTGGATAGCTACATTCTGGCTAAGAATCATGGAAAATATAGAATAACAAAAACACCAGGTATTCTATATGAAAATTTTTATAAATCTCAACAAGCCATTTAACTCTAGATATTGTGGGTTACATTAAAGTCAAGACATGGCTGGCTGAGCATCATGGGAAATAGAGTCCGCAACAACTTTAGTAATGGATAATTTTTTAGCACTCCAACTCTTCCTGGATACACTTTCTTCGAAGTTCTGTACCTTGGTCGATCATAAATTTCCATTTCTAGCCAGTTTACTTGTGGCTTGAATATGCAAAATCAGGACTTACCCCCAAACCCAGGAGACTGGGGAGATATTCAGAGGTATAAAGAGCTTTTCAGTTGACTGTCCTGCTTTGCATATCTTATATATGATAGTTTGACAGGAAACATGTAGACTTAACATTTTACCATTTATTGGCTGAGAATGAAGCCCATGTAGTTGCCTAAGCACAACGGGCCTTGACAGGGCTAGGAGGTGGGCCAGGAAAGGGTTAAGTTTCTGTGATGTCACGTAAGGGAGGGGTTATTTAAATAGGCCAGCCATTTTAGGAGTTCAGATTTTAATTAACAGCCAAGGTGACAGTTGTCCCGCCCTCCCTAACTATTTTTAATTAATGGTAGTTTTTTAAGTTCTTGTCACAGCAGGGGTTGGGAGGTAAGGTATGGGGGGTGTAGGATCATCGTTAGGTTCTAGGAAGGATGTGATCAGGAACCTAGGCTGGTGGTCATGTTATGGTTGGTGGGTTAGAGCTGGCCTGTGGCTCTTAACCCGGGGGTTATAGGGGCATCTCGGTATGCCTCTATAAGTGTTAATTCAGGTATTGCACTTAATGTTATGTGAATATGTTAATTGCATATGTTAATTTTTATATGTGGGTCATTGCCTTAAGAATATTGTATAAAAGGGGGAAGGATTGTGTTATGGGTGGGCAATGACCTTATATGTGTTCAATTTATTATTATTATTATTATTATTAAATAAGCTGTGGACTTTTATTTCCACGTATACCTGTGTCTGTGTTTATTGGTGGGATAACGTAAGGCCTTTTTTATTGGGCCCAGAATCTGACAATGCCTTTGTCATGTGATTGCAAGCTTTCAAGGCCAAGTTGCTAGGTCCTTTCCTTTAAACAAACATAACAATTGTATAGTATTTTATCATCAGTAGAAATGCCAGTCTTATAGCTATCTAAACAATAAACTCAGTTATAATCTTTGATTAGTCCACTCCTGGGGGGCATAAATAATCCAGTGTTTGAATAAAGATTATTAATTTGTAAGATTATACCAGCATTTAAATTGGCTGTCTCTATTAAAGCCAGTTATTAAGGCATTAAAACAACATTAAATAATTATATTTTTTCTCCCTCTGGGTGCTCAACAATCCCATGAGTATCATAAGATTCAAATCCTGTATGCTGTGTCCTGGTTGACAGAAATGTTCTCCAACATGTGTTCTGTTCTGAAGATAGTATGTCAGTGTGCAGGGCCGGCCTTAACTGTTCCGGCGCCCTGTGCGGGCTTCCCCCGTGGCGCCCCCCCCCCGTCTCTTTCACCCCCCCCTATGTTTGTGTCTCTCTCCCTTCCCATGTTTGTCCCTTTCCTCTTCCTTGCCATGTCTGTGTGTCTCTCTCTCTCTCTCCCTCTGTTCTGTCTCTTTCCCCCGTCCCCTATTCTGTCTCTCTCCCCCCGTCCCCTGTTCTGTCTCTCTCCCCCCGTCCCCTGTTCTGTCTCTCTCCCCCCGTCCCCTGTTCTGTCTCTCTCCCCCCGTCCCGTTCTGTCTCTCTCCCCCCCGTCCCCTGTTCTGTCTCTCTCCCCCGTCCCCTGTTCTGTCTCTCTCTCCCCCAGTTCTGTCTCTACCCCCTGCCCCCTTTCTGTCTGTCTCTCTCCCACCCCTCCCCTGTTCTGTCTCTCCCCCTCCCCCTGTTCTCTCTCTCTAGCCCTGTTCTCTCTCTCCCCCTCCCCCTGTTCTCTCTCTCCCCCCTAACCCCTGTTCTCTCTCTCCCCCCTAACCCCTGTTCTGTCTGTCTCTCTCTCCCCTCCCCCTGTTCTGTCTGTCTCTCTCCCCCCTAAGCCCTGTTCTGTCGGTCTCTCTCCCCCCCTAACCCCTCTTCTATCTCTCCCGCCTGCCCCTGTTCTGTCTGTCTCTCTCTCCCCTCCCCCTGTTCTGTCTCTCCCCCCTAACCCCTGTTCTGTCTGTCTCTCTCTCCCCTCCCCCTGTTCTGTCTGTCTCTCTCCCCCCTAACCCCTGTTCTGTCTGTCTCTCTCCCCCCTAACCCCTGTTCTGTCTGTCTCTCTCTCCCCTCCCCCTGTTCTGTCTGTCTCTGTCCCCCCTCCCCCTGTTCTGTCTGTCTCTCTCCCCCCTAACCCCTGTTCTGTCTGTCTCTCTCCCCCCCCCCCTCCTTACCTTTGCCTGAAAAGGTGGCTCCAGGGAGGGGGCGGAGCTAAACGGCACAGCGGTGTAGCTCCGCCCCCACCCTGTGAAGCAGAGCACAGTCTGCATTACGGGGAGCCCCGGGCAGCAAGACAAAGTGCTGCTCGGCTCCCCATGCTTAATGCAGGCATGGGGAGCCGAGCAGCACTATCTTATGATGCCCGGGGCTCCCCGTGAAGCAGATGCTGCTCTGCTTCCCGGGGTGGGGGCGGAGCTACACCGCTGTGCCGGTTAGCTCCGCCCCCTCCCCGGACCTAGACAAGAATGCAGAGCAGAGGGCTGGTGAGGGGGGATCTTTTGCTCTCCCCCAGCCAGTGCCTCCTCCGGCTTTTTTTTTTTTTTTTACTTTTTTTTTCTTTTTAACTTTTTTTTTTTTCTTTATACCGGTCGGGCAGGCGCCCCCTGGGGTCGCACAGGTCGCACACCCCTAAGGCCGGCCCTGTCAGTGTGAATTAAACCGTTTCTGTAATTCTTGGCCTGTTTCTCTCACATACATTGCTCTACTTCGCACACATGATGAGGTATACCACGTTGGATCATTTGCTTGTAAAGCAGACACTGATTTTGTGGAGAAAATGTGAGTGCTATTAGTATTCTCTCTGTGCTATAGATGTGTTTACATCTCTTTTGTTGGCAGGAAGATGTACTATTTACCATTTCACTGTGTAGAGTGCTGCTCACTATCAATTGTTTGAGGTTGGGAGGCTGCATGAATGAAAGTAGCTGGGATGTGGCAATATTTTCCAGAGCTTTGCATCTGTGTGTGAAAATTGTTTGTAGTTCCCTTGAGATCTTGTGGACTTTCTCTGGGGTTACTAGTGTACTCAAGCATCTATGATATTTATGCATTGACCATGGTTGACGAACACCATCCCGAGGTTCTGAAGATGTTCACCAAGGTCTGTGAAATCCTAGCAGAAAGGATTATCTCTAATGTAGATTTGTTTTTTGTATGTCTGGGATGGAAACTGTTGAGTTAAGTAATAATGGAGTTGCTTTTAATGTAAATGGTAGTGTCCAGGAAGTGGATGTTTTTATTAGAGTAACTCCATTTCTAGCTTATACAGTGATGTAAAGCCTTATAGTCTTCACGACAACTGAGGAGTCCCTCTTCACTAACAGACCAGATGATAAGAATGGTTTGAGAGCAAACAGTGTTTTCTATGTACTACTAATTCTTGTTAGTTAATGCTGATCTATGTAATAGTAAAATAAAATACTTGAAATAAAAACCAGCCAACATGAATGAATAATAATAATGATAAATGTATAAACCAGAAGAAGATATCTATTGAACACATTTACTGATTCCCACTAGAGATTTAATATATTCCATAAGTTTTGAAAAAGCGTTGAATCCAGATCTTTCAAAGCCTGCAAATTACTTATATCACATGATGCCTATAGATAAAACTCCGAGAGTTAAGATAGTGCTGCCAGTAATTCTAAGTATAAATTCTCTGCATAGGTTCATTTAGCTTAAAACAGTCTGCCTGCTTGGAGTATTAAATATTCTTAAGGGGAGCTCATCATTCACAAAGACTGTCAATCTTCTTAATTACTCAGGTGGATCTAGCATGTAGCTCATTAAGCCACATAAAACTTGTTAACAGTTAAAGGAACACTTCAGCCTATACAAATGTATTAATTAATAAAGCCTACATTTTATATAACAATCTGCATACATATTTTATCTGCATAAAATCATCTTATTCAACTTTTTAAAAATAATTACCTTTTAATCTTACCCTTGCAGTGTTTCTACAATGCATGGATATTCCACTATCTTGTAAGTTGTGCTATGGCACTTCTTGATGTTTGCTGGATATCCCTGTACATCTAAAGATGACCCTCCAGATCTTTATGCTCATAGCTTATGCTTATGTGGCAGGCAGGTTGCAACCCTATAACATTTACACATTGTCTTGCAGTATGTAGAAGTCATATGTGACCAGACAAACTAAATCATGGTTGAGATTCTACAGAACTACGTTGATTAAGTAAAAAATGTCTTGCTTGTATATATAAAGCTTGACCAGCACCCCACCCACTCACCGGTGCCTGTATCTGGTGTCCAGTGAAATTGTATAAATTATAGTTAAAGACAGATTGTCAGAGAGATTCAGTTCCAAGTAAGTAAGCTATACAGACAGGACTCACCAAGTTTGGAGTACTTTGGTGTAGTGGTGGGCTAAGCAAAATATGGCCATATATTGTGACTAAATCTCCAATATTTTTTTTTATCTAAGCTAGGTGCTTTTAAAATATATAATATTATTTAATAATGTAAAAAAAATAACATTAAGATAATATGTTGTATGGATGCACACTGCACTTATGTATTGCATAGTAAAAAATGGCTGGCATGATAATCCTACCAATGCACTATGTAGCATGCTGCACACAATGCAGCAATAAATGACTGGAGTGGACCTTGAGCTTTTGTGCATCAATTCCTCATATAATGCAAGGAAAGGTTCTGTCCCCATTCACCTTCATTTGTCTACATTCTATATAGTCTACGTGACTATAGTGTCACACCATTTTAAGGATTAATAGGTTTCTCACACCAAATGGAAGTTTAAAGGCATAGCAGGCATAGGAAAAAATGAAAGATGACAGGAAATCCAGAACCAAAAGAAATGTCAAAACTTTAACCAGAGATTATGTGCACCATTCAAAAGATATTCACTCACGCATATCTCTGTGCCAGCAGGGAGACAGTCTATTGACTGTTTCTCTGATATTGATGTGACAAAGCCTTTTAATCACCCAAACCTTGCAATTATTGCAATATGTTGCCTTCCAGTAGAATTGCAACCCAGCCAGAATTTGGTTTGTGCTCAATGTCTATGGAGTCAGCAGGAAACATTTTTGAAGAAAAGTTGGCAGGTAACCTTACCTTCCAGGATGTTTCCTTTGTTCCCTTTTGCCTGTGCTACCACAGAACAGAGCTTACCTTGGATAGTGGTGTTCCATCTGATGGCAGGAGGTGTGAATCACATGCATACTGCTATCATATAGGATGACATTATATATAAGGAAAAACTGCTTTTTTGGAAAAAAAAAGATAAAAAAAAAAGAACTAATTAAGAAAAACTGTACATTCAGATGCCTTTTTTCAATAGTGTACACATTAAATTAGTATTCTGCTTATTAATATTTACTTGAGAGGATGTATAATTATAAAACTTTTAGGACTGTTGGTCAAATTCTCATAATACCCTATATTGAACTTAGTACAGCAGCATATTTCAATCACTCTAAATATATTATAATAGTAGTAGAATATTTTATTTTCTACTTGTATGAATACTATGTATGGATTTAACATTTTTCAGTGGTAATATAATAAATATGACATATTTGAGAAATAATAACGCTCCAAACCAGAATACAGTGCATTACATGCAAATATTGTTCACACCTGCCTAGCTTATAATGGGTTAAACTGCCTTATATTTTTGCTATGGAAAAAGCATTGACATGTCAGTCACGATTGCATAGAACGACCTATGAGTGTTTCTTCTCTGTCTTTTTTATTCTTCTTATGAGGGAACAGTTTATATGCCGTTCAGTGAACCAAATCAAGAATGTGATTCAAGCTGTCTTTGCAGCTTAATGGCAAAAGGAAGAATAAACTATAAAAACTAGACTCCTACAGCTCTTAGTTCTTGCTTCCCACACTTTAACATTTTCTGTCACCCCTGGCTCTGTTACTGACCCATGCTAACTTAAACTAAAGGATGATAAGTTTGCTGCCTTTGCCCTTGTCCTAAGGGGCTGCATATTATCCTATCAAGCATCAGTAGCCATTTCAGTGGGATATTTGTCAACCATTGAAGGCCTTTAGAACAAATGAAATGGGCAGCGAATTACAAAAATGTCATTCTCTAAAGGAAATGGATGAAGGCTTTTGTTCTTCGATAATAAATTGACGCCAAAGGCTTATAACAATGATTTTTTTTATGTCATTTGACAGGGTTACTATTTCCAGTTTATTACAGGAACAGTTTGAAAAATATTTTTGCTATCCTTTTAAAATAATAATGTTGTTGTTTTACAGGTAGTCAGTACTATGCTAGCTGAAACGATGGCAGTGAATTACGGGTCATAATTAATACCTTGCAGTCCCAGCTATTGGCAAAATTAAAGTGAAAGGCCTGGTATTTGCAACTGATATTTTTCAGGTCTATAAAAAAAGGTACTCCTTTTTTCCTGCCTCACTAGTTTATTAGAAGTTATAAAGACTTGATCATTGCATTAATTACATAACCACTTAATTTGTTATTTATGAGATATGAGCCAAAAGTCTTGTTTTTCATTATTAAGTAGACGAATAGTATGCATTTTAACACAAACAATAAAATGCTCAAAGCAACAGTCATGCCAATTATATTCAAAAATATATGGTGTGGCATATGTAATCTTAAATAGACAAATGAAGAACTTCATCAATACTGCAGAGCACCAGTGTTATAGCATGTTGACATATTAAACATTTTAATACCAGCTTTTACTACCAAAGTAATAGCAGAATATGCTAAAACAAAGCTTTTACTACCAAAGTAATAGCAGAATATGCTAAAACAAGAAAAAAAAACTTTTTTTTATAATGTGTGTAGTTCAGGATCTGCATTTACCCATTACTGCATACTTTCTACTTTCTATTTAAATGCTTTTTATTATACAGTGTTAATTTAAATTTTTTTGTATTTTTATGTAGGTCTTGTATGCTAATGCCATCTATAGAAATAAGATATTATTAAGCAGATGAATAGTATGGAACACATCATTTTAACGCAAAAAATAAAATGCTCAAACAACAGAAATGCCAATTATTTTAAAAAATATATGGTGTGGCATATGTAATCTTAAATAGACAAATTAAAAACTTCATCAATACTGCAGAGCACCAGTGTGTGGCACCTGTTGTATAGCATGTTGACATATTAAACATTGTTACCAGCTTTTACTACCAAAGTAATAGTAGAATATGCTAAAACAAGAAACACAAAACTTTTTTCAAAATGTGTGTAGTTCTGGATCTGCGTTTACTCATTATTGCATAATAATAATAATAATACACTTTCTATTTAAATGCTTTTTATTATACAGTATTAATGTTTTTTGTATTTTTATGTATACTGATCAGAGTATTATATTACCTTTCTGTGTTAAGAATCATTTTTAAAGGCTGTAGAATATACTCAGGTGGGAACCCAGTTGCCAACAGCCAGAAGAGGCTAAATGACCATCAAAGTAAATTAATGCCTTTGGAGTACTCCATTGGTAGACTTACATGCCATGAGAGACTACAGATAACAACCATTGCTGCTCCCTAGTAGATCAGGGTTGTGTACATGAATCAGTACTGACAGTTTGCTGGATACAGCATCATCTCTAGTGCATTGTAGTCACTGAATGTCAGGCAAAAGATCTTTTTGGTCTCATCTGCCCTAACTTCCATTGCCCTGCACTGAAACTAGAGTTTCCACCCAGCTAGTATTTTTCCATCATACTGATAAACAAAATTTGGCTTAGGGTCAATGTTAAGTCTATGAAGGCAGTAGCAAAGGCAATATTTATTTAGAAGAAAAGGTGCAAACCTAATAGCAATCCATATTTTTTATGTTAATACATTATACGGGTATTGGGGAGACCAGATGTCCAGGAATGCTTGGGACAGTGCTGCAATGGGACTGCAATGGGACTTTATGTCCCTGGTAGCCTTAATCTAGGACAGTACAAAGTCTCGAACTGAAATCGCTGAGAGAAGGAGGTCTCAGCCAATCATGTGTGACCTCTCAACTCTTCTGATTGGCTGTAAGCTCAGAAGCTCTTCTCATTGGCTCAGTCCCTCCTTCACACGGAGCTCAGTGTAACCTACACTGTTCACTGTTTCATGAAGCAACCTCAGGATGTATAAAGACAAGTGTTCCCACATAAATTCAAAAACAATTAGCAGTATATAATTAAATCCTTAGTCATCATCCCCAGTTCAAATAGGACTAACGTAAGCTTTCCATTCTGGAAAGTGTAGTTTAGAATCTATGTTCTAAACTACAGATGTGAGATGTGCTGAAGCATGCGAGATGGAGGGTGTGCTTAAATGCACTTCCCATTCATTTCAATGAAGGGAGAAAATAAACTGGTTTTGTGACTGTTGAGTTGGACCTTCCCTCATTAAAACGAGTGGCCTCTGTTATTTAATGGGTGTCGTCAAATCATTACCACTGCTGAAAGGGACCCTCAAATAAATTGCACAGAAGGCTGCCCAAGTGCCCTTGCCACCCCTATTAGCCACCCCCCCCCCCCCCCGGCACCTAAAATATATTAAATAAAATATATTAATATTTTGCTACTGACATTTAAAAAAAAAACACACACTATGTGTGTCATGAGGGTGGGCAGTGAAAATCACAATCTCATTTTCATGCCCCCCAAAAAAGAAATTCCACATTTATAAACACATCTTTAGCAGAGGATGGACACATACTGAAATCTGGGTCCGGAATTTCAAATGCCTAAGGATCCGTTTGACTATTCGAGTGTATTGAGTTGAGAGGTCAAATTCTGTTTTGATACTATGTTAATTAATAGCATATCTACTAGACGACAACAATAGCAAAATTATGAACCAAGCTGACATCAGTGACAAATTTGCTGCCTACTAAAGTGGTTTGTACAACCTACGGTCCGACACGCTCCTTGTACACCCAACCGTAGGTTGTACAAACCACTTTAGTAGGCAGCAAATTTGTCACTGAATTCAGCTTGGTTCATAATTTTGCTATTGTTGTCATCTAGTAGATATGCTATTTTCTGCGTAGCTTGTTGTGTTCACAGCTTAGACGCCAGGAGGGAGATGCTTTGTTACCTTTGCTATAATAAGATTGCTTCAATTCCTGTAGCACATAGCCAGTTTGTCTTAGTTTAAGCTTTTGAGTTGAGCTTGGAGTTTCGTAATTTCCACCATGTATGCAGAGGAGAGAGATGATTTGTTTTTATTCATGACTTGTTGAAGGTTTATTTCAAGTAGACATGGCTAATCTTGAGCCATGTTGAATACAGAGGCCTCTGACCACTGCCTTATGAGCGTTCCATACAGTAGTTGAGGAAAGGTCTTCTGTGGTGTTAAGAGTAAAGTATTCTTGCAAGGCTGCATGAACAGTGTCTTTGGACTCCCCATTAGACAAAAGGGATTCATTCAGTCTCCACTGACCCTTACCCCTATTTGAGTAGTTTTCAGAAAGGTGCAGTGTGATCGGAGCATGGACCAGACAATTCCAGACCTATGGAGGAGTCTTCTACAGACTGTAGAAAAAGCTTGTCTACTAGGAATTTTTCTATGTGCGTATATGTGTTGTGGACTTTGGAGTGGAACATGTAATTTCTGGTGTGTGGGGTGGGTCATCCTATAGGACATAAGATTGCTGATCGAACCGCAGCAGCCACAGCTAATTGGTTACATTTGTGTTGTCCAATGAGGAGATTAGAAGTGTCTAAGGGGACATCAGTGAGCGAATTGAAGTCTCCACAAACAACAATTTTTCCTTTTTGGAGCACAGAGAGTTTCTGTAGGATTGATTTAAGGAAGGGTGATTGGCTCGTATTAGGAGCATACAGGTTGAGTATTCCTTTAGGGTCAGTGGTGGCTTTCATTTCCGTAAAGGCTACACTGTTGTGGATTAAGATAGACTCCCACTTTCTTATGTTGGGTTGTGGAGGGGTTTTGGGACAGGTATAGTTTAGGGTGGAACCAAGCATGAGCTTTAGACTTGAAATGGGTCTCTTTGAAATGGGTCTCTTGAAAACATCATAGAAAACAAACAGATACAAAATTGATATGCCACATGCCTGGGGGGACAAAATGAATGCCAGCAGTCCAACCTCTAGTATATGTCATAAATGGGGGGGGGGGGTGTTAAGTATACTTGACTGCAAAGTCCAGGGCACAGCAAGCATGACTGGTGGGGCAGAATTGAAAGGGATAGTTAGGGAACAAGTCAGGGTATAGGCATCATATGCCTATGGGGGCAATTACAGAAAATAAGTAGTAGGGTAGATCTATTGCTGACCATCAGTAGGGTAGGGAGAATTACTTATTTAAGGGAGCTATGCAAAGTGAATATCCCCAATTAGATAGAAGGCTGAGGCTATGAAATAGATATAGGGCAATTGCTCATTTCTCAGGTTCAGGATGAAAGCTTTCCCAGGGAGGGATGGTGGTGGGGATATAGTAAATGACAGCTGAGGGGACTTAGAGCCCCACAACGTGCTGTAGCCATTTGAGTTAATATCAGACAGCAGGTTACCTAACCCCAGGGAACACAGTAGTCAGTAAAACCAGGTAAAGCATGGTAAACATTCAGAACATAACAAGCATAAAAACATTGTGACAGAAACATTGAGACTCATCTTACGTGCCCAGGTCATCTAGGAACAGGAACTCTCTCAGGGTGGGTTCAAGTCCATGCCAGAAACAAACAGGGTTATATCCAGAACAGGCTTAGAGACATCCAAAGTGGCCCAGTCATGGGGGTAGATTCAGCACCAGTGCAAACACAAAACTATAGATATAGCGGATCAGTCATTATCCATAAAGCTCTATTTGTAGCCAGATTTCCATTTCATGAGCTTCGGTGGGGGGAGGGGGGGTTGCTTGTGTGGCCGAAGGGTGGCTCATTCCCCAGTGCTCCAACAAAATATGTCCATAGTCTAGTGATATGCTTTAGTGAATCTGTATTTAAACACCAGCTATTTTGTGGGGAACCCCTAGACGTATATGATGGAGACATCCCGAAGGGCCATAGTAATAGGACCTAATTCTCTGCAGTGGTTCATTGTCCATTGGGATGAATCATTATAGAATTGTAGCTGAGCATATTTCTCCGGGATTGATAGCCTCTCTCTTGTCAGTTTCATAAAGGTCTTTCATGTCTCTTGGGAGTTGCCAGGGGCTCTCTTAGGTCTAGGGAGCTGATGAGTGCGATCTATAGATATCTCCAAGAGGAAAAGATCCAGTACCATGTCATGGAAGGGGTCTGTAAGGTAAATTGAAAGGTCTTCTGTTTGCACTTCTTCAGATATGGCTCTTATTTTGATATTATTGTGTCGTGACCTATCCTCAAGTTCCGCCAGCTTCTGTTCTAGTCTGTGGTATTTTATGTCTAGGGAGAAGTGGGCATCTGTGAGATCATTATGGGCCCCAGTGAGTTCGTTCATTTTGGTCTCCAGATGGGCAGTCCGCTAACCAATGTCAGCGTGAATATCTTTAGAAATTTGCTGCATTTCTGATTGAATCACTTTCTTCAATTTGAGGATTATAGCCTTGAAAGAGTTTTTTTCGGTATCTGTTCAAGGTTGGCTGTGGTCTTCTGCTTCTGAATCCAACGGGTTTTCTCTCTGGGGTACAGATGACATGGAGACGCCGCCATCTTGTAATTCAGGCCTCCTACCCAGCTATCGAAGTTAAAAAACTTGGCCAATCTGTCCTTCTTGCTGCGATGAGCAGTTGTCTGATATTCCCTGGGATTCCCCATATCCAGGTGAGGAAAGTTTGCCACAATTAAAGGTAATAGTTGATAGTAGCTTAAGTGGCCTGCTACGGCCTAGGAGCTCTACGCTCTCCACGTCTCACTCCATACGCTCGTAGGACACACAACCCCAATATACACTTTTAATGAGTCTTTAACATCGTTATAAAAGAAATTTAGGGATTAGTTCATATTGACTTATTAAGTATCTATACCTATAGAACATTGTATTTTTATATTATATTTTTTTTAGTTTTAAGATTAGGTGTATTACTTTCATTTGCAGTAACTCATATGTTACCAAAGAGATATCCAACAAATGACTTAGAAATTTATTACACACAAGATTTATTTGTGGTGCAATTAGGTCACCACACCTAAAAGTTGATCATATTTACTGTAAAAAGATTTAAAGATTAACATGTCCACTTAAAGAAGTGATTCATCTTCATGGCAGCTTAAAAACGTTTTTTTGTCTTTGGGTACCCAGATTAGGGTTCAGCAGGCATGATGATATTTATTACTTAAATTCTCTTGATTGGATCATATATCAAATTAAGGTGATATTGATATCGTTATGCAACAAATAAGGAAGGAATAACCAAGTACAACAAATATTGTCTAACCTTTGTAAAATATATATCCACATCAATGTTATAATGTTTTATAATCCCAAACAAACATTACAACAAACAATAGAAAAAGCAGATCACAGTGTAATGTGTAATATGTAAAAACACACTACCAGTACTTAAAATGAATGGGGGGGGGGGGGGGGGGGGGGATTACTTGCAGACATAGAGAGGCACACAGATCCCCAAATTGTGCCCCTGATCAGTCATACTGTCCATTTTCTTAAAGTTCCTTTCAAATGTCCACCAGATTGTATGTTTCTAATGCAAATGTACCTTTTAAAGATAGTGTGGTGCATAGGTGAGACTGTTAATATAAGCTAGGACTTAAAGTGGGACACTTTCAAATTGAATTCAATTGGTTAAGTGTGTAGTTAGAAGATCAGTACTTCTGATAAAAGAATCACTTGTGTGTGTGTGTGTGTATTTTTGATAATTTAGATGATTTATAGAACACCTTTACATCACTCAAATATTTTACTTTAAGGGACCCTGCTACGTGCACAGTAGAATTAAGGAAGGCTAAAATGAGAAACAAGGTAAGTCCAATGGGATCAACTACTGAGATCAGCCAACATTTTTAAAATGTAAATATTTAATGGATTCCATCCAAAGAAATCAATGCAAATGTCAATATATATTGGACACTTCTTTTCTATTGGACATACAGGCCATACACTGGCAACCTTACTTAAACTCTCAAGACTTCTAGTGAGAAATCTCATAAACTTCTCAGGACTAAACAATGTTTAAATGTACTAACAAAATAGAGAAAGGAAACCACTCACTAAAATGATATACAAGGCACAAGATCGCATTAAGAAGAATACAGATTTTGTTAAAATAGGAACTTCTACCTAAAAATCCCATTCTGAGGTGAAAAAATGAAAATTCAGTCATTAAACAGCACACTCCGAGGCGTTTATGCCCCAAGGACAGACCGTTACATCTCTATAGGCCTCAGTTAGCATGTTAAATGTTAAATTTAATGACTGTGCAATCATAAAAACACTGAACAAGTATGGTTTGTTTGAAAGGGTTGCAGGAGAAAGCCTCTTCTCTCTAAAAAGAATATGGCAGAAGGGCTAAGGTTTGCAAAGTTGTATCTGAACAAACCAGAAGACTTCTAGAACAATATCCTTTGGACAGAGGAAACCAAAGTGGAGATGTTTGTAATGCACAGCACCACATTTGGCAGAAACCAAACCCAGCATATCACGGTGGTGGAGGGCTGATGAGTAGAGCTTGTTTTGTAGCCACATGACCTGGGTGCCTTGCAATCATTGAGTTGACCATGAACTCTTCTGTCTACCAATGTATTCTAGAATACATTGTGAGGTCATCTGTCCAGCAGCTAAAGTTTGGCAGAAATTGGGTCATGCAACAGGACAAAGATCCAAAGGACACCAGCAAATATAACAGAACGGTTGAAAAAGAAAAGAATCAAGGTGTTGCAATGGCTCGGTCACCAAGACTTGTTCTTTTTCCCCAGTAGCTTTTATTATACGTTAGCTTCTTTTTACAGCTGAAAAGCTTTATTTACAATACATTTTTTTACATTTACTTTTTAGATACTGGTACTTTGGTGGCAGGATGGCCAATTGATTGCTCTAAACAAACTTTGTAAATAATACCTGCAGCTCGTGCTGAACAGTCCCTACTTCTTCTTCTGCTAACCGAAGTGCAGCTTGTCCTAACAAAGCTTATTTGTACTATAATTTTTGTAATAACACTGGAATACAATCTTGCTTATAGGTAACAAGGGTTACTCTGAATCTGACTACCTGATTATTTTTCTACCTTTTTGTATCCCTGATGCTCAGGGTGTACATTTTGTGTACTAAATAAAAGAGATTATACTATTTTCAGCATACCAAACTGTGTTGTCCCACAAATATTTATTGTTGTATTCAGATTACTGTTCTCTCACATGGAGAAAGAGTGTAAGAAAATATCACACTAAGCTTTCATAAGGTCATTTTTTAGCATCTAAGTCTGTTTTTTGAAAGATTTTTTTCACTGCAAAAACTGAATAGAACTCCACATACAAACAGCTCATTAATACACTTTATAATAAACGTGTTAAGCAAATGGCATCAGAATGAACAAATGGACAAATAAAATACATTTCCGTTCATAGTGCATTTGTTCTTTCATCACAGTTGTAATTGGGATGAATGGACGAAAGAGACAATTTTCAACCAAAAGTTAATTTTCCGAAAAAAGAATGCCCAGGTCTACTCAAATTCCCCCCTTTTATAACAAATGTTTAGATCTTGCTTGCCAGATGGAACATCAAAGATACAGTCTCCTCAAAGACTGCCTTGAAAGAGACGAGGTGGAACATCCTCTATGTCTGGGGACACACTTATGAACACTCCTTTAATGGTCCTTGTATGTATCATTTGCTAAAAAACTAGGACAGCCACAATGTCCAAACCAGCATATAGCATTTGACACATGACAAAAAACCCATACCACCACAAAAAATAAGGGGGTCTCTGGTCCAACCTAATATTAAACAACACTGGAAACTGGCAAAACGGTTCCCGGCTCCTATAATAATTATGGGAGGCCAGGACAAGTATAAAAAAACAGATCTGGCAGCTGACAAATGTTTGGCCAGGACTAATAGCCCTGACATTATTCTTAATGTCTAGACACAGAGCGCTGGTCCTGTGGGATGGGAAAATGACCTTGACCTCATAAATAAAAGGATTGCCCACCATTATGCCCCCCATAAATAAAATCATATGTGCCCTAAACCCCATAAATAATATTTTGTATCTCAAAACATGGATCCTCTGAAACCAAAGTCCTGCTTTCTATATATTATCTACAATCCAACACTGTTGGGCAAGCAAATGGGAGATTTCAAACGTGTGCATTTAGGCAATGCTTCACTATAGCACATGTCTGAATAAAATGAGATCATACTCCTTTCCCACTTACTAAACTTCTGCATGCTTGTAAAAGTATAAGATACTGCAGGATAGTCATGGTACATGGAATGCAATGCAATTACTCCATCATTTCCTGGGAAGATTGCCCAAATACTGGACTGTACGGCTCAAAACCGCACAACTGCAATTCTACAGGAAGGCATAGATGTCCAGTTATTGCTAGGGATATTTGAACCTTTGAATGGTTCTAGTCAAAGATCCATCCCATCACACCTTGATCATTACAGTCACTCTGTTTAGCTGTAAAAGGATATCCTTAAAGACTATACCTTTATCAATTTTAAATTATTGTTGATATTTAGTATTCTTTACTATCAAAGCACCAGGCCCGCCATCAGGGAGTGACGGGCGATACTGGCACTGGGCCCAGGTCATGCCAGGAAAATAAAAAATCCCCTCTGCTAAGCCAGTCCGCGGCTGTGAGGGAAGCGTTCTGAGCGTTCAGAGCAGAGCCCCAGGAGACAGCAGCAGAGGGTGGCACATAACAAGCATACTGAGGGGCAAAATCCTGGCATATTGAGGGGCAAATTCCTGGCATATTAAATGGAAAAATCCTGGCATATTGAGTGGCTAAATCCTGGCATATTGAGGGGCAAAATCCTGGCATATTGTGGGGAAAAATCCTGGCATATTGAGGGCTTAATTGGCAAAAGAATGGCATATTGAGGGGCAAAATAATGGCATATTAAATGTCATATTGAAGGGAAAAATACTGGCATATTAAATTGCATATCGAGGGGCAAAATCCTGGCATATTGAGGGGCAAAATCCTGGCATATTGAGGGCTTAATTGGCAAACGAATGGCATATTGAGGGGCAAAATAATGGCATATTAAATGCTGAATTGAGGGGAAAAATCCTGGCATATTAAATGACATATCGAGGGGCAAAATACTGGTATATTGAGGGGAAAAATCCTGGCACATTAAATGGCAAAAGAATGGCATATTGACGAGAAAAATACTGGCACATTAAATGGCATATTGAGGGGCAAAATATTGGCATATTAAATGGAAAAGAATGGCATATTGAGGGGCAAAATAATGGCATATTGAGTGGCTAAATACTGGCATATTGAGGGGCAAAATAATGGCATATTAAATGGCAAAAGAATGGCATATTGACAAGAAAAATACTGGCACATTAAATGGCATATTGAGGGGCAAAATATTGGCATATTAAATGGCAAAAGAATGGCATATTGAGGGGCAAAATAATGGCATATTGAGTGGCTAAATACTGGCATATTGAGGGGCAAAATACTGGCATATTAAATGGCAAAAGAATGGCAAATTGAAGGGCTAAATGCTGGCATACTGAGTGGAAAAATACTGACTTACTGAGTGGCAAAATATTACTGGCATATTGACCAGCTGCTCCCAACCACCCTCCATATTACACTATACTGGGATAACATGCTTGTGAGGGTAGGTGGGGCAAGTGGGAGATATTGGGGTGGGCAGAAAATGTGAGGGGCCCTGAAATTCCTGGTGGTGGCCCTGCAAAGCACTGTTAGGAATATTTTTGAGTTTGCTGTATACACCAGTCTGTTGTGCACTGTGAACTACCTGTCTGAACATAGAGCTAGAAAAAGACACATGGAAGCATACATCTTAGCTAATTATATAGTCAAAACAGCTTTATTTTATTTGCTTAAGTTTTGGAATGGCATTATCATACTGCCCAACAGTGGTACAGTTGGGTGGTATGCATTATATACAATCACATATTTTACAACTTTGTTGCAGCCATTCCCAGGACATAAAGGGGACAGAGCCAAAAGGGTGGTATTGTGTGACACTACATGGCCATGCAGGGTTAATCTCCAGCCACGCAGTACATATAACGTATGCATAGAAAGTATTAAAGGTGGAACAGACCCAGATCTGATGAAACAGGACCAAAAAAACGTTACTGCCCTGAACAATTTTAGACTGTTGGCAACTATGCAATAATGTCTACAGATGTTGAAACCTGTGTTTTCCGACTAAATCACATACCCTTTAAAAACAAACCTTACATATTCTTTACGGCTCTAAATACATGATTCTTCTTCTTTTGCATTAATATACAGAGGAGTATATTGTGTCCAATGCTCAAAGTTTTATTTCAGTCTTTTATTTCAATCGTTATCTTGCTGATTTAAAATGAAAGTAGGACTGCTTAAAAAAAAAAAAGATAAAACATAAAGAGCATCTATCTGAAAGGTATAGTCATTGTGAGAAAGGGGAGGTTTCCTTTGTGAGTGCACTGTTTTTTTCTTTGAGACTATGACCTAATGTTTCACTGGGCACTTACGGCAGCATGCCTCATCAGCCACTGTCATCAGCACCCCAGGGGACACCTCCAGCAGGGAGCCCGTGTCATATTCTGAATTCTCAACTACCAGCTACACACCACCTCCTACCCACTCACTACTGAATCCCTGCAGAGAAATCAGCATGCAACCCAAGAAAGCTTCCTTTTCTCTGGAATAAAAATTAATATTACTTGTCATATTTCATGTCCAAGCTCTTTTCATGCTTTATCCTCTGGTAATGAGGGCTAAATTACCAATATTAGCAGATTTTCATGGCTAGCACAGAAAGAGCTGTTACCAGAATAAATGTTTGCCTTGCTTCTGTTGGACACAGACTTTGTTAATGCAGCTTTGCTAATTATTTCTAAATAGGCAATAATCTGCATCCCCAGTGCTGGGTTGCGGATTGGCCACGTACCTGCTATTTCCCTTATTTACATGTTTTACAACTTTATCAACTACACTAATTATACTCTGAGCACTGTTTAAAATTTTCTGTTAATAGAGATACAATGATGCACCAGAGGATGTGTATTTATGCCATAATTATGCCTCTGTTCCTACTATGCAGTCTCCAATTAGCTGTCTACGATGGCACACGCAGCTGTCTGATATTGTAAAGCAGTGAAACATCTGCATGGTAGATGATATGCTCACATGGGGTTTTTTTTTATTTTAAAGCCTAGAAATTCACACCCAAGGGAGTGCAGACAAATAGGAGGCTGTCATATGTAGAAATGATTAGAAGCATTCACCATGGCAACATTAGAGCAGCAATGTCACATAGTAAAGGGACACATGTCTAGATAACAACACTAAAAAACATTTGCCTTTTTTTTCCCGTTTTAGTGTTCCCAGCTGCCTTTTCCTTTTTTGCCTCCACCTTTTTGATAATCTAATGTTTGAAACTCCATCCATTCAGAATTATTACAGCTGAAAAAAAAAAAAAAGAATCTGCCACCTCGCTAGACTGCACAACACGATCGCACCAGGACAAAATGATAGTATTAATCAAAGAGGCAAGCTTTACAGCTATCGAGGAGGTGGTGTCGCAGCTCTTTATTTGTTGTAAAAAGGCAGTCTACTTTTAATGAGTTGGGATTTTCATTCTTAATAAATATCATTTTACCTCATATGTTTAGTACAAATATTCAAAATGGAATCTATCACCTTATAGTAGAGCACAAGTTAAAGGACAACTAAACGGGTTTTTTAACCTTTGCTTTAACAAAAAACAGTGACATGACATCTTTAAAAATACATTTTGGTTTACTCTCGGCTCTGCCGTACAGCTGAGGCAGAGCTGGTCTGGAGGCTGACCAGTAAATCAAAGAGATGAGCTCATCCCCGCTTGTCTGATTGGGGTCTGCAAAGAGCAGGGTCTCTCTCTCTCTGCAGCAGAGGGGACCTTTAGTAGATCTCTTCTGCTGATCCCATGTAAAAACAAGGGTCTCCCACTGCATTATCAGAGAGATAGCCTGCCTGCTTCCCAAGAAAGCAATATATTTTTCACATTTGCTTCTACATTAAAAGCACAAGAGGAAAAACAAAAGTTTAGGTGTTCTTTAACCCCTTCCCGTCCTTATGACGAGTTAACTCGTCATGAGAGCCGCCGCATTAGCGACCTTATGACGAGTTAACTCGTCATGCAGTCTAGCCGGCGGTGCGCTCCGTGGGCACCGCCAGCTAGTCTGCAATGGGTCCAGGACTAAGCCTCGCACCCGAGGCAAAGCTCCTGGACCCGATCGGTCGATTTCCGGGCATGTGATCGTGGTGATGACTCAATAACATGCAAATTAGATGGCAAAGTCAGTGTGTTCACACACTGACTTTGCCTCTAATTCACTCTCTGTGCTTCACATTCTTATAGTGAAGCACAGAGAGTGACCTGTAAGTAAAAATAAATTAATTAAATACAGAGGTTAAAAAAAATGTTTCAAAAATTAACCCTTTCATTGCTGATCACAGTTTTTAACTGTGATCAGTTTCCTTCCACTTTATGGCCCTCATTTAGTTTATTTTTAACAGATTTTTTTATTTTTACAATTTATAAAGTTTTTTTTAATAAATAAAGGTAATTTTAATATATTTATTTAATAAATGTAACCCCTGCATGTCTGTTGCATGATTTTTACTGATCTGACATCCCACTCTTCAGAGTTTTTTTCTGTCTTTTTTGTTATGGGGTGTTTGGGAACAAATATTTTTATTTTTTATTAGTTAGTTAATTAGGGGGGATAGGTGGGTTAGTGTTGCACTAGTTATGTAGGTTATTACTGGGAAAATAATGGGGAAAAACTTTTTTTTCCTAAAAAATTTCCTCTTTTATATTTATTTTTTATTACTAAAATGTAAATCATTTTTATGTATAGAGTATCAAAAGAAAGGTCTAACTGTCCTTTAAAAAACAACATATAACTTGTATGTGTACGTTAAATGAGAGAGAGGAAAATTATGTTTCAAAAACCGCGTATTAAAAATTGAAAAACGCTCTGGTCCTTGGCCCAGGAAAATCCCTGGTCCTTAAAGGGTTAAGGGATACATTTTTTTTTTTTAAAGTTTCAGGGATAGCTACTCATTTATGACATCACAGTTCAGCATCATAAGCAAATGATCATGCCACAAAGTAATGTCATAAACAGGAGACAGCAGAGACATTTGAAATATTTTTTTTCTTTGTGTATACATCCAATTGTAATTCCACTATTTCAAGAAATAATTTGTTGTTTAGTGATATATTGCTAACAGGATCCTACTAACATGAAACAGCATAATACTGTAATATGTTTTTAAAATTATGAATAGAGTATGCTCAATATCTTAATTTTAAAAGCTTTTCACATT
Source organism: Pelodytes ibericus (assembly GCA_036172795.1). Classification (NCBI taxonomy): domain Eukaryota; kingdom Metazoa; phylum Chordata; class Amphibia; order Anura; family Pelodytidae; genus Pelodytes; species Pelodytes ibericus. The sequence goes on along the minus strand of CM069861.1, from coordinate 108,537,927 downwards.
CATTTTTTCCATCATTAATTCTGGTTGAAAACTAGATTATAGTTAGATAAATTCTATTAGTGTAATTTACTCCAGATAAATATTCTAATTATTTATTATTCTTATATCCAGTTTGCTGTGCTCGATGATCCAATTTGAGTTCTATCCTCAAGGATGTGTTTGCTTCACACAGAAACCAGCTACTGGATTTGATTACCTCTGAAAAATGTGTCTTATAGAGCTTTATTGTTTATAGGAGAATTTAGAGATGAAAACATAGATACATTTATTACAGGTAATAGAATCCAGAGCAATATGTTCACCATTTGAAAAGCAAACTGTTCTTACTTGTCTTTAGGATTGCTGTCTGAAGAGATGACAAAATATCAACTTTGTTTTGAATTTAATATGGCAGTCTCAGGATGTATGTTTATTTTTTTTTTCTGTGAAGGCAAGATTTTGTTGATCCGCTCTGTGCCGGAGTAAAGAGAGAGTTTATCTGAAAGACAAGTCATTTTGGAGACTGCAAATGCTCCTACAGTGAAGCATTAAATGTTGCCCCTCTTAGCTATACAGAATGGGGTTCTGCTTCAGTGAACACGGGTTGATAAGCTGTTCACATCTTAGAGTTCTGTTTGCCCACATACTAATGTTAAACAAAAGAACTGCACACTGTAGCCAAGGGATGCAGGTCAGAGGGGGCTGAAGGATTGAAATGCTTAATTTTTTTGTAGAGAAGAAATGGTGCACACACACACACACACACACACATATATATATATGGTCTCATCAAGGATAAATAACATGTGTATTAAAACTGAAATGTAGTGTATACCTATATCTTAGAAAATGTAATCAATATGATTATTAATGGCAAATTTCTTATATATATCTGCTATTTTAGAGTTGTTAAATGCTTCTCAACCCAGTGTAACATATCTATGACGTGCGTAGTGTCCAAAAGGCCGATAACTATTTTAAAAGTAACTTGTCCACACATACATGTACATATCACTTGATGAAAAGACCAAAAGTACTGTGACAAAATTGTAAAATTTCAATTATAATCACAGCTGCAAAGGTGAGTTAAAAATTTGATTGCTAATGAGCAATGTATGGACTTTATGAAGTCTGGCAGTTAGAACTTTGGCATGCAAGGTTTTAAAAAAGCATAAGGCAGCCAACATAGTTCTGAAGGTCAAATAGTTAGTGCTTAAATTGGAGGTGAATTGGTTCCAAATATGCAAATAATGCAAAATATTTAGTGTAGTCACAAAAGTCATGTTATAAGCTTCACGTAGTAACTAAAACTTACAGCAAGAGACAACACCAATGCTGGCAGATGCATGTACTGTTTGTAAGAGCACAAAACATGGACCCCTGAGCAGTGAAAAAGGTCATGTTTTCAGTCCTATTTTCTATACGTTCATAAGTCTATGTTTGGAGAAAATGCCTTCAGCCCACAATATCTGCTGTTAACGTTTAAACATTACATATGTCTTGTGGTATGGGCAGTCACCTTTACTGTAATCAATGCCCTGAGGGAATAATAGCCATATAACAGCCTATAGGCAAACAATGTTCCCTCATGATGTATGATGATCCCATTTTTCCAGTACCAACTGTTAAATAAATTCAGAAGATTCACTGAACACTGGAATGAAGTCAAATATCTTCCAAATTCATCCATGAATTGAGGATTGTGCAATAGCCATTAAATAAAGTATGCTGCATGACAGTATTCCAAGAAGAACTGAAACTGTTGTAAAGCACTGCATTTGCACTGCATTAAGATACAGGGTGTGTTTACTAAACAGTGAACTGTTGTGAATTAACAGAATAGACAGAATCTTTTCAACTCAGTTAATTGGGCCTAACTTTTGCAGTTTGGTGTCAGTTCACCAATAATTCATTGTTAAATGAAACCACTGTGCATTTGCGTATGCAGTTGTTTCATCAATTAGTATGTGCAGAGATAGAAAAGCAAAGTGATAAACAAGAATTCAATAGTCTTTCAATTGAGAGACAGTGCGGTCTGTTCAATGATCTGAGTTAATTTATCTCATGTCATTGAATCCAAGAGACTGCAATAGAAAATTTTGAGTTAAAAAACGAATTGGTGATTTTTTGCATCACTCAGTCAGGTCCAATATGAACAGAACCAATAATAAACAAATGGCACAAGGAAATGAATTGAGTATTTATGACATAAATAACATATTAGGTGGAAACACTGACATCACGGTATTATTAAGTTAACGATAACATATCACTGAATTGGTACATCACCTAATGTATCTTATAGGCATTCTGATAACATCACATCAATTCAAATTTTCCAAATTAAAATGATCTTTGCATCTCATTAAATCTTTAATCTTTTTAGTTAAAACAACTGAGAGGCAGTAACTGCAGAAGTGAAGTAACAAAGTTAGATTTAACTGCCTCATTGCCACAATACCCTGTATTCACCATTGCTACTAAAAGGGTGTTTGATCGGTGATGAAAAATAATCTCCTAGGAGAAAGAGTCTGCCCTCTCCTGCTTTGATTCCTTCACATGCTCTACTCAGGAGGGGCTGAAAGTGTGGGTGAGGGTCAGCAGCAAGGGCTTGAGAGAGAAAACTGAAAGATTGATAAAACTTTTGAACAATGCATGCCACTGGATGAATGATCTACACTAGAAGAAATTAGGTGAAATGAAGTCAGTGGAGCATTCAAGCTAAGAGGTCACTGTAGGCTGTATGTATTCATTTGGCTGTTGTGTGCCTTTATAAAAGGAGGGAAAAGCAAGAACAACGCAAGAGAAAGGAGGACTGCTTCTTACATCACAGTTAAAAAATGTGAACCTTGCCAACATTTCTCTATAGATGCAGTGCATGCTTAATCAGGGAGACTGCTTTTTAGAAAAACACAATGTTGTTAGTTTCTTTTCATTGTTATAGTTAACATGTTTATGTACTACATTTACAATGTAGTAACACATAATGCTCTACGGTTGTGAAATAATGATTCAAATGCATTAGTTAGTGTGTAATAATTGCTTTTTTTATACCATAAAGGAGATTTAGGAATCCCTTCGCACTTAGTGGACTGACTTGTGAACATTGCTTAGATCAAGCAAAAGGCAGATGGGTCTATTCACTAAAATTATACTTTGGAGGTCGACTTTCATTTTGACAAAGTCAAATTCAGCAAAAAAAAAAAAAATAAATGTCCAGGTTCAAATCTTCCCCATTGAAAGTAATGGGAGGCAAAATGATTGAAGCAATTTTTTGGGGACTTTTTAAGTCAAACTCAGGTGCCAAATTTGACGTAGTCTCAAAAATATCTTTGATCCTTTCACCTCCCATAACATTCAAAGGTGAAGATTCAACCCTAATTTTTTTTTCAAAGTCAAACCCGGGTGCCGAATGTGAATTTGTCTCAAAATGAAAGTCGACCTCCAAACTCAAATGTTAAGGAATAGTCCCAAAAGCGTCTCAAAAACCTGACTGGCACTATTATAGACAAAACAAAGATATGAAAAAGCAAACTTCTATGATGCAATGATAATAATAAAATATAGAAAGAAGAAGATGGTATAAAAGGCACTCAAATGACATTATGAGCCTTAGTTAGAAACAGTAACACATTGAGTCCCACAAAAACACATAAGTAGCCAACTGCAGCTAAATTCTATAAAGAGTGCAGAAGTATCAGATACTAAAAAACTCCACATAAATATAAATATTAAGGTAAAAGCAAGCTACAAACAGACATGATGCTCAGCACTTGATCGAGGTGAATTTTTTTTTATTTTTTTTTATTTTTAAAATCTTTATTATATTTTATAAGTATGAATACATATACATAACAATACACATAAACAGTACATATAAACATACATACAAAAAGACACAGACAGTATTTCTTGCCAGTATCCAATACATGGTTCAGAACCGAACAATACGTAGACTTTAAACTTATTCCGGTGTTGCAGCCCATCAGGGAGTGGGGAGGTATTCCGTAGTACCATGCCCTCTCCATCCATCAATGCCCGGGGAAGGGCAACAGCCCCTTTGCTGACTTGATCTAATCCCCTTTAAGTGCTTCTGAGAAGTCTTAGTCGTTCTGGCATTCCTCTGTGATAACCCTGATCCATTTATCCCACCTAACCTGTTTTGTTAGGTATATAGGTTGTTGGGCAGTAATGCCCTTCTCCATCTTTAGCTGGTATATTAATTGGGTTCTGATTTCCGGCCAGCCTGGTAACAATATGGATTTCCATCTCCTGGTAATCAAAATTTTACCGCCATTATTAGATGAATTATAAAGGCTTGTTTGTCTTTGTCCATTTTGGGGAATCTAAGGTGCAATAAAAAGACCTCTGGAAGTAGATCTAATGTAACCCCGGTGAACCGACTAATCAAGGTGGCTACTGATCTCCACAGTCTACCCACCGGTCCACAAGCCCACCATATATGCGCCATGTCTACTACTGGGGCATTACATCATCAACGACTGGGTCCTGATCCCTATATAAATGACTCTGTATGTATCCCTTAATACGGATAAAACTAAAAATCTCACCTTTAAGTTGTGGACTTGTGGTAAAAATATCCGAAAAAAAGATCTAACTTCATGTCCTACTAGTAGGTCTTTAAATTTAAGAAAACCATTTTTTTGCCAGTTATTAAGTTTTAGATTATCCATATTATCTAGTAGAATCCTCAGGGAGGTAGAAGGAGTGATCTTTCCCTTTAATTTAAGCTTTTTTTTAATGTTGTTCCAGTTGCCTAGCACATTGTCCAAAACCAGGCTATTCTTCACTCCTAAGGAGATTTTCCTCTTTGGCTCTGTCTCCCAGAAGAAACTCTCGATACATTTGACATTACAGATTTCTCTTTCAATATGGTACCATTTTTCTTCCCTGTTGGTTACTCTCTGGGAAGTTATTGCATACATTAAGAGGTTTGCTCTGTATACTACTCTTGTATGTCTGGCATTGAGAGACCTCCTTCCTTAGGATTTCGCTTGATTTTTTTTAGCCCCAGTCTTGGTTGTTTCCCTAGCCAAACAAAGTTTCTAAATGAGGCTTGAATCAGGGATAACCAGCTATCAGGGACCCTCAAGGGGAGCATCCGAAACATATATTGCCATTTTGGCAATATATAGGCTTTAAACACATCTATCCGTCCCCACCAGGAGAAGGCAAGATTAGTCCAGTTTTTAAGTTGTTTTGTGGTTTGTTTGAGCATTGGTAGAAAATTGTACTCTACTATTTTTGTGAGGTCTTGGGTTATTTTTATACCTAGGTAGCTAAAACTATCCGCCCAAACAAATCTGTATTTATCTTTCAAGTCTATCATCATACTTGTTGGAATATTCATGGGCATTATTATCGATTTCTCTATGTTTAGTTTATAGTTTGAGACTTTAGCATATTCATCCAGAGTATCCATTACCTCAGCTAGGGAGTTCTGTGGATCAATCAGTGTAAGAATGATATCATCTGCATAGAGATTAATCTTAACTTGACCCCCTAATGTGTTTAAGCCCTTAATCTTATCATTTTCTCTAATACTAGTTGTCAAGGGTTCTATAGAAAGGGCATAGAGGAGTGAAGAGAGAGAGCAACCCTGCCTTGTCCCGTTTGTCAACCCAAACCAGTCCGAGCAAAACCCTCCTCCCATGACTCTAGCTGATGGACCCTTATACAGGGCCATAATTGCGTCCAGAATCCTACCTCCAAAACCAAACGCTCCGAGGGTCTCCCTCAAAAAGCCCCACCCGACCCTGTCGAAGGCCTTCTCTGCATCCAACGACAGGGTCAGGTGGGGTAGCTTCTTCATCCCAGCCAGCTGGAGCGTGCCCAGGAGCCTCCTCACATTATTAGTGGAAGATCTCCCAGGGACAAACCCCACCTGATCCGGGTGAATCAGCAAAGGTACAACTTGCTTAAGACGGTGGGCTATTATGGATGAATAGACTTTTAAGTCCGTGTTCAACAAAGAGATAGGGCGGTAATTAGATGTTAATTCTGGATTTTTCCCTTCCTTCAGAATTGTAACAATATTTGCCTGCGGTAACTCTGGGGGGATAACCGAGCCATTCATGATCTCATTAAATGCTAAGATTAAGCCATCCTTCAATTCCCCCTTTATAGTTTTAAAAAATAAATTATTAAATCCATCCGGGCCCGGGGACTTATTGGGTCTCAGTCCGTCTATGGCTCTCTCTAGTTCTTCTGTGGTAATGTCCTTACCGAGTTCAGCTATTTGTTCTGTGTTTAATCTGGGTAGTTGGATCCTGCTCAGATACTCTTTTATCTCCTTTGTTGGCTCCTGATCCGTTATGTTATATAACTGGTTATAAAACTCTCTAAAGGCAGCTCCTATTTTTCCTGGGGTCATCAAAACTTCATTATCCACCCGTATTAAGTTAATATTCCGTTTAGCCTTGTTTTTCTTCAGTCTTTCAGTCATCATTCTATCCACTTTATTGCCCTTATAATACCATTTCCTGTTCATTTTCTCTAAACCCCAATTGGCTTTTTTTAACAGTACATCATTAATTTGCCGTTCTATCTCCTCTATTTCTTTAGACTGTGCAATATTTGGTATGTGCTTATTTTCTCTATGTAGTACATCTAACTTAACGTACAATTCCGCCAGGGAAGCTGCCTTCTTTTTTTTCCCCCTTACACCAAGTTTAATCAGTTCACCCCTTATTACGCTTTTAAAAGCACACCATGTGCCCAGTGCTGAGACCTCTCCTCCCCCATTTTCTTTGAAGTAGTTTACAGCTGCTCTTTTGATCTGCTCTTGGACATACTCTTTACGCATAAGATCGTCATGAAGTCTCCATCTTGTTCTGTCAGACTTTCTGTGGTCTTTCATGGTGAGAACCACAGCATTGTGGTCTGACCAGACCATCTCTTCAATGTCGATCTTGTCTATTCTGTTCATTAGATGTCGAGGTGAAGTTTTAATCCAACATACACAGGTTGTGCATGTTGGGTGTACTCATATTGGGTGTGCTCTGGTATGGAGACTCAACAAAGCTGGAAACAGGTAGAAATCCAAGAATGTACTTTAATTATGCATATCCAACAACAATCTAGTAGTTTTATACAACCACTGCACCAGGGAGTGTGGTCCAAAGTTAAATAGTGAGTAACATACAGGGGTCAAGTCCTGGGAAAAAAAGTGTGGGAACTCACACAAAATCCACTGCTCCCCCCCCCCCCCCCCATGTATATTTCACCGAAAATTCAGTGAATTTTGCTCCTCTATGCCAGGATTCTGCCCCTCTATATGCCAGGATTTTGCCCCTCTATGTCAGGATTTTTCCCCTCTATTCCAGGATTTTGCCCCTCTATGTGCCAGGATTTTGCCCCTCTATGTCAAGATTTTGCCCCTCTATGTCAGGAATTTGCCCCTCTATTCCAGGATTCTGCCCCTCTATATGCCAGGATTTTACCCCTCTATGTCAGGATTTTGCCACTCTATTCCAGGATTCTGCCCCTCTATATGCCAGGATTTTGCCCCTCTATGTCAGGATTTTGCCCCTCTATGTCAGGATTTTGCCTCTCTATTCCAGGATTTTGCCCCTCTATGTCAGGATTTTGCCCCTCTATGTCAGGATTTTGCCACTCAATATTCCAGGATTTGCTCTTTTAATCCACCCTCCTCCCTCTTCCCCAGACAGTACTTACCTCCAGTCTTCTCCTCCGTGCTTCTTCCCGCCCTCCGGGCGTCACGTTTTTTTTTTTTTTTAACTTTATTGAAGTCGCGCGACTTCAATAAAGTAAAAAAAATTTAAAAAAAAGTGACGCCCGGAGCTTCCTTCCTCTGTGCAGGGGGGAAGATGCACGGAGGAGAAGACCGGAGACAGAGAGCAACAAGGAGGTAAGTACTCACCATCTACTTGGTGATCCCTGTCTCCGTCCAGCTCCACCGTGCAGTCTCCTTCCCTCCTGCATGGAGGAGGGAAACAACGCCACCGGATATGAATTGTTGTCAAATCTGGTTGCAGTGACAGGAACAGGGGCATATCCTGGTTATGAGAGAAAGGTGTGCTGCTACTTAAAAACAATAACAATGTAATGTCAATGTCAGATACCGGGAATATTGTGCCAGTCAGATGCCAGTAATAGTGTGCCAGTCAGATACCAGGAATATTGTGCCAGTCAGATTCCAGTAATATTGTGCCACTCAGAGCCCAGTAATATTGTGCCAGTCAGATACCAGTAATAGTATGCCATTCAGATGCCAGTAATAGTGTGCCAGTCAGATACCAGGAATATTGTGCCAGTCAGATGCCCAGTAATATTGTGCCAGTCAGATGCCCAGTAATATTGTGCCACTCAGAGCCCAGTAATAGTGTGCCAGTCAGATACCAGGAATATTGTGCCACTCAGAGCCCAGTAATATTGTGCCAGTCAGAGCCCAGTAATATTGTGCCAGTCAGATACCAGGAATATTGCGCCAGTCAGATACCAGGAATAGTGTGCCAGTCAGATACCAGGAATAGTGTGCCAGTCAAAGTCCAGTTATAGTGTGCCAGTCAGATACCAGTAATATTATGCCATTCAGATGCCAGTAATAGTGTGCCAGTCAGAGCCCAGTTATAGTGTGTCACTCAGAGCCAGTTATAGTGTGCCACTCAGAGCCCAGTAATATTGTGCCACTCAGATCCCAGTAATATTGTGCCAGTCAGGGCCCAGTAATATTGTGCCAGTCATATACCAGTAATATTGTGCCAGTCAGATACCAGGAATATTGTGCCACTCAGAGCCCAGTAATAGTGTGACAGTCAGATACCAGGAATAGTGTGCCAGTCAGAGCCCAGTAATATTGTGCCAGTCAGATACCAGGAATAGTGTGCTAGTCAGATACAAGGAATAGTGTGCCAGTCAGATGCCCAGTAATAGTGTGCCAGTCAGAGCCCAGGAATATTGTGCCAGTCAGATACCAGTAATATTATGCCATTCAGATACCAGTAATATTGTGCCAGTCAAATGCCCAGTAATATTGTGCCACTCACAGCCCAGTAATAGTGTGCAAGTCAGATATCAGGAATATTGTGCCACTCAGAGCCCAGTAATAGTGTGCCAGTCAGATGCCCAGTAATAGTGTGCCAGTCAGAGCACAGGAATATTGTGTCAGTCAGATACCAGGAATACTGTGCCTGTCAGAGCCCAGTAATATTGTGCCAGTCAGAGCCCAGGAATAGTGTGCCACTCAGAGCCCAGTAATAGTGTGCCACTCAGAGCCCAGGAATATTGTGCCAGTCAGATACCAGGAATAGTGTGCCCATCAGATGCCCAGTAATAGTGTGCCAGTCAGATACCAGGAATAGTGTGCCAGTCAGAGCCCAGGAATATTGTGCCAGTCAGATGCCCAGGAATAGTGTGCCAGTCAGATGCCAGGAATATTGTGCCAGTCAGATACCAGTAATATTGTGCCAGTCAGATGCCCAGGAATAGTGTGCCAGTCAGAACCCTCCTCCCCATCACTTACCTAGTAGCTGCTGCTCCGTGTCCCTGGACGGAAACCTCCTCCGTGCAAACGAAAGCCCGCGAAACGGGCGAAATCTCGCGTGTCGCGAGAATTGGACTTTGAAAAAAAAATATATATATATATATTTTTTTATCACGGCTTAAATCCATAGGTGTGTGGCGCACACCTAGCACCAATGGAAGATCCGCCACTGGACAGGAAGTCCTGCAGGAGCAAAGGGAACGGCGTTCCTGCCATGAAAAAAGTGCAGGAACGCCGTTCCCACGCGTTCCTGCAGGACTCGAGCCCTGGTAACATATTAGTATGTCCCTCGTGTATTACAACTTGGTTAAAGGAACACTCTTAATCGGTTTCTTCCGTGTATAAGATGACCCCCAATTTATGCTCTAAAATTTTTAGAAAAAAAGGTTGTCTTATATATGGAAAAATACAGTATATATAAAAAATCCATATTACAATAAAAAAAGCTAAATTAGCCTGAGATCTAGGGTTAGGGTTAGCTTTATGGGTATGGTTAGAGTTACTTTGCTGTTAGTGTTAAAGGAACACTCTTAATCGGTTTCTTCCGTGTATAAGATGACCCCCAATTTATGCTCTAAAATTTTTAGAAAAAAAGGTTGTCTTATATATGGAAAAATACAGTATATATAAAAAATCCATATCACAATAAAAAAAGCTAAATTAGCCTGAGATCTAGGGTTAGGGTTAGCTTTATGGGTATGGTTAGAGTTACTTTGGTGTTAGTGTTAGCATAAGGGTTAGAGTTAGTGTTATGCTTAGGATTGGAGTCAAAAAGTCACTGTAGGAGAAAATGATTCGAAAACAAAATTAAACAGCAGAAACACATGTAAAAAATGCATATTTCTACATTCAGGACACAATTTTATAATTTGTAATTGTGTGAAAGATTTTTCAGATCAAAGTTAGAAAAAGTGTGTTTTTTTTTAACAATTTTGTCATTATATTTTATGCTTTTTCAGTAAAGCATATGATCTGATAAAATAACGGTATCTAAAGAAAACCCTTCTTATGCCAATAAAAACAATATCTAATATGTGTGGGTACAGCAAATGAGAAAGAAGAAAATGACTGGTAAACACAAACACTGCAAAATGTTAAAACAGCCCATGTCACCAAGGGTAAAACATAGCCAAAAAGTCTAAGACTAAGGGGAAAAGCAGTGTCTTTTTATTATTGTTCTTTTCTATGAATCTATTCCTAAGTGTCGAACTCTGTTCAGAGAAGTTATCCAGTTCACTATAATTCCTACAGATTCAGTGGTATCTATATATCTGTTGCTGTCAACATCCTTAAAGTAAGTCTTGGTTTTAACACTAGAATTGGACACAGTAATGTGACATCCAAAAAATGTATTACTTATTGTTAGAGTTGAGCGGACACCTGGATATTCAGGTTCGGCGGGTTCGGATGAACTTCGGAAATAAGTCCGGGTTCGGGCTCAAACTTGACCCCAAACTTGACACCGAACCCGAACCCCATTGAAGTCAATGGTGACCCGAACTTTTGGCCACTAAAATGCCTCTAAAAAAGTCCTGGAAAGGGCTAGAGGGCTGCAAAAGGAAGTAAAATGGGGGTAGGACAAGTGCCCTGTAAACAAATATGGATAGGGAAATAACTTCAAATAACATAAAATACATACAAATTAAAAATACATCTGAGCCATAACATAGCACTAGATGGAATCTTTTATTTTAGTTTTGGAAGAACATAAGTCTAAATCTAAAGCATGGCTGCCAGGAGGATCAACATAATTATCCATTTGAAAGAAGGTTGAAGTGCAGGGTATTCTCTTTCATAGTTTATACTAAGTGACCCATAGGTTGAGGAGGCGGTGACCGTGGCGGTGTAGGTGGAAGCGGCTTTCTATAAACCGAAATAGAGTCCCCATTCATAAGAATAGGGACTCTATTTCGGTTTATAGAAAGCCAATAGCATTATATGTATTCCATAAACGAAAGTCTATAAAACGAAAGACATTCGGTTTATAGACTTTCGGTTTATGGAATACATGTAATGCTATTGCTATTCTATTAACCAAAATAGAGTCCCTATTCTTATGAATGGGGACTCTATTTCGGTTTATAGAAAGCCCATAGCATTACAGGTATTCCATAAACCGAAAGTCTATAAACCGAACTCCAACCCGAACATACAGTAAAATCTCCGTGTTCGGGTCCGAGGTCCAAAAAACGTAATGTTCGCTCAAAACTACTTATTGTATTTAAATGCGAAATTAATGTTGTTAGTTTTTTAATTCAAATAAGATTTAAAATTGTCAAAACTCTCCTCTGTGCCTTGTCAACAAAGACCACCAAATCAAGGCCAAAAAACAATGAACACTGGCATCCAAAATATTGGATTCCCAGACACCCAAAAATAAATTGGCACAGCTTGGTGCGAATGTGGTCCCCTTAGCAGTGCCACAGATCTGGAGAAAAAAAAGGTTTTCAAAAAAAAAATAGTTATGTTTTAATATGAAACTAGCAACCTAACTAATAAACTCAATTTGCTAATGGTGCATATCAGAAAACAAAAGCATATTCCTCATAGGAAGTAAAAGTATTGCACAAATAAAAATTTGCCATTGTCCAAAATATATTTTTCCCTGCCCTGTTGCAAACAAAGTATTCAGGTCACTGGCAAAACTGATAGTGGGATCATCAGTCAATCTTTTAAAATGTCAATTCATCCTCCAATTTAGGTTCTTCAAGGTCTTTCAGCTAGATTTAGGTTTCCTTTAGGTTTGACAGAATTGTTTTCCAGGGTTTCAAAATCCTTTTTTTCCAGCGTTGATGAAGCACCAGTACGCAGGCACGAAACGCATAGGTTTTATTTCCAGACCCACCGGGTGATTCCTGCACTGTTTGTAGCAGATGGCTGTGTCGTTTCACTGCTATTAAAACAAATATTCACAACAGTTCCTGGAGTCTGTCTCACCTTTATTTCCTACTGTCAGCGGCCAACCTCAACCCAGCCTTTATCTTTCAAAAGTTTGTGTATTGGGTGATTATGGCTATGTGCAAATATGTAGCTTGATGTTGCTTTGGAGCCTCCTTGGTGAGTTTATTCGATTTATATTATTTTCTCTTGGAATCATTACGGTATTATACTAAGTGATTCTGTTTATTTCATATATTCTGTCTGCAATATTAAGTTATATTATTTCACATGTTTTTATTGCTGCCTAGGTCCAGTTATATATGCATTTGAATTTAAGTGCCCACTTTTATATTTAAGCACTAATAGGTGTTTTTATGATATTTGTGTGTCCCCTTGTGCAGGGCTATTCACTTTTGTTTGGTGTGCTATTGCAGTAGCTTTTGTGTCCTATTGTTTTTCTTTATTGCAGGGTATCAGTTCTATATGGCCACCCCATTTTTTTTTTGTCATTCCAACACTATGCATGCTGGGTAGAAAGACCTGTGCTGAATAATAGCTGAACTATGAATGACTTGCTTTTTTATTTCGTATCTGTAATATTAATTTTAACACACATCCCATACAATATTGACAACATGAATAGATTTCTCAAGCTTATTTAATTGTAATAGTGACAATGGGGAAGAATGTATGTTGGCTGTTAAGGTTGGACAAATTTCAAGGAAAAACGTGCAATTCAGCTTTTACAGGGAATGAAATATCCAGCGCATCAAAGCATTATGGGAATAACAGTGTTCTATAAAAAATGCTGTCATTTATTTGTTTCCTGGTTAAATGTATCCTAGGGTACTGGGGGGTCATGTCCAGATTAAGACATGGCATCTAGAGACTGAAGGCCAGGGGGCAACTGTCTGGCCCACAGGACAGTTCCATTTTGGCGGGTTTGCTCTGCTATTCTAGAGTGTGTAGAAAAAAGGTGCTTGTTATATAAAAATGCAAATCAACAAACAAGGTATATTTATATAGCAGAAATAGTGAAAAAGTATATAATGAAATGCTGCAGACACTAGTGTTGTCACCCACAACACACATGTAAGTATAAGTGAAATAAAGAGTGTTGCACAATAAAAAAACAGGTACTTATCCCAATAATATGAATCTCAGGTACATAGAAAAAACATAAATACAAACAAATAATGTGTATATCTGTAAACACAATAGTAAGTATTTATCCAGACCCCCCTGGGAATAACCTCACTCAGACTAGAGCCCTTATATTGGCTCTAATTTATGCATGTTGTGGGACTATAATCCCCACCAACCGTCAGGGTGCAGCCTCAGATAGTAGTTTTCAGGTGCAGGGCTAGTAGGCAGGATTTACAGACAAACTTCAACACATATAAATGGTCAGGATATGCTGTGGAAGGGATGGGAGAAGCAGACCATAGTGTACTAGAAAATAGAAAAGTATTTATTGGCCCCCAATTTGTTAGGCTTACATAAAAACACAAAAAAATAGATTTAAAAGCAAACAGCAGCAGATGACTTGTGTCACTGGAAGTGGTCCTCCGTCCTCTATAAACCGAATAGCAGTTGCCAGAGTCCTCCACATAGTCTAAACGCAAGCAGGATCAGCTGTACAAATTTCTTCAGAAACGCCTCCCTCTGCCGTCCAATCACTGTGCATGACGGAATATAGAATAAATCTAGGAGAGATGACCATAGAATATATAGCAGGGATGAAATTTCACAAACTGTAAAGGTGGCATCCTATCATAGTATCACACTTAAATTCACTGAGCTCTTCTAAATGAACAATTTTTGGCTGGCCAAATGGCACAATAAATAATTTCATTCTGTGTCTGCTCTCCACTGAGTGTTGACATAAAATAAATAGATTTTTAGAGATAGGATGATTATTTAAATTTTTTTATGGATGGCCCCTTGCCTAGGCCAGAAGCTGAGGTATATTTTTTCCCTACAGGTCACCCTTTGTGTGCCAGTGGGTTGGACAGCCATTTTCACAACCCACTCTCATAGGACTCAAAGGGTGGGAGTTTTGTTTTTACAAATATTGGGGCATTTCTGACCGCCCCCTATCTGGACAAGGTAGTGGTAGAGGGGTAGGTAGATAATTAATTGTATTAATGCCGAAGGCATTTGGACTGTCCTTGGTACAAGCGTGGGGCACATTTTTGGACACAAGTCCAAGAGGCCTATTTTTTTATTTATATTGGGGCCATGGGTATAGCACCGGCCTGTGACCCCATAGGGCCTTCATTTATTTTAAATGGGGTCAAAGCCATACGCCAACCTGCGGTTCCGGGGGAAGGGTGTATTTAATTATATTGGGCCATGGCATTCTGCCAGCCCATGGCCCCATAAGGCCAATAATTGATTTAGTGACCACAGGTGTGGCGCAAGTTACTAGGGGCCACATTGTTTTCGTGGGGCCAGCTGGTTGGCCGCTGGCCTCTGGGGTGCAATGATTCTAAATTTTGAGGGGTAAGGTGGGGTGCATTGGGGTATTAAATGTGCATGTATAGGCTGCGTTAAGCAGTTAATGCACATTTAAGTCATGGTTTTTATATTGTGTGAAATATATGGACAAAAATGAAAGATTGTTTTGCCGGTAATTATTTACCAGTTGTCACTGAATCACTGTTTGCTCAGTAAACTTTCATAGAAAGCATGGAGGTTTTTAGTGGGTGCATTAATACAGTGGTTTTCAACCTTTTTTGGGCAAAGGCACACTTGTTTCATGAAAAAAATCACGAGGCACACCACCATTAGAAAATGTTAAAAAATTTAACTCTGTGCCTATATTGACTATATATAAAGTAATTCTCTTGAACCCAGTAATATTGTGCCACTCAGAGCCCAGGAATAAAAAATTTAACTCTGTGCCTATATTGACTATATATAAAGTAATTCTCTTGAACCCAGTAATATTGTGCCACTCAGAGCCCAGGAATATTGTACCATTCAGAGCCCAGTAATATTGTGCCAATCATAGCCCAGTAATATTGTGCCACTCAGAACCCAGTAATATTGTGCCACTCAGAGCCCAGGAATATTGTACCATTCAAAGCCCAGTAATATTGTGCCACTCAGAACCCAGTAATATTGTGCCAATCATAGCCCAGTAATATTGTGCCAATCATAGCCCAAGAATATTGTGCCACTCAGAACCCAGTAATATTGTGCCAATCATAGCCCAGTAATATTGTGCCAATCATAGCCCAAGAATATTGTGCCACTCAGAACCCAGTAATATTGTGCCAGTCAGAACCCAGTAATATTGTGCCACTTAGAACCCAGTAATATTGTGCCACTTAGAACCCAGTAATATTGTGCCACTAAGAACCCAGTAATATTGTGCCACTCAGAACCCAGTAATATTGTGCCAATCATAGCCCAAGAATATTGTGCCACTCAGAACCCAGTAATATTGTGCCAATCATAGCCCAAGAATATTGTGCCACTCAGAACCCAGTAATATTGTGCCAATTATAGCCCAAGAATATTGTGCCAGTCAGAGCCCAGAAATATTGTGCCACTCAGAACCCAGTAATATTGTGCCAGCCAGAGCCAAGTAATATTGTGCCACTCAGAACCCAGTAATATTGTGCCACTCAGAACCCAGTAATATTGTTCCAGTCAGAGCCCAGTAATATTGTGCCACTCAGAACCTAGTAATATTGTGCCACTCAGAACCCAGTAATATTGTGCCAGTCAGAACCCAGTAATATTGTGCCACTCAGAACCCAGTAATATTGTGCCAGTCATAGCCCAAGAATATTGTGCCACTCAGAACCCAGTAATATTGTGCCAATCATAGCCCAATAATATTGTGCCACTCAGAACCCAGTAATATTGTGCCAATCATAGCCCAAGAATATTGTGCCACTCAGAACCCAGTAATATTGTGCCAATCATAGCCCAAGAATATTGTGCCACTCAGAACCCAGTAATATTGTGCCAATCATAGCCCAATAATATTGTGCCACTCAGAACCCAGTAATACCCACACACACCTAGACACCCTGACACACACACACACACACACCTAGACACCCATACACAGTCACACTTTTTTTTTTTTACTTACCTTACACTTGGTCCGTCATCCAGGATCTTCTGCCGGATGTCCATCCACCTGACATCCGGCAAGCAGCTGACACAGCGCGACGGGGGTGGAGCTTGCACCCGTCACGCTTTGATCTCTATGGCCAGGAGGAGAGGCTAGGGAGCGAGCTCCCTATAGCAGCCTCTCCTCCCGATCGGCCCTCACCCCCGCGTGAGGTTAATCCTCCGATTCTGGGACTATGTCCCAGACGGAGGAAAGCTCACCGGGGGATTTTTTTTTTTTAATTTTTAAATTTTTCCAACGGCACACCAGGCAACATAGTGTGCCGCGGAACAGTGGTTGAAAAACACTGCATTAATAAACCGGTATTATAATGATATTTACTAAAAACTGATAATACATAATGATAGAGCAGCACCTGTTAACGGCATTAGCGGTAGGCAGTGGATCATCAATGTCCATTAATTTACCGCTAACACCATTTTTTTTTACTCTATCCTGGTGTGTCTTTCTCTAATGGCTATTTCTTGTGTATTTGCTGCAGAAGTGCTGTTTCAGTTAAACATTTCGATAACAACACTATCAATCACACACGCGCACATTCTGTCTTTGTAGTCACTGATACTTTTGTAAAATAGTTTTGATTGTAGAAGGTGGTGTTTGACTCAGAATTGACACCATCTATTTTCTTTGATCCGATATATATATTCTTCTCTGTCCAAAAACATCTATTACTTTACTGTGAGGCATTACTAGGTAAGAGTGAAACAGAACAATCGTAAGTCACTTTATAGTCCTTTAAGACACCTTGAATAGGCTTTTGGGTGCTTTGTGGAGCCCAGGGTTCCCAGGTTTCACTCGGTTAGCTGTAAATGCACATGTTTTCATGCATTACCAGCTGTTATTTTGGTGATTATTTTGGGATATTTAAGTAGCAAACTGCGTTAGATTTTTTTTTTTTGTGCCGAAAGGTAGTTGGGAAGTCTAATTTCACATTTGAGATCACTCATTGTGAAATTTTCACTGTTTGAACTGAGAGAAATAGAGTGGGGGAAAACAGGCAGAAATGTACTACAATTCAGTATAAACAGCTACAATATTTTACCAAGACTTTGTCCAAAGATAGAGCTGATGAGTTTTCTGTATTCCAACACTTTAGCCCAACACTTGACACTCTGACATGGTTACAACAAATGATTTTTTCATTTCAGTGCAATGCTTTTTAATTTTTGTTTTAAGAAAGGAAGTTGTATAATTAATTTTATTATATTAATACATAGGTGTCCGTGGGATTTTTTTCAGGGAGGGGAAAAATATCCCTCCTTGCTACCACCCAAATACTTCCTTACTTCCTATGTTGGTTTGGTTTCCCTGGGGGGAAGCAAACGTTAGTTACCCATTAGCATACCTCTCATTGGGACAGTCAGGATTTTGAGAGGCAATCCTGTTGTCCCACCGGCACTATGCCTTGCCTTATCAGAATGTAATCATGTAGTATGGATTACATTTTCTGGTGTCTGGGACACTGGAGACTGTATACTGTGCATGTGCAGCATTATGTGTATGTGCAGGAGATCTGCCAGTTTGAATGACTCTGCCCAATGAGAGAGAACGATGCTGGCTGAGCATCATGGAAAGTGTAGAGCACAACACCTAAAGTGCTAAAGAGTAACAATGTCAGCTTTCCCCTCTTCTTGTACAAGATTTCAATTTAACAGGTACATGGCTTAGCAAATGTGATTCAAATCTAGGAACCAGCCAAATCACTAGCCTGTCTTACACGCCCCAGTTACATAAGGAGAATTTTGTTTAGGTTCAAACCCACATATACACATTCATACAAACATATGTATAATAACCATATTTGTATGTGCTTATATACACACACATATATAACATATAACTATGAAAGAAGCACTCATTAAATTCCTTAATAGTGGGCATACTGCACATACAGTTCACATAATGATTCAGTTATACACACACTGATGTAGATAAACACACATCCTAATGCAGATATAGCTACATATTTATTGCTGGAGATACATGCACACTAATGCACAGGGCCGGCCATCCCAAGGGTGCTGAAGATCAAAAGATATCCCCTCACCGGCTCTCTTTGTGCTGGAGAAAGGAGGGTAGGCATCCTCTGAGGCTGCCTCTCATGCTCTCTGCAATGTCAGAGCATCGGGGGTCACATGACCTCCTGATGCTCTGACTTGACAGGTATGGCGGGAGCACACAAAGAGAGTCAGACCCTGGGGTGAGTTCTGGGTGCAGTCTGCATGCTGGGGTAAGTCATTGAGTGCAGTGTGGGTGCTGGAGCAAGTCCTCTGAGTGCAATGAGTGTTAGGGCACTTCCAGTGTGTGCAACCATAGTGCTGTGGGTGCAATGTGCCTCTGCTGTCACCCCTTTGTTGTGGTTTTATGCAACAAACACATTTACTTTTAGTGTTTTGGACCCTTTTTGCCTTTTGTGACGCAGCTGTCTACCTCCATCTGCCTGTTCTTTTAAGAAGTTATACGGCTGAAAAGCCCACCCAATGTTACTAACTACCATCCTATTAAGTGGATATGACCCAGAACAGAGGGGTTATACATTGATCAGCCATAACATTATGACCACTGACAGGTGGCAAGCCGGTGGAGGCAGTGTGTTGCTTTGAGCAATGTTCTGCTGGAAGACCTTGGGTCCTGCCATTTATGTGGATGTAACATTGACATGTACCACCTACCTAAGCATTGACCATGTACATGGTAATCACTGATGGCATTGTAGCTTTTATTACAAATTGAAAAGGCTGCAAATCTGAATGAAGTTCTAATCATGTGAGATTTTAATTACCCAGATATGGATTGGAATTGTGGCACAACTAGTTCCACTAAGGGCAGCAAGTTTCTGAACCTGCTTAATAACACATTTATGGCACAATTAGTAGACACCCCAACTAGAATGGATGCCTCTCTGGATTTAGTAATAACAAACAATGAGCAGCTTATCTCTTTTTTTTTTTTCTTTTTTTTTAGACACTCAGTACAGTTTGAACAATCGTATTGGTTGTTGATTTATCACATCATCATGTCTTTATTTTAATAATTAATCTTTATTAGTATCAAAATATTTAAAACCGGACTAGGGAAGAGAAAGAAAATTTACAGAAATACAAAGGAGAATAATATATCTATCGTTTAGAAAGGACCCCGATTAATGCCACTCGAGTCCTTATTCAAATTAAACTTGGTGGCCATAGGCTAACTGTTCTTTGTTATTTCCTTCCTACATAGAATATATATAGAGTATATTTAAACTAATCCGAAAAAAGCCTTCACACACATCATTCATCACGTGTCTGTCTGGGCTACTGTCTGGGTAGGAGGGAGGAGGGAATGAGCAGCTTATCTCAAACATCAAAGTAAGAGAACACTTGGGCAATAGTGACCATAACATGGTTTTGTTTGAGATTAATGCAAAAAAGCAAATTGGTAACTACGCCACCAAAACACTTAATTTTAGAAGGGCCAACTTTGATGGACTAAGGGCATCAATTGAACATTTAGCCTGGGAACGATTGTTTTCTGGACTAAACACAGAAGACAAGTGGAATGCCTTTAAGCACACATTACAAAAGTACACATCCCAATATATAACTTTGGGATAATAATAACAAATACAAAAGACACAAATCAAAACCAATGTGGCTTACCGGTACTGTGAAACAGGAAATGCAAAACAAGAAAATGGCATTCAAACATTATAAAAGCAAGGGATCAACATTATCATTTATAAAATACAAAGATTCCAACAAAGCCTGCAAAAAGGCAATTAAAATGGCTAAATTGGAAAACGAGAAAAGGATTGCTAAGGAGAGTAAAAAAAAGCTAAAGAGGGAAAATGTTAGGCCCTTGTTATCCCAAATGGGAAATTTGGTAAGTGAGGACAGAGAAAAAGCAGACATTTTAAATACTTTTTTTTCTTCTGTTTACACTAAGGAAGAACAGATGGATGAGCCCCTGCTACCGGAAGTTACGGAACAGTCACCGCAAACATGGGATTGGCTGACACAGGAAAAAGTGTTTAAGCAATTAAACTATGTTAAGATAGACAAGGCCCCAGGGCCAGATGGTATACACCCAAGGGTCCTTAGAGAGTTAAGCAAAATTCTGGCCAGACCAATATTTATGATCTTTAGGGATTCTTTAAGTTCATGTATAGTGCCAACAGACTGGCGAAAGGCGAATGTCATTCCAATATTTAAAAAGGGATCAAAATCTCTGCCTGGTAATTATAGGCCAGTGAGCTTGACATCTGTAGAGGGGAAATTATTTGAAGGATTGCTAATGGTGTACACTCAAGAATACATCTTGAATCAGAATACAATTAGTAAAAGTCAACATGGTTTTGTGAAAGACAGGTCTTGTCAAACAAACTTAATAACATTCTATGAAGAGGTCAGTAAAAATATAGATCTAGGTGTGGCAGTTGATGTGATCTATTTGGATTTTGCTAAAGCATTTGATACAGTTCCACACAAAAGGTTACTCTACAAATTGAGAGAAATAGGATTGGGGGCAAATGTATGTATTTGGATTGAAAATTTACTAAAAGATAGAACACAGAGGGTTGTTGTAAATGGAAAAGCCTCAAATTGGACCAGGGTGGAGTACCTCAGGTGTCTGTTTTGGGCCCTCTTCTTTTTAATATGTTTATTAATGATCTCCCACGTTGTGCTGAGAGCCATGTCTCAGTGTTTGCTGATGACACAAAATTAGGTAAGGTAATAAAGACTAATCTTGATGTTTTTTCTTTACAGGAAGATTTGGACAGAGTGGGGGACTGGGCAAGAAAGTGGCAAATGAGGTTCAATTTAGACAAATGTAAAGTTATGCATTATGGGAAAAATAATAACAAATCAACATATACGTTAAATGCTATTTTCCCTTGCACACATTGGCAGTACCAGTGGGTAGTGTCTTTCTCTTCGGGACAAGATAGCCTGTAAAGTTTAATATTGTTAAACCCCGCCCCTTACCTTCCTTCCAGTATATAGGTTAGCTGCTCCGGAGGATCCCCAGTTCTTTCTTGTTCCGTTCCGGGACGGTTCAGGATGGCAGGTGCGGCACACAGGTTGCTGCCGGGGGGATTCACGGTCAGCCAGCAGGTACTTCTTGCTTCCGGGCTTACAGAGTCCTGAAGCATTGTTCTCTTTATGGAAGTCCGGGTGACTTCCGGGTTCGCTAGCAGGCTGGAGCCTGCGCACAGCGGTGGAACGCACGTGCAGATGGCGTTGCGTTCCACCATGGGGAGCCGGATGCGCTATTTACATGCGCACTCGGTATCTCCCAGTTTCTGGCGCCAACATTTGAATTTACCAGTATTTCAGCTGTGCAGTCCTGTTTGACGACTCAGGAAGTTGGTCAGCATAGGATTTTCGTGTGCACCAGCCCCCCACACGAATCTGAGGTTGGGAAGGTAAGAAAATAGTGTTTTTTCTTAGCCTTTGCCTGTTTCCTAATTTTTTCAACCTGGCTATTTGGCATTAAGACCTTCTCATGCTATTTATGCAGATGTCTAACCCTGTATCACCAGAGAGGTCCGAAAAAGAGAAAAAACCTGCACCTCCACCAAGAAAAGTCACATGTAAATTCAAACATCTTAAGTGTAATGGATATGACATACCTTTACCGGATGGCTGCAAGAAAAAATTCTGTACCTCCTGTCCGGCAGAAAATTTGGAAAAAGAAAACCGTAATGATATGCATTCCTTTTTATCTTGGTTCCAGGAAAATCTTTCACAAACATTTGTAACTTTTAACAAGTCGATTAAGAAGCCGCAACCTTCCATCCCCCACAAGGGAGCAAGGTCAGACTCACAATCGATCTCCTCAGGGGAATGCTCACCTTCTTCAGCTTCGGTATCAGATGACCAATCTTCGGATGAAGATATTGGATTTCCGGTGTCGGAAGTGAAAAGATTTATGAAGGAGGTCACCATCGCCATTCAAGAAGACGATCTACCTAGTAAAGTAAGAGGCTTTCCGGTGATCCCTCAACCCATGGATATGGTTTACAGGGAATGGAAACACACGGGCAAGCGGAAATTTATTTCAAGGCATTTCAAGCAACTGTTCAAGATCCAACCTGATGACCAGTGGGAAGAACTACCAAAGGTGGACATACAAGTAGCACAGCTATCAAAAAAGACTACTATCCCCATTGGAGATGTGTCAGATCTGAAGGACCCTATGGATAGAAGAGCCGAAACTTCTTGTAGGCGCATTTTTCAAACCATGGGGTTCCAGTGTAAAGCTGCGTTGGCAGCTACGGCAGTTTCCCAGTCACAAAATGTGTGGTTACACAACTTTGAAACCTATACATCAGTCGATCCAGAGGGGTCTCTGTCCCAGCTCTTGAAGAATCTACGTCTGTCTAACGAGTTTATGTTGGATTTGTCTACCGAAATGTTAAAGATGGCGGCGAGATTGTTGGGTCTCTCTTCGGTGGCAAGAAGAGCTTTATGGCTCCGAAGTTGGACAGCAGATAATGCGTCAAAATCGTCCCTCTGTGAATTACCCTTTGAAAGACAGAAGCTGTTTGGAGCTCCCCTGGAAGAACTTATTAGACAGATGTCTGAAACCAAGAGGGCTCTACCATAGGGGAAATCCTATCAGTGGAACAGGAGGTACCCTTATATAAGTCAACGTCCTTTTCCTCAACCTGACAGGTTCCGTAATTTTCGTCGCCAAAATAAGGAATTTCGTCCCAATAAACCAAACACTCCACAGGATAAAAGGAAGAAGTTCTGACAGAGTGGGTGGAAGGCTGCTGGGGTATTTAGAAGAGTGGGGAAAGATCACCTCCAACCAGTGGATTTTAAGAACTATCTCGAAGGGCTACAGAATCCAGTTTCTTCATTTTCCATCTCCTCACTTCACGATCTCATCGTATGTCTCCAAGGAAAAGAATCTAGCACTGCTGACAGAAGCTTCCAGAATGCTCCAACAAGGGGTAATCGAACAAGTTCCTCCACATCTCCGTTTCAGGACTTTTTCTGGTTCCCAAAACCAGATGGTTCGGTACGACCGGTTTTGTATTTAAAAAAGGTAAACACCTGCGTCATTTATCGAAGATTTCGTATGGACTCGCTCAATTCAGTAACACAGATGCTACAGGAAGGGGACTTCATGGCGACCCTGGATCTCAAAGAAGCATATTTACACATTCCAATGGACAAGTCGATCCGAAAGTTCCTAAGGTTTGCCCTGTTATCGGGAAACAGAATTATACATTTTCCAATTCAAGGCTCTCCCATTCGGGTTGACATCGGCCCCAAGAATTTTTACGAAGATCCTTACTCCGGTCACAGCACATCTAAGGGAAAAAGGGATTTTTCTGGTCCCGTATTTAGACGATTGGTTCTTAAAAGCAAGTTCCCAAGAAGTCCTTTCTGCCCACATTACCACCACGGTTGGAGTATTACAAAAGCTAGGCTGGCTAATCAACTGGAAAAAATCCGACATGATACCAAAAACAAAAACATTATTCCTGGGTTTTCTGGTGGACTCTCAAGCTCTCTCTCTTTTTCTTCCTCAGCACAAGATAAAGAAGCTTTGCAAAGAGGTGTCCGTCCTACGTGCGTCCCCTTCCTGTTCGGTCAGAGAGGTGATGAGTACTCTGGGGCTGCTAACCTCATCCATTCCGGCAGTTCCTTGGGCAAAGGTGCAATTAAGACCCCTCCAATGGGACATCCTTCATCAGTGGTCAGGAAGAGAAACGGATTTGGACAGGCCCTTCTACCTTTCCCAACAGGTAAAATCACAGATGAGTTGGTAGTTAGACAAGGGGAACCTAGCACAGGGTGTGTCATTTCGCCCCACGCAGTGGACCACAATTTCAACAGATGCTTCGAAACAAGGCTGGGGGGCCCACGTTCACTCCCAATTCGTAAGTGGAAAATGGCTCGAAGAGGAGTACGTCAAATCATCCAACTACAAGGAATTATTGACGGTGCTAAAGGCCCTGGAAAGCTTTGCTCCTCTGATTACGGAAAAATCAGTGCGAATACAATCGGACAATTCCACCACAGTGGCATATTTAAACCGCCAAGGCGGTACAAAGAACAGATCCTTTCAACTCCTATCCGCAGACATCATGGCCTGGGCCCAACGCAACATATCAGACATAGCTGCGACACACATCAGGGGCAAGGACAAGGTGATTGCGGACGATCTCAGCCGTTGGTCTCAGACAGAGTGGTCTCTTCATCTGGATACCTTTCTAGCTTTGACTCAAAGGTTCGGTTTTCCAGAGATCGATCTGATGGCCAGGGGTTGCAATGCAAAAGTGTCGGTTTTTGCCTCCCTGTATCCAGGGGATTATCCCTTTGTCCTGGACGGCCTGTCAATAAAATGGGATTTCAGGATGGCGTACGTAGGGTATTGTCGAAAATCAGAGCGGACAAGGCAAGAGTTCTGGCAATTATTCCATATTGGCCGAACAGAAGCTGGTTCTCGGACCTCAAAAGCATGGCCATATCATACTGGATCCTGCCGGTATCCTCTACGATACTGGAGAACCGTTTTTGTTACGGAAGAGATTCTGCATATGTTCCGATTGACGGCCTGGCTTCTGCAAGGTTGATATTAGAAAATCAAGGTGTACATCCAGAACTGGCAAAATGTTTGCTCTGTTCGGTGAGACCTTCCACGGCTAGAAAATACTTTTAAAAAATTTTTGGAGTGGCTGAAGGAACGTGGGATCTTGGATCTGTCTCCTTCTATTGATTCAGTGTTATCGTTTCTGAGGGACGGTTATTTGAAAGGCCTGGGCGTAGCGACACTCAAGGTTCATATAGCAGCACTGAGTCATTTTCTCCTCCAAGACTTGGCATCCCTCCTTCTGGTAAGAAAATTTGTCAAAGCCATCACGTGGCAGCGCCCTCCTCGGAAGTCCTATTTTCCAACCTGGGATCTCTCCAAGGTACTGCAGGCACTCTGTGCGGCCCCCTTCGAACCTTTGGAATCGGCTTCTTTCAAGTTATTGTTCTTTAAAACAGCATTTTTGGTGGCCATAACATCGGCTAAACGAGTAGGGGAACTTCAAGCCCTCTCCGCTGCTGAAGGCTGCTTACGTTTTCACCAGGATAAAGTGGTAATACATTTCCAACCTTCCTTTTTACCCAAGGTAATCTCCAAAGCCTTTATCAATCAACCAATTGTTCTACCTGTGTTCTTTCCGAACCTGTCTAATGCCATGGAACAAGACTGGCATTGTCTAGATGTTAAAAAGGCGTTGCAAATTTACTTGGATAGGTCCAAAACTTTTAGAAAGTCAGACCATGTTTTTTTGAACTTTCAGGGTTTCTCAAAGGGATTACCGGCCTCTAAAGCTACTATTGCCCGCTGGCTTACAGATACCATAAAGTTGGTGTACACCTCCCTGGGATTATCTCTGTCATTCCCCATAAGGGCCCATTCAACTCGTGCCGTGTCAGTCTTATGGGCGGAACGAGCCTCTGTGTCAGGCTTTCATTTTTACTTTTGTTTTTTTTTTCTCGTGATCGCGTCATTAGGCCACGCCCTTCATTAGGCCACGCTCCCTTCAATGACACGATCTTCCTGTGACTATAAGTAACAGTCTGCAACAGACACAAATCGCTGAGTATTGTCTTTAGCAGCTGTTGTTCCTGACTCCTTAGCTCCAAGCTAACTTAGAGTATCTTGCTACTTTCATTTTTGATTACCTGTTGCTGACCCGGATATCCTCGACCATTCTGATTTCTCCAATCCTGACTTTTGGCTTCCTCACTCGATATTGTTACTCTCTCCAATCCTGACCTTTGGCTTCCTGAATCGAATTGTGTACTTCTCCAATCCTCTGAATACGGACCGTCCCTGTTATCCTGCATTTTTCTCTATCACCTAATCGCAAGTACCTTCCATATCTTCAATCAAGTGTTCCATCATATTTTTTTCTTAATACTTCAATCAAGTTACATATATTTTTCATATTACGTCAAACCATTTATTTTTTCTCTGCAATCAATATCAGTCAGTTTTTTCTTCTTTTTGCTGTTAAACTTTAATACAAGAATTGCTTAAACGTTATACCTTGTGTGGATTGTCATTTATTTCTGCAGTTGTGTTTCCAAATATTCTTAAAGTCACAACTACACTGACACTCTGCCTTGCCTGAAGACATATGTAAAGCTGCTTCCTGGTCGTCTGTGAATACTTTTATAAAACACTACAGGTTGGACATCTTCTCCTCCTCAGAGGCCTCATTTGGGCATAAGGTGCTTTCAGCTGTGGTGTCCATTGTCCCTCCCTAGTGGTTATTCTCGCTACATCCCACTGGTACTGCCAATGTGTGCAAGGGAAAACATACATTTTCTTCCCGTAAATTCTATTTTCCTTAACACATTGGCAGTACCATTTTCCGTCCCTCATTTGGATTAAACATTTTTTGGCATATGTATCGGTTTCTTGTCTTTTGTATAGAACTGGGGATCCTCCGGAGCAGCTAACTTATATACTGGAAGGAAGGTAAGGGGCGGGGTTTAACAATATTAAACTTTACAGGCTATCTTGTCCCGAAGAGAAAGACACTACCCACTGGTACTGCCAATGTGTTAAGGAAAATAGAATTTACGGTAAGAAAATTTATTTTTCCCTGTGAAAAACTACTAACGAAAAGGATTTAGGTATCATTGTAGATAACAAACTTGGCAACAATGCCCAATGCCAGTCAGCAGCTGCAAGGGCCAATAAGATATTGGCATGTATAAAACGAGGTATAGATTCACGGGAGGAGGACATCATCTTGCCTCTTTACAAATCTATGGTAAGACCTCACCTTGAATATGCAGTACAATTCTGGGCACCAGTCCTTAAAAAGGATATTAAGGAACTAGAAAAAGTGCAAAGGAGAGCTACAAAATTAATAAGGGGATTGGAAGATCTTAGTTATGAAGAGAGACTTAAAAATTGCATTTATTTACTTTAGAAAAAAGGTGTCTTAGAGGGGATATGATAACATTATATAAATATGTGCAGGGCCAATATAAGGAGCTCTCCAGGGACCTTTTCATTAACAGAAATGTACAAAGAACAAAAGGTCACCCCCTGAGACTGGAAGAGCAAAGATTTCATAGGCAGCAAAGGAAGGGATTCTTTACAGTAAGGACAATAACATTTTGGAACTCACTGCCAAGAGAGGTAGTGCTATCAACCACAATAGAGGCATTTAAAAATGGTCTGGATGTTTTTTTTTAGAAAAGCAGAAAATACAGGGGTATTAATCATAGAATAAGCATTAATAATAGAGCTTTTTGATCCAAGGAGAAATCTGATTGCCCTTTTGGAGTCAAGAAGGAATTTTTCCCCCTAGGAGGCAAAATTCGAAATGGCTTCCTTAGGGTTTTTTTTGCCTTCTTTTGGATCAAAATGCTGAAATGATAGGTAGAAGGGTTGAACTTGATGGACTTGTGTCTTTTTTCAACCTAAATTACTGTGTTACTGTGTTACTGTGTATTGGCTTCTTTAAGCAGGATTATGTGCCCTGCCACAAAGCAGAGATGGTTCAAGAATGTTTTGAGGAACATAACAACAAGTTCAAGTAATTGACTTGGCCTCCAAATTCCCAGATCTCAATCTAATCAAGCATCTGTGGGATGTGCTGGACACACAAGTCCAATCCATGGAAACCCCACCTTCCAACGTACAAGACTTAAAGTGTCTGCTGCTAACATCTTCGTGCCAGATATAACAGCACACCTTCAGAAATCTAGTGGAATCCATGTCTTGATGGGTCAGGACTGTTTTGGTGTCATAATGTCATGGCTGATCAGTGTATATGCTATTATTGCTGTGTATAGATACAAAACATGACTAATAATGATAAATGGAAAAATAAATAGTACTGCAGTAGTACTATTGCCCACCAATAAACCAATTCAATTATAATTTTTTGGTATAACTATACCAGACAAATCACTAGGAGATGTTAAGACAGTTCAGATGGCTCAATTCCTCATTATTTTTAGATATGATGTAATAATTGCTTAATAACTCATAATAAATAAATATGTGCAATTCTGGCAAGTCCAATTTTAAGATGCTTTTATATCCATACTGTTACAGTAACTATGATTTTTATCTAGAATATTTCTTTCTAATATAAACTGGGATTTCGATAACATGTAAAATCTGAAAGACAGGATATTCACTTAAATTAAATATAAAATAGGAAAGATAAAAATTAATATCATTGGAAGAAAAATGGTTGTACTTTAGGTTGCAAAATTGAAAGATCATAATCACAAATTCTAGTAGCAAATATACGAATGCAAAAAACTAACTTACCAAAGTATAACAGAGGTCTAATAAACAATAAAGTCGAATTACTTTATTCTCATACATACATGTATTCATATTCACATGACTTTCCACATTTATATATCTCTTACTTTTATTTTTAATTTGTACTTTATTTTCATGCATTTATTACAATATGGTTATAATAAGTCCTCATTGAGTGAAAGGGTTCCCATGAGTTGATATTTTGGTAACAAAATATATGTGACCTTTAACCCCTTCCTAATTGTTAGACGTTCTATGCTGTCCTACTTTTTACTGCCTAAAGGCTAGTAGGATGGCATGGAACATCCGGCATCAAACAGCTTATCACGGCTCCCTGGCTGAGCAGTGTGCAAATCCATCTGCAGGGACTTGCAGCGGGCTTCCCAGTTTCAGGTGAGGCCACTTTGAGTGGCCTTAGTCTGACACAGAAAATGTAGCTGATGCTCAAAGTGAGTGTCAGCTACATTTTACTGAAAAAAACCTACAGGACTGCATAGACCATGCTGAAAGGAACTGCTAATCGCAGCTCCCCCACAATGAGCTGTGCTGAGGATCCCACTGCAAGGACTTGCAGCAGGATTCCACATTGAGCAGCCTCAGTCTGAAATAGAAAATGTAGCGAATGCTCAAACCTCACATCCTCTACATTTTCGGCGTTCCTGCATGCCTAAACTTGCAGGTTCAGGCATGCCTCCACAACCACATGCTTGACGTCAGCATGGACTGACAGGGTATATTGAGACCTTGATCAGGTCCCTGCCTGCATGTTCCTTGCTGCCGATCACAAAGTAATGACCAAAGTGCTTTGGACTTAAACATAATTGGGATGAGAAGTAGGCATCAATGTTGGTTATGGTGGACATTTACTGGACTTTGTGATTCACAATTTAATGATGTTGGGTGTATGGTCACAGACCTTGCCACGGACACTCTTGTCCATGTAGGGATATTTTGGCTATCCCTGGGCAGGACTTATAAAATAACTTGTCCTCCAAACCTCCATTCCTCTCTGTTTGTTTGCCTAAAACTGTCAATAGATAGAATCTAAAGTGAATGTAATAGTCAAAAATCAAAATAGGAGAATGACAGAAAATACAAATGAATTATAAAGGAATGACAAGAAACAGCACTGAAAAGGATAATTAAGAGAACACAAGCAAATCAATCTAACAAGCCATTAAAGTAATTTTAAGCAAATAAAAATGGCCTTATACCTGATTACATTTGCATCTGGGGTAAATTCCCTCATTACGTTAATTAATGGTTCCATAGTAATATAACATAAGTTCAATTTTGGTAAATAGATTTTCAAAACTTACTTTGTCTCTTTACTTTACTTGATGCTTTACTCAATACTCAATCAAACTGTATTTTTTGCATACGCCTTTCCCCTAATATTTTTTCAATAATCGCTAAGTTGCAATTAAGGCAACACCTGTTTCAAGTCTAAATAATATTACAGATTGGTAACACAATTTCCAATCAACTTAGTTGTGATGTTCTGCTGTGCGTATCTGTCTTTCAGTCTAAGGGTTAATTTGAACTACATATTTGAAAAATGCATTTCTCCATACTTGTAAGGAATGTAAGGCAGGTCTCAATGAGGCAATGAGCATTATAATGCAGTGATATAGAAAGTTCCAAAACTTGATTTATAACCTCATTTAACGTACTAGTTATGGTATTCATCACCTAATTGTATGCAAATTTGACCATCTATATATTGTATAAATGTATGCAGTACTGTTTGTGGTGATGAATGCATACCTGAGAATATTGCTATATCAATTATTAAATGATTTTCACACACATTTACTAACATTTGACCTTGATAATAAACAAAGGTGTTACACAGCTACCTGTGTTAACAGAGCAGCAACCCAATGGTCTATTGTCTCAGATTAGATTTAGTTTATTTTATTTAGAAAGTGTTTTACCCGGAAGAATATATTGAGATTTCTCTCGTTTAACTACACATTTAACAGTGGATTAAAAATACATACATACAAAAATATATTTAAACGCATTTAAACAAGTTGAAAGGAAAACACACAGGGAAAATCATTATTAATACAAAAGAAAGAACATCATGTTCAGTATACAAAGGAGTTTGTAAACTAATAACAGGTCCTGTTTTGATGATTTGGGAGACATTTTCAGGGATTTAAGACTAGAGAATCAGGGAGGCTATTCCACATATGGGGACCTCTGAAAGAGGGTCGCTAGTGAAGGGTAGGGATTGTAGTATTTGCAGGGAATAAGAGTGATCATGCTGCTCAGGCAGGGGAGGAGCTTTCCAGAGAAGTGGCTATGCACTAAGCACGCTAGGTGGAGAGTGCGCCTGTAGGCAAGCGTCAGCCAGTTAAACTCTTTTTAACATTTTACAATGATGAGTGTTATAATCACACTGTAGTGCAAATCGGCACAATGTATTGTACAGAGTGTTGAGTTTACCAAGATGATTCTGCAGTGCAGAATCTTATACATCTCCATAGTCTATCTAACATTTGCTCCACAATATGTTTCCTTACTGTGGAATCTAGGTTTGATTTGTTTCTATATAGAGAACCAATCCTAGGATACAGCTTTGACACAAGCTTGTCAATATGGAGACCAAAAGATAAGTTTGGATCTAGCCACATACCAAGATACGTATATGAGTTTACCTGGGTCAGGTTATAACTGGATTTGGGCTCAATGTTTATTTTAGTATTGTTTAATTTAAGTAGCTTAGCATTTATCTCTAACAACATGAACACAGTTTTTTCAGTGCTGAGGAATAATTTGCTGCTAGCTATCCAATTTTCAACTTTCAAAACTGACCCTGTATTATGGATTCCACTTGTGATACTTTAGTACCACTCGTATAAATGACTTTATCATCACCATACATATGCACATGAGCCAGGTCACACATCGAGGGTAGATCATTTAGAAATAGTGAGAAAATCAGTGGCCCAAGGATGGATCCTTGAGGCACTCCACACTTAATTGGCAATGGGAGGGAGGCAGTATTGGACACATATTAAGTTTTATCAGACAAGTATGAATGAAACCAGCAGAGCGACCTCTCATTCATACCAGAACAATTTAGTTTGTTTAGCAGAAGATCATGATCAGCCATATCAAAAGCCTTTGCAAAGTTAAGGCAAACTGCGCCTGTAAGTTCACCACTCTTCATACAACTCTGGATGTCATCGCTCACCTTTAAGAGGGCAGTAATCGTGGAGTGGTTTGACAGAACAATGATAATACTCACACAGTTGATCATGGGCACATTTTTCCAGGATTTTAGAAAGGATAGGTAGCAGTGAGATGGGCCTGTAGTTTGACACTATGTTTACATCACCATTTTTGTGGATGGGAATAACTCTTGCTTTTTTATATGTTTTGGGGACATAACCGGTGGACAGGGACGCATTGATTAAATAGGCATTGGGTCGAGCAGTAACATGTGCACTCCTTTCAGTAGCATTGACTGAAGTAGGTCCGGCCCACATTGTAATTTCATTTTTTGAGTAGATGCGCTGCTATTTCACTTTCTGATATAGGAGCGTTTTCTAATTCTGCACGGTGTTTGGCCAGGGGTGATACTGGTGGTGACTTGTCTGCCATAGAAAATGTGTAATGATCTTCATTGTGGTGTTTTGCTATAAGAGAGTTGGCACATCCTACAAAATAGTTATTGAATTAATTTGCTATTGCCACTGGAGATCGTAGAATTCTATTATGTGTTTTAATTGTTGTTAATTTTCAACAGCACGGGGGGGGGGGGGGAGGTTCATACACTCCAAAAATTGGTCGGATTGGCTAGATTTCTATTCAGCCAATCAGACAAATAAGTACCTTGATGTGTTTGGTTTGAGTCTTGCATCTATTGCGGAATTGCCAATAAGTGTTATGATCTTGGTCTGAACCAGTTTGCTTACATTTTGACAATGAAGCATCCCTAAAATGGAATAAGTCCAGGAGGTCAGCTGAGACACAGGGCAGATGGGCACCCCTTACTCTCACGCTACGCAGCAGGGCATGTTTATAAGACCTGCATGATCTCAGATTGAAAATATTCAATTGCAGAGTCCAGATTGGGTATCAAGTTTAGTCTGCTCCACAGACAGTTGCTCAAGTCCCTGAGAAAAGAAATGATCACCGAACACATTGGGTAGGATACCAGACTACTGGATTCTTTGGGGACAAGATGAAAGGATCCAATCCAGCAGCGTATGTTTAGAGCTGTTGGGATTCATCCGAGTAGGAGAAGAAATAAGCTGGGTTAGGTTCATGGATTAGAACAGTGAGCACGTTTTAACATTTTTGTGGTCTAACCAGTCTACATTGAAATCTCCAAGAATGAGCAACTCATATTTAGGGCACTAATATCCCCCAGCAGTTTCTTGATGTCAGTAGGAGACTGAGCAGGGTAATTTGGTGGACGGTTGATCCCTACAAGAACTAATGGTTTTGAGAGGGTGCATAGCATTGATAACATAAGGTCTATGAAATTCAGTGACTTGTGTATATATAAAACAATACCTCCCCCTCTCTTATTTCTGTCTTTTCTGGAGCAGATATTTCCCTGTATTTGTATTGCAGAGTCTGAGGTTCTAGGGCTTAACCAGGATTCAGTGATGACAAGAGTTTTTGGTTTTTACTCCTGACACCATGCTATTAGTTCATCAATATTGGGTAGAAGGCTGCGTATGTTGCAATAGACACAGGAGAGGCCCTTATTGAAAGTGAAGTTGAAATTTATACTAGGACAGGGCACAGGGTTGGTTTCAATGTAATTTGCCTGAGCAAGAAAAAGAATGAACACAAATTTACACAGAGGCTTCCCCTGGGCTTTCACTGAAATCCTATGTTGAACAGAGGGAGAGGGTGGAGTGTTTTTTAACACTCTTCACCAGCACTCACTCGAAAATGCACAAAGCAGTCCATGATGGATCACTACATTATTTTGCAAGGCAGTTTTCTGTGTATTGGGATGAGTGGGAAAATGGGTTAGTAATGCAAGGCATAATGAAAAAAAAATCATTAATTTTGCTTGGCTATTCATTCGGGCAGTAAGGCAGGTTAGACAAGTGAAGAAACATAGATTGGAAGGTAAAAATAGTATCTCCTCTAAGATGCAAATTAAAGCTGCAGTTGAGTTTATTTTAATTTAAATGATAGAAACGCAAGTCCTTCAGATAATGACAAGATAATGTGTTACATGTTTTACTAATTCAACTAAATAACACATTTAAACTCAACTATATTTGGTCTACTAAAAACAAGTACATTTAATGGCTATGATTTGAAGAAGAAGGTGGTTTCCACAGTTCCTGCAAATAAAATAATGAATAATAACTATTTATAAAATATATTTTATCTTTTAAATGTTAAAATACTTTGATAGCAAAATTCGATGGACAATATAACTCTAAAGGAAAAGCCCCCTTTTTAAAGAGAAACAGGGAAGTGTCTTTCAGCATAAAAGGAAAATGGTAACGGAAAGGTCACTTTGTGTGTTTGTGCCTCTAAATGAAAATGCAGTTCCTTTCATTTAGGAATTATGTCTCCATCTCAACATTGGGATGAAGTCAATCCTGTTTAATCTTAGCCGACTGCTAGAATACCATCTCCTGAAAATGTGTAAGAGTTGCTAAATAAGGTACTTGATATGTGATCTGAACTTTGTGGTCTCTTCCACACAGACATAACTACAAAGGTATATAAACAAACCAATCAATCTTGAGTGTACAGTGATAATTCATTTTAAAACTATTACTATGCCGGTGGATTTAAAAAAGGGTTTTACTTTGGTGATTTCCACAAAAAAGTTTTAGTGCCCAGCTTCTGGACTTTCCATAAATCTCTGTGTAAGATATTAGCTGGGAGTTGTAGTTGTTCAACAACTTGATGGCTATAGTTGACCACTTTACACAAAAGGCTGATTTTATTGCTTGTTTCAAAAACCAGAAACTGGGAGCTGTGATAAGTGGTCTAAATATTATGCAGAGTTCAGACAGCATTGGCTTTATTAGCACAGACTTTAAAAAAGTAAATTAGAATTTTATAAAAAGTTAAAATACAAAGATAGGAAATCAAAGAATACAAATCTATTTGTTGATACTTTTTTTGTGAACTAGGTTTGTTCCTGACCGAATCTTTGCTGATACCCATGTACCAACTCATCTTCAACAATCCTTGGATATTATGGATTATCCTACTGTTCCTCGCTCTAGGTATTCATGGGGGTTTTCCAGTCTGCTATTTACACCCATGGTCTCGATCTTTGGGGGATAACTGGGGTTCTGGTCTGTTGTTAAAACACAGTGCTTATATGCCTCAAGTAATAAAATTTACAATAAAATATTGCACTGAGTGTAACTCAAATTGGTGGGTGTGCAAAAGTGTCACCTCCAGTGGAAACACAGGACACCTGGATTACAGATGGACACTGGTATGCAGATGGACTTGATGCAATCCCTGGAGCAATATCCTCAAAGTGCAAATGCCAAGTAGAGATCCCATGTGGCAATGGACAAATAACAATGTAAAAACAAGTATAAAATTGCATTTCACCCTCTTCAATGCGTGTCATATATTCATTATCAGGAAGATAGGTTCAAGGGCTTACAACTCAGACATACAAAAACACCACATATATAGTGCCATTCCCATTGTCCAAATAAGAAATAAATAAAAACTCTCTAAAAGGCATCACCATAATGCACAAATTTGTATTTTTGAAAATATTGCACAAGTTGCACTTCCGTGTGTTAGTGTATTCCAGCATGAATATATGTCTCCAGAGATCCACGTCATTGTATTTTCATAACTATAATGACCCTTCTTCCCCATAGAGTTACAGTGTGGACAAAAATAATTTTGTAACCAATTTAGATGTTGACTAAGCAACTTTAGTCCGGAAAAATAAGAATTAAATAGATATGCTGAATTTGTACAATTCATTTGAAATAGTTGAATGGCGAAATTGTAGTTGAATTTAGCCATGAAGTAAATCTTAATAAAAGAAAACTTAGACAAAACAGTGTTTTGAGAATTTATAATCAATATAAACTAACAAATAAATAGAAAAAAGGGAGAAAATGATTCAGGATCTTCACTTAAAAATGAATATGAGAAAATATAAAATAAGAAAATAAATAAAAGAAAATATTAATATATGTATATTTTATGAGATACAAAATAAAATGAAAATAAAATAAATAGAAAATGTAAAATGAATAGAAAATAATATAGTGAAATAAGAATGATAATAAAAGTAATTAAAAATAAACAGTAATAAAATATGAAATTTAAAAATATGAAATTAGAAATAAAACTAAAAATGAGAGTGTACATAAAATAAAAATAAACAAATTTAAAAAATATTAAAAATAAAAATAAATAATGAAAAAATGATGTACAAAATAAATAAAAATGAATAAAATAAAAATGAATGAAAAAATAAAATACAAATATATAACCAAAAATAAAAATCCTGAACCATATCACCCCTACCAATGAATACAAAATATACAAGTATAACAATGTAACAATACAAAAATAGAAAAAGTATAAACAATAAAAAGACATAAGACATCTTATAGAAAGCAAACCATATCAAAATCGTGATTGAGTCCTCTGGGTTGCAAAGTTTTTAGATGGTGTATCCAGAAGCCCTCCCTTTGGAAGTGCTTCGGGACAACACCACTCTCTCTCTTATCTGGCATAACATGTTCTAACCCAAAAAAGAAAAAAGGTACAATTTTTCCAATTAAAAAAGGGTATGAATTGCAATTACAATGCACTGGATATTAAATGAATTAAGTTATAATACTTTATAGATGTTAAACCTTTAATTTTTGTTGTAGGTATCTTGGATTACTATTGGTGCTAAAATAATGTTGAAAATCTGAACGCTTTTGAAGGTAACAAGAGGTTAGGAATGATATCTTTTAACACTTCCTCTTGTAATAGTATTGGTCAATATTTATTAAGAATAATCAGAATTATCACATAAATATTTGACAGTTATTGACTCCTCTTTGGATAGATTATATTCCATTTTGGACTCAATACATAGTCCTCAAAAGGACTCAGAATTTAAAGGACAGGCAGCGATGTTGTCTGGAAGCTCTCCCTAAGTCTTCTGGATACACAGTCTAAAAACTGAAATTTTGATATGGTATATTTTCTACAAGATGCTTTATGTCTTTTTAGTGATCTTATACTTTTTCTATTTTTGTATTTTTACATTGTTCTGCTTGTATATTTTGTATTCATTGGTAGCAATATGGTTCAGCATTCCACTTTCTTGTTTTTAGTTATATATTTGTATTTTTATTTTAGTTTTTATTCATTTTTATTTTTTATAATTGTTTCATTTTTTTTCTATTTATTTTTATTCTTTTTTGTTTCCAAGCACCGGCTACATTTTGCTGAATCGCGCTGTGCCCGAACTTGCAGGTTTGGGCAGGCCTCCACTACATCACACATGATGTCGCAAGTTTTTACAATCTTTTGGCAGAGACCAACAGGGTCTGTTAAGATTATGTTCCTGGCTACCGGTGCCCTTGTGATCAGTGGCCAGGAACTAAAAGTGGCATTTTGGTGCTTGTGTCGTCTGGGATGCAAGCACCACCTGTCACAAAGGGGTTAAAATAATTTCCCAGGGAAAAATGTGGGGTTTGCAAACATAATACATTGTTGGTTATTTGTAAACCACGTTAAGGGTCCCTGGGATAGAGCATCTGGAGATCAGTGTGGGCCAGTGCTCCAACAGTACTAATTGCTGTTTAAAATCTAGGCCAGAGCCTGTATACAGCACAGGAGCTCTATAGGTTAGACTGATTAAAGCTAATCTGCGGTGGCTGATAAATTACAGGCAGTGTGTGAAAAGAAGTGTTCAGCCTGCTACATTTAAGAGACAGCATTCTAAAGTCAGCTAGGAGAACTGAGGAACTGAGGAGTGTTTTCTCCACATTTTCCTCTACATTTTGCTATGAAAAGTGAAATATTGGCAAGTGGGTAAGTCAGCCAGTGATAGTTGCTATTGTGTTTATTAAGTGCTCAAGAAAGAGCAAGGTGTTTGTTTTGTTTATTTTCTTGCTTGTTTTTTCACCAAATAAATACTGGAAACTGAGCTGGATGTGTCCATGGCTTCATTTACCCTATAAGACTGTGTTTATTGAACGATCCTTGACAAATCCTGACTTTAACAGGGAAGGTTTGTCACATTTGGTGGAGGATGCGGGCAATCACATAAGTCTTAGGGTAGAAGCCAGTTAAAGCTCAACATGGAGGATGTTAACAAGGCTCTGATCCAGTCCACCTCTGTGTACCAGGAGGCTAACAGGAGAGTTGCAGGGAACAGTGCAGCAATGCAGCAGTTGGTGCTGGCTAAGGCATAATGTGCTAACAGATGTGGGCATTCACATAAGTCTGAGGGTAGAAGCCATTTAAAGCTCAAAATGGAGGCTATTATCAAGGCTCTGATCCAGTCCTCCTCTGTGTACCAGGACGCTAACAGGAGAGTTGCAGGAAACAGTTCAGCCCTGCAGCAATTGGTGCTGGCCCAGGCAGAAAGTGCTAAAATCCTGTCCAAAACACAGATTTTGCCTCCAGTCTTGCAGCAGGAAACTCAGCGTCCTCTCTCTCCAGGTGACGTCCATGCTGTCCTTCCGGTGCCAACAGTCCTCCTTTTAGCTGTTTCCCCGCTATCACTCTGGGGTACTGCATGGCAATTTCCTATTCCTAGACCCCTTAAAGGGATACTGTCCATTTTTACAGAGTGCTCGCTTTTTGCCACAATTTTTCAGGAGGTATGGTCTATGTTTAGGCACTTATAAATAGCCTCATTTGCATTTCCTGCTTGCATGTGATAGTGAGTTTACTCCTTGTTTGGGCTGTCACAGAACATTGGTGATTATTCGCATATTTGTCTCTTGTTACTGACCCAGCTTTCCCTGACCTTGTTTTGCTTCTCTAGTTTTACTGACTCCAACCCAGCATCTCTGATCTCATTTTTTTCTGCTGTTTGATCTCCAGTATCGAACTTGGCTCTCCCTCTGACTTTGATCCTTGTCCGCCTGCCCTGACCTCTGATCCTTCCTTCTACTATGCCTTTGCCTGCCCCTTGTCTGTGCTTCTCCTGCTTCCAGTCATCCTCGTCCATCTAGCATTAAGTACAAGTTCCAATTGTTCCTGTCTCTGAATTCAGCCTCCCTCTGGTTCCTGATTTCCATACTTTCAAGTAAACCTTTTCTCTCAATCAAGCTTTCCGTAAAATTTTGGTTTTGTCAATCACATAAATTCCTTGTATTCTGGTATCCATCGAAGCTGCACAAGCCCCAGGCTGCTCCTATCTTGGGCTCAACCCTTAGGTACATAACAGTGGGGGTGAACACTTCTGAACTGGTTCCAGATACTTGGATTAACTCTTTTGGTGGTTTCTCTATTCTGCACCGTGGGTCCAGACTCCCTATCCTGCTGCAGCATAACACAGATAGAGAGCACTGAGTCCTTGGTGAAACAGATTGCTGTGACACATGCTGAGGTGTTCAAAATAACCCAAGCTATTTCTGAAAAGCTGAGCTGGGACCCTTATGGAAGATACCAAGGACCAAAGGCGATTGGTCAGCCACTACCTTAAAAAGAGGACTGCATCAAATGAGGCATAGCTTCTGGTGGCTACAGCAAATTGAAAACTGAAATCCTGGCACATCAAGGTGTAACCTCTGCAGTACATGCCCAAAGATTCCACTCATGGTCATATTCTCATGACAAAGTTGCACAATCCAAAATGTTTACACTTTCGCACCGATATGGCTACAACCTGAAGTCAATTCAGCTAGACACATTGTGGAAATTCTAGGGATGGAATGCTTTTTGCGTGGTTTACCAGCTGCCCTGCATCAGTGAGTCAGCCAAAGTGATCCCCATACAGCAGACCAACTGATTGCCTTGGTGGAAAGATATGTGGCTGCTGGAAAACTACTATATCCTACTTCACATGAGAACCCCCAAGATTCAATGCACCTGGAACCAAGGGGGCATACAGGCATAATAGGCCTAGTAGTGGACCTAAGTGGGGGTCAGATTATGGTAGCAAGTGTTTCAAGTGTGATGAGGTTGGTCATATAGCTATGGACTGTTCATTGAAGGATAAACCTATGGAATGCAATATGGGTTGAAATGAGGGAGCATATTCATTTTTTTTTTAATTGTGTTGGTTCTGCAATCAATGTACTTTGTTTGTAAATACAACATCTTTCCCTGGAACATTCTTTTCATCTCTTCAGGACAATGGTTTGTTTTGATGTTGATTCTGGACTATAGCTTTTTAGCTACTTTAGCTTTGTGTCAATTTACATAAAAGCACACCCTTGCTTTTTAAATAAATCTACACATATTATATATCGTTTTTTTAAGGACAGATAGGTCTTTCTTTTGCAACCATTTCTTTTAGACTAAACCCATTGTGTAATGTGTAAAATGTAATAAACAGTGGAAAAATGGCAAAAATAAGTATTTGTTATACTTAATTTTTTTCTGGGATGCCGTTTATTTCTAGATAAAAATGTTTCAGTGAGAGAGAGGGAAGATTTTTATAATCAGTGTTCCTACAGCACTGATTGTCATTTACTGAATTTTTTGCATGTATTGCATATTATCAATATGATTGATTTTCACTGTGATCACATAAATAAATTCAAAAAATAATGGTTAATCCTGGTCTGCCAACTGTTAAGGCAACCATGATAAACATAACCCATCTCTCCCCTCAAATTAGGATTGTGATTAGCTTTTTCGGTATTCACATTCCTCACTGCAATGGTTGAGATGGCCTGTCTCAGCTATTGCAGGCTAAGACAGTCCCATTTCTGGGGGTTTAAGACATGCTTCAATCAGAGGCAGTCTGAAACACCCCTCACCCAATTTGCATAGGGTGAGGAGGCGTGATTGACAGGTCAGTAACAATTGCTACTGGCCTGTCACTTTAAGAACGACCATGGGCAGTCCCGGAGGACGTTTTTTATTTTGCTATCCTGGATGGCCTTCACCTGTGGAGCTTCCAGTAAAGACGAAAATAGCGTGAATCACGGCAAAAATGCTGCAATTGTGCTATTTTAAATGCATCCCGTACATGTATGGGCATTGTCGTTAAATAGTTAGCTAGCAAAAAGCATGCTGCTGTTTACCAAAGCAGGCCTGATGTATCTTCCATCAACAATTGTACCACACTACCTCTCACAGTACATATATATATATATTGTTTATATTGTTTTGATTCGTCCAGTAAGTACATTTTTAAGAGGAGACGTAGGTGCTACAGCCAGATAAAAACCTGTTACAGTTTTAAATATAGATATTATCAAACAATGTAAACATACATGGATTATATTATTTATTTTAAAATTGTATAGGTTTCAAGAGAAAATAAAGAAAAGGACTCTGGTTGACAAGAAAATTATGAAATGCAAGTCTTAATGAAAAAAATGCTGGAGGTGAAAAACCGCAAGTCTTCCCACATTACAAGGAACGCTTCTTACGTGCTAAATTTATTATTTTACTTATCAAAAAAGAAACCAAGCATAGCCATTCAGCATATAAATATAAAGTTGCTTAGATCAGCGCAGTGCACAGATTTCCAGATGCGTGGATTGATAGTTTCACAGGGCATCAGTCACAGTTTTGCAGCATTTGCTGATATCAATATAAAAGCTTCATTTTAAAGGATAAATAAGAAGCACTATTATCTGAGATGGGTAAAAAAAAAAAATACATCCTTGTGGTTTGTGGAAATTTTTTATGTGCATTCTGGCTTTTCAATAAAAATCAATTATGCCCTAAATGTGAGCAGTAGTCAACATACTATAGACTATAAATTCAATTTCATACTCAGAAATATGGATTAGTTGAACTTGATGCCCTTGCATTGATTACAAAAAGCAAAACTTGATAAAGTATATAATGGTAAAAAGCTCTCTGACACTCCACATCAAGTTACGGATTTCCCGATTATTTTTGCAAGAAGTTTACAGCCATAGTAATATTCTTCTTGTGAAATATGTATGATGAATAGATACTCCGTATTGCTGAATCATCTATATACATTTATATTTATCTGTTTAATCACGGGCGGGAGACAACAGTGGAATATATATGTGTGGGCATCACTAAACAGAGCAAATGTTGTGTGGGGGCAAATGATAGTTAAACTGATCCCTTCAGCAATGGTATTCTTGTTGATCAGAAAATAATGACCTTATTATTTAGTGACTTTAGTGATTTATAAATAAGTTTGTGTGTTAATTAAAGCAAAAAACTAAACAATACTTATTATGTAAATTATGGTATATTTATTTTAGAATAAAATAACAGAAATGTATCAGACTGTTCTAGATGTAATGTATATATTTTGCACTTTAAAAATAGATTTACCTTTTGTTTTTGTAATTTTATCCTACTCTGGACTTTCATTAGCCAAGTATAAAATGTCTATAGAATAAAATGAGGAATCCCAGGTATTTCTTTAAAGACAAGATTGTTGAACTCAGACCTTCATTCATCGTCAAGGGGTTAAAAAAAAAATGAGGAAACTGTTTCTACAAGCCTGTATTTCATTAACATTTTTCTTCATGCAAGGTGGACATGTTGTATTATGTCGTCCTTTTGCACAGTGGAATTCTGGGATCCGTTATCTCGGCTGAGAGCAACGTTTTTCATGCAATTATAAAGTTGTCACCTCTACAGCTTAATTTAA
The DNA here is from genome assembly GCA_036172795.1 of Pelodytes ibericus. Classification (NCBI taxonomy): domain Eukaryota; kingdom Metazoa; phylum Chordata; class Amphibia; order Anura; family Pelodytidae; genus Pelodytes; species Pelodytes ibericus. The sequence goes on along the minus strand of CM069861.1, from coordinate 108,495,339 downwards.
ATTAACTTGGTTATTACATCGTTGTCCATATTGTTTTTAGATATTATATCCAACGGGTGATTTTTTTTTCTTTATATAAAAATGATAGCAGTGATGCCTGTTGCGTTTTCAGTATATATATGTATGTCTGTAGTTATTTTAATGTGATATGTTAAATTAAATATTCGTTTGTATTATCCAGACATGCACTTGTCCTTCCAATACCCTATTCTCATGTGTATTCTTGTATTACTTTATGTTGAAAGTATATGTGTGGTTGAACACAGTTGAACACAGTATCCATTTCTGACTCCTGTACCCATTCAATTTTCATAATGTGGGTTCCAAATGCACAAGCTTCAAATACCTGTTTTTGATAGGGTCCATCGTTTGGATTACAGTGCTTTGAATTACAGTCCCCAGCGATGGAGATCCTATGGCTCAGGTACTCAGAAACCTCTGAGATAGGGCTCAGCATGTCCCACCATATAAATGTTATGATCTAAGACTTACATTTGTGTATATAAGGCATTTTAGTGCACTTTTTTGTACTTGAGTTCACTGGTAAAAGAGAACTTACAGCAAGGAAATGAAATCAAGAATGAGTAGGTTGGCTGATATTGATAGGTGGATAGATGCCTAAAATGAGAGGGCACTTTTGAGCTTCATTTTGGCTCCCTGCAGAAGATTGGGCAAACAAGTATAAAAATGTTCGCCACCACTGCCCTAGTATAATATCAACTGAATATCTATTGCTCTGAACCCAACTGCAGTCATAAAAAATACATTAGCAAAACCCGGCATTTCATAATTGTTTTTAAGCAAAGTATAAATAATATATTGATTAAATACAAAATATATAATGGGGAAATTATTAGTTTAAACTTAACAGGGTGCTCTAAAATATTGTATTCAGATTTAAAACATTATATTGCTTTTTGTGGCATTTTATGATCCACATAATAATGTGGGTAGGGAAGCATCTTGGAATTATTTACCTGTTTGTTGATATATCTCTTACACTTGAAAACAGCTGTCTCTCACTGTTATAAAACAATGTTATCTCTCACTCTTAAGATGCACAGCTATCTCTCATTGTTCCTATACATCAATATTTCTAAATTAAAACAGCCATGTCTGTCTCACACTGCATAATATTCAACATGTAAGTGTGATTTTGTTTCCCTGTCAGGTTAGTAAAAAAAAAAGATTCTACTAAACGTATTTTGCAGTATACAGAAAGATGAACAGCCTTGGAAAATAGCTGAATCATCTATTTATCAGCATTTCTGTGCTACTCAGCATAAGCATCTATCTAATCTGCATCAACATAGGGCTGTATTCACTAAACAGGGAATTTTAGTTAATGGGCAAAACAATTGCAAACATACTACCATAAAAGATGAGCTGAAAAGTTGAAAATCATTTTTTACAACTGCTAATAATGCTTGATTTGTTTACAGTTCTCTTGTCAATTCACTGCAGTTGACTTTTTATTAATGCATCCTTCTTCTGAATGGTTGTTAGAGTATTTGTGTGTGCCCTTTATTGAGCGTTATGTCGTTCGCTGTGTTCATTTTCTTTTAGGAACATCTCCATTCATAGCTCCTACATAATTTATTTTACTAAACCATTAATTTGAGTGAGTAATAACCAATATACGGTAAAAGCTAGAGTTAAAATATCCTTTCAAATATCCTTTACCTACTCATGAACTACTACTATTTTGTTTCATCACAAAGAAGACATTTCCATTATTAGATCAGACTGATCACATCTGTACAGATGGTCCAGGTTTGAAATTCACCCAAGATCCATCTGCACAAGGAACACAGAAACGTCAGACATATGTCGGCTTTCATTGGCCTCATCAGTGTGGTTAAGGCTATTTTAGCTTTGTCCATCTTCAGTTTTTTCTTGCCATGAGCTACATAGAGGTCCCTAGCTCACTGTACCGACACCGATCTCTTTACTAAAATTCAATTAGTCTCAAGGTGTTCAAGTTAGGAAGTTGAAATTGACTTAATATAAAAATAAATAATAACCACCAAACTCAACAACTTTGAGCTATTTACTAATTTTCCATTTATACCCCCCACCCACGTTGATAAATTACAACTTAGGCTCTGATCTCAAACTCACCTTAAAGTAAAACCAAAAAAAAAAATACTATTCTCTAAAAAAAAGTGAAGGCAGTTTGACTTGGGAGGAAAATTGAACTTTGATATCCTTTTCTACCTTTTGAACTTGCCACCTCATATCCCTTATTAATGGTTGGGTCAGTGTTACATGGTGAGGGCTTGGTCCCATATATTTTATAGTGGGGTAGTAATGGCAGGGCCAGGGGAACTTGACCAGCCCCACTGACTATTAGGTAGAGGCTTTATAACAGAGGGGGCATTGGTTCTTGCCCAGCAAATATTTATTAGGAGGCTGGATGCAATTTTGGCAGCCACTTGTACCAGTTTTTAACTCCTTAGTGACAGAGAGCTATGCTGCATTTGATGTACCTTGAAGACCAGAATTTCATTATTTTTGTCATATGTTTACTGAACTGTGAATTTCTTTCTTTGTGTTCAGTCCAACCACACAAATTGTATATCATTTTTTAAAGGACGGATAGGGCTTTCATTTGCTACTATTATTTTCATCATATGATATAATTTACTATTAAAAAATATATAAAATATGATGAAAATATGCCCTAAGAACACTTTTTCTAACTTTGACCTGATTTTTTTTAAACAATTAGAAATGGTAAATAAAGACCCCATCTATATATTTCTAATATTTGTTTAGAAATACCAAAGTTTCCATGTTTGTCTATGTTTTATTTCAACTAATAGGGCAATAAACAATATTAGTGTTTATTTTGTTTTCTAACCATTTTCTTCTACAGTGACCTTTTAACCCCAACCCTAAATTTACCCCAACCCTAAATTTACCCTAACCCTGCCCCCACCCCTTAATCTAACCCTTGTGCTCACCTGAACCCCCCTGCAACCTTAATTATAACTCTAATTATGACCCTAACCCTAGATCTAGGGTAAGTAGATCAAGGGTTAGCCAAGGGTTAGCTTTTTACATTTATTTATTTACTTTAATTTTTTCTCTTTCTAACTGTAATGTTGCTAACTGCCTCTAGGGGCAGTCAATCAACAGTTTCAGAGTGACGAAAGAGATTTTTTTTTACTTGTCACTGCAACACTTTACTTTACACACTGCCTATGTGTAAAGCGCATACGATCACATTTTCAGTGATCATATGCACCGTTGGGGTGGGGGTGGGGGGCGTTGAAAGCACTATAAGAGGATCCGAAGCAGACTCTGAAAATAACTGCAGGCATGTAGCGTTATGCTAAGGAGCTTAACGCTACATGAAAACTGAGGACGTATATATACGTATCCTCAAGGACCATGCTTTTCAGGACGTATATATACGTCCTTATGCGTTAAGGGGTAAAAGGGGGGCTTATACATTTTTACCATTAAAAAATGGAGGCCATTCATTTCAACAGGAAAAGGTTTTTCCAGACAAAGTCCAACTCAACTGTTTTTTCTTCCCCAATTGGAAATGAATGGGAGGTGAGTTTCATCTCACTTCACTCCATTTTGGCTGTCTTCACCACATCTCACTTGGATTTTAGTTAATAAACTCACCTGTATGTAAGGGACAATTTTTGTGTGTACACAGGTTGTCTCCCTTATCCGAAGATCCATTATTTGAAATTACCCAAAATCAAAAAAACATATTTTTGGATCAGGATCAGTTCAGATAAAGGATGCTCATCTTGCTGGAGCCCCGTTGTGAAGCTATTTGGTTTTTCATTTGCAACAATTTACTATGTATGAATGGTGAGCATTTTTTAATCCATTGTTATACCATGTCTAGTCAGTGGATTGAAAAATACCTTCACGCCAAATGAGGCTGCCAGGAATTATATGTCTTAATATTTTCAACAGTATAATGCCGAGTGCCACAAGGTTAGGATTGTATAAAAGTGATTCCACAAATATGAAAGTGAACTGAGTTTACTGCTTGTTTCCTTCCCAAACAAATCTCAATCCAGTTTAGCATTTTGGGAGTGAAACATGACAGACTAGGGTACAATACTATTGGAACTGCTCATTTGAAACTGTGTAAAGAAAGAAAATTCCCATTCTCCACATTTTCATTGCATTAAATAAAACATGTACTTACTGTGGCAATGTTTTTATTATTGGATAATGATGTTTGCATTTTTAGAAACATTGTAAGTGATAGAACAGAATTTAGTGATAGGGAAGATAGTATTCTACAGCTTTTGTAGCTTATCTTCACATATACAGCTCCCTGGTGGACGCCTATGATAAACATTATTGGAACAATTAGCTACTGCTGACATAGAATCTAGACACAAAGGCAGTGGTGAGCAGCAGAGAGCCAAAATTATGGAGCCAAGATCCATAAAAAGCAACACCAAGCTACACTCTCCATTCAACTGCTGTCATAAAACCCTCCCAGTGCTATGTTTGTATAGCTGGCTTCAATGATATGGCACTAAAATACAAAAGAAGCCGTAGCTCCTTTCTTTGTTTAGCTGAAATTACAAGTCACTGAATTAGTGTGTCATCTTTATTGTGCTATCATGCAGGGAAGGTGAGGAAGGCTTACTGTAATGGATGGAAGGGTTTGATGGCCTATACAACAGGCTCACAGATGGTTGTCTATATAAAACAGTTTGGTTTTCCAGCAGTGCATTGAATGTTTTTCTAGCGATTTCAGTCCTTGCTAAAACAGATGATATTTCAAACAAAAAAATAAAAAATCTGTGAAAGCTTGTCTAAATACTGGAACTTAAGATTGCATGATAAGCGATTTTGTTTAATTAAAGTCAAGCAAGATTCATTCTGAGAATCAGTGGAATAGGTCGGCCAGACTGCTGTTAAACATCTGTAGCTCATTTACATACACTAAAAGTGTATGGATATACATACGCAAATGTTTTATATAGCAAATGTTAGTGCATATTTAGCACATTCTAATTTACTTATTTTACGGCAAACTGTTCCTTTCAGGGGTGTTATATATACATAAATAACAAAGAATATTAAAAACCAGAACACATTCAGTCTTCAGTGTAGTAGTTTAAAAAAGAAAAGATAAATGAATGAGCTTGGCATTAGTGGGCATGAATGACATGTAGGTAAATGTTATCAATACTATGAAGGCCTAGGTATGGGTAGCTAGTTATACAAATAAAGCATCGACAAATAATGTGTTCATTAATTATAACTATTCTTAATAAATTGTATGTACTGCCGCTACTCATAACTGCAAATCAAGACGTCTAGTGAAAAGACTACAGCAAATAATGGAAAATAACAGAGAATTTTAAAACAATACCTATAAATTATTTATAATACCATAGTAGACTATTTTGTTTTGCAGAATAAATGTTTAGTTCAAGTAATAGGGTTTAGAACCAAATAAAGTGCTCTTAAATGAAAGTGCAATTTACATATAAATATATCCTCTGCTTGGAAAACTTTCACTTTGTCCTAAAGTAATCTGCAAAGAAATAGTTGTTTTAGAAATGTACAGCAAGTGTGAGCATTGCTATTGTGTTAGAATACCTTAAGTACATATTCACAATCATCAATAAATTCCTTCTATGTTACATACACAATGATAAAACATATGTGCAATACTCCCTAATATTTATGTTATAAAAAGTGGTATATTCACCAATTAAAAAATAGAAGCCAACATAAAAACAAAGAAGCAAAAGAATTATATACATGGGTCATGTATAAAAGTGGTGCAAATAAAACTGCCACCAGTAAGTTAAAGGTGGGAACCATTTTTTTACACATACTGGCAGTTTAACACCCCCAGATTTAGTGGCACATTAAAAGGACAGCAAAACTGTGCAACTCAGATGGTTGTAGAGTTTTTCGGACACTTTTTATGCAAATAAAATCACAACCCATAAATACAGATCTGAGGCACGTGTCGATAACTGACAACTTTTGAATTATACACTGGCCGGACTCACGCTGAGACACATACGAGGCTAGATACTACAAAGTTCCATTAGGTTTAATTAGGTCATTACTAGCAACTGTGAGGATTTATTTTCGGTGCCCGCAAGATGACCAAACATTGTTACATTTAAGTACTTATAATATACAGTTGTGAGCACTAATCTCAAACTGAGATAAGATTACTTTTTCCCATTCTTACCTGTTTGACATGTAAAACAAGAACCAATTTATCTTTATAAGTACCATACCATCCTTCACACTATATTGCTATTCTAAACATGTTTTTTTATGATGAGATGTAAGTTGCAACCTCTGAAGAAGCTTTAATTAGCAAAATGCATCAGGTTTCTTCCATTTAGATACCTATTTTCTTCTCTACGTCCCCCCAGTTTTTGTTTTATTATTTTATTTTTTTTATTTGTGATTTGCACATTGTATTATAAATCCTGTATTTTTACTAAACACTGTATTATTTTCCTTCCTTTTTACTTATATCAAGATTATTTAGCTATCATATTGTCCTTTCCTCACCAATTAGAGATACCTACCTTTTTTCAATTTACTTCATTATTTATTTTTTGCTTTTCAACTATCTGTTGTCTGTTCTATATATAGCACGGTTACTTTTCATTTTTCACTTCATTTTACATTGGCCACATTGAACCACTTTTTTACATCACCTGACCCCTATTATATTTCACACACTGGATTTTATCCAAACATGTATTTAATACTAATGTAAAAAAAGGTATAGTCATAAATATCTTCCTGGAGCACTATAACGTAATTATGTTAGGATTAATCAATATGTATCCCACGTTTGGCCCATTGATGAAAATGTATCTTTTATGTGACCAGGAACAACTACACACAAGATGAAAACCTACTGCTTGAGATCACAGAAAATGATGATAATCAGTAACTTAAAAATATGCAATGAGGAGGTGTGGATGGGGGCGGTGTGTACCAGTTACTTGACATTAGCCAATTGACACATGTGATATCCTGGAATATGGATGGATCAAAAAACTTAGGCTGGCTAAGTATTGTGAAACATAGATGTAGCCAACATGATCCTTTTATGTTAGTATGGGTGTCCCCAACACAATATAGAAAGCGAAATATCCCAAGCTTCCTGATCTGAAGCCTTATTTCATCTTTGGATCTATCCGTCTAAAGCTTCCCCACTGGATGTGATTTCATGGTTTGTAACAAACTTAAAATTGGACATCTGGGTTAGACATGGGATTAAAACATTGGGAGACCTATTTGTAGCAGACCATATAGTGTCATTCCCTGAACTGCAGGGATTATTCAACCTCCCTGGTACTGAATTGTTTGGCTATATCAGAGTTAGACCCTCCATCTGAACCTGACTGTTGGGATAATTTGTTAACTATAACAACCCATGAGAACTTGTCTTCCAAAAACAGGAAAATGCTATCCAATCTAATACCAGTGGAGAAGACCAAAACAATAAGATCTTGGGAAAGGGACCTGACATTTGTGATTACCAACCAAGAGTGGCTCTCAGCGTGGCGGACCATGAGGAAAGCCATTCACTGCATCAAATTACAAGAACAGTATTTTAAACTGCTACAAAAATGGTACCTCGTCCCGTCTCACCTAGCAAAATATAATATAAATGGTAACAGCCTATCTTGGCGTTACTTAGAAATAAAATTACAGAGACTTTTAAATTAGTGGCTGGGAAAGACGCAGATCTAGCACCGCAGACCGCTTCATTTCATGTCGGTTTTCCAAAGATAAATACCAAAAATATCTATTAATAAACATCTTTAAGGCTATTAAAATATGTATAGCTAGATTGTGGGAAAAAAACATAATTCCTAAGTGACCAGAAATTCGAGCTCAAATATCATTTCAAGCAGGAGCTGAATGGATATTTTATGGGTCTTTTTTTTAATTGAGCACTAATATCTGAGAAGATTTTTTGTAGCTGCACAAATGTTGTTTGCTATGAAGGCCTCTGACTTGGTATCCTGATCTTCCGGTTCTGACCATGCTTGTCCTGACTATTTGCCGCCTGCCTCTATCTTTGCTAGTCTACTGACCATTCAGTACTCCACCTGTATTGTCCTCGATGTGTATTGTCCTCCATCTGTATCATCTGGTTCCTAGATCCATCTCAGACCTCCTCTCATTTAGAATTCATTGTGTGAGGTTCAAAAGATGGCAGCTCAACCAAAGGTGTGTTGCCATTAAGGTGAAATATCCTCACCGCCAGCAGGCATATTCTATTCCGCTGCCCTAGTTGAAGCCGCAGCACAAGTGGAAAACAAATGCCGCTACGCTACCGATTTGTCCGTACGGACAAACAACAAAATAAATTTTAATGAAGGGCATTAAGTAAAATATCCCCTTCCATCCAGTTCCACCCAGGGGAGAGATTCAATTCTGTGAGGTATATTTAAATTCAGTTTTTCACTACTTACTTGGAGAGTGCCTGGTGCCTCCTCTGCATCGCAGATCCTATCCTCAGTATCAGAAAGAGTACACCCAGAATGAGAGAACTGCAGAGGGAACCCACCTGTCAGATGCAGCCATTTTGATTGGAGATTCCCTCAGTTACCTTGAATCCTGGCCTTCTTTGAAAGTTAGTTTCCTGAATTATATATCCAAAGCTATATATATTTTAACTCTATTAACTTAATATATGTCTCAACTATATTCAAGATCTGTTTTATCACAATTACTTAACAATAAAACAATACCAAAAAATTACCATTACCACTACCATTATTTGCTGTGCAGCACTTACTATGTTTGACACACAGTTATAGCTCATGGATCACAAACAGTATAACACTTATATGATGGGTTCTTCTGGGTGGCTATATTGCAATTCAGCATTCCCTGTAGGTACTTTTCTCCAACTGCCCTATTCACTGAGAATAACAAAAATAGCAAATTTGCTTTTATTAACGCACAACTTTATAGGTTCTTCTCTTTTGCTTCTTGCAAAATCCAAATCAGAAACAAATCTGCTTAGAGGCCATATCTGTGAGAAAAACAAAACCTCATCTCACTTTCTCAAATGGAAGTGTGTTTCCAGTGACTGAGATAACAGAAGATGTAACAGATGTTAAAGACTCAGTAGGAGCCCAGGAGTGTGCTGGGATGTCATCACGGTCTCTTCAATATGATACTCTACTGTGAGTTTCACAAGTATGATCTCATACATTACAGAAATAAACTGCAATTTAATAAAAAGACAAATTATAACACACACATGAGGATATTAAACCCTTTTATTACAAGTGTATAGACTCATATTCTAGATTAAGCACATGTTCTGTCCTCTGATTCGTGCAGTAGTGTAGTGATATGATCCTAAAACCATGGTGTTTTTAGAAAGCATCTATTACTTCTTATTCCATTATTCTTTCCCGTATTTGTCTATATACAGGGTTGGTGCAAGGATTTTTGCCACCTTAGGCTAAACCTAATTCTGCTGCCCCATTGGCTTTGTATCCTGACCCCTTTGTTAAAGGGGTCGTACAGTGTTATCCTTGGAAAAACAGGAAACAAGTAGGGTTAAAATGATACCATTTACTGGCTAACTGAGAGTTTGGTTGTACGCGTTCAAGACCAAGGTGTTAGGTCCCTTCCTCAGACATAAATTAGGCTAAAACCAAGTTCCTAATTACAAAACATTGTTAACAGCTTTTAAAAAGGGCAAGGAAAACATAGGGTTTTGAAGCATGTTCTTAGCAGTAAATCAGCCAGTTCTACAGAGATCCAAAAGATAAACAGATAACCACTCCCTTGTTAGGGTGGCCCTAAAATCATTAGACACATGCCAGATTCATGAAGGCGTCAAATGTTTGTAGTTTGAAATAAGTCCACTACAGAAATCCAGGGCTTGTAAAAAGATTATTAATTAGTAAGGTTAAATCTGGAGATAAATGCACTGTCTCTATAAAGACCAGTGATTAAGGTCTTATTAATTTGGCCTCTCATCTTTTTCTCTCCATCTGTGTGCAAAACAACCCCATCAGTACACTGTGTCAAGTTTGACAGAAATGATCTCCAACAGGTGAATCTGTTTTTGTGTGATTGATAGTAGACATGTGCATTCGTTTTTGGACGAATGCATTTTCGTTTTGTTTGAAAATGCTAAGCTAACGAAAGCCGAATGAACGAATGGTTAATAAACGAAAATCATTCGTTCATTCGTCCATTCGTAGTACTATTGGCATTCTATAAGCTAAAATAGATTTATAGAATACAATAGCATAGTACACTGCATTCCATAAACCGACATAATGAATGACTTTCGGTTTATGAAATGCATGTAAGTCTATTGGCATTCTATATACCGACTCTATTTCGGTTTATTGTAATGCCAATACTATAGCACGAATGGACGAATGATTTTCGTTTATATTAAACCATTCGTTCATTCATTCAACTTCTTAGCTTTCTATAAACCGAAACAGAGTCCCCATTCATACATTTTTCATGTAATTTTTTTTTTACATGTAATTCTATGTATTCTATAAACCGAAAGTCTTTAAACCGAACGACCTTCGGTTTATAGACTTTCTGCTTATAGAAAACTTGTAGTACTATTGCCTTTCTATAAACCGAATGAGAGTCCCATTCATAAGAAATTCTTATGAATGGAGTCCCCATTACAAGTAATTCTATGTATTCTATAAACCGAAAGTCTATAAACCGAACGACCTTCGGCTTATAGACTTTCGGCTTATAGAAAACGTGTAGTACTATTGCCTTTCTATGAACCGAACGAGAGCCCCATTCATAAGAATTTCTTATGAATGGGGACTCCATTCATAAGAATTTCTTATGAATGGGACTCTCATTCGGTTTATAGAAAGGCAATACTACTACAAGTTTTCTATAAGCAGAAAGTCTATAAACCGAAGGTCGTTCGGGAATTAAACTGTTTGTACAATGCTTGGCTTGTTTCTCCCACATACATTGCTTTAGGGCACTTTACACACATGATTAAATATACCACATTAGATGATTTGCACGTAAAGCAGCCATTGATTTTGTGGTGGAAATGTGAGTCTGGCATTGGTACTTTATCTGTGCTGTGGATGTGTGCACAGGTCTCACATCTCTTATGTTGACAGGGAGAGGTACTGTTCACCATTTCTCTGTGCAGGGTGTTTCTCACCATCAATTGAAAGTAGTGGGGGATGTTCGAATATTGTCCAGAGTCTTTCATCTGAATGACAAACTACATTTTTATCACTGAGAATCCCAAAAAATTTTACTAAAATGCGGATGCCCTGGTTGATATGCTTTCCCATAAAAGTATCGTAGATGAACTTTAATGTTTAGAATTTACTATAGAAAAGTATTTAAAAAAGCAAATCAAATGGGTGCTGCATTGTGGTACGGGGCAAGTCCTGTGGGTGCAATATTTTGCCATGAACAATACTGAAAGGTGAGCAGAAGAACTGGAATAGTGAATACCATTTTGCCAGGTCAAGATAAGGCATCTGAGAGTCTGTCGTTAGTGCTAACCTCAACCTCCAGCTTGGGTTTTAGTAAATAGACCACATGGACTTAGGTTAGATATACACTGTATGTTTTTCCTTCTGTCGAAGTAGCATTTTCACTGGAGTAAACAGTGGGATCTCGAGGCTGACATTATTTTTGGGATTTTGCAGGACCTCTATATCAGTTGAGCTTATTTAGCACCCCTTTATAGCGTGCTTGTGATTTAGTATGTGCCATTAGTTCTACTTTTACTGCACAATTAGGTGTATGTGTTTCTTGTGTATGTGTACGCTTTTCAGATACAGATCGAATAAAGGCTTTTTATTGAGGAGCACTTTCTCTGTATTATATTTGTAAGTGCAATTGACATCTGGAGATGATTTGAAAAATAAGCTGCATCTGTGTGTGTATTCTGCTGTATCCCCTATTTACATCCAGCCCTATTGTTGTGATTTGTTTAACCCCTTAACGACAGATGACGTGCCAGGCACGTCACGGCAAATCGAGGACTTGCCGACAGCTGACGTGCCTGGCACGTCATGCACTAAACTGAGTAAAGAAAGCGACCAGCGGTCGCTTTCTTTACTCTAACGGTGTTGCTACAATGCCTCTAGGTAGAGGCATTGTGCAACACCCCCCAAAAGTGCAGGGGCGCGCTACGATCACTCCACGGAGTGATCGTAGCAGCCATTTAAAAATGGCTGCGCCGGCTGCACACATGTGCTTAGAAAGCGAACGATCGTTCGCTTTCTAAGCATCTCCGGTGTTGTTAAAGTGCCTCGCCAGCGAGGCACTTAACAACACCGTTCTGCTCCCCAGAGCCGATGGTGGTCGCTCTCCTGAGCGACCCCATCGGCTCAGTAGAAGGGAACGCTGCCTATACAGGCAGCGCTTCCCTTCTAATGGCAAGAGCATCGGAAGTGAAAGTATTTCACTTCCGATGCTCTAGGGGGAGCCAATCGATGCCGGCACAACAGATCTATGTGATCTGTGTGCAGGCATGTATGATAAGTGCTCTGATGAGCACTTATCATACTGTCAAAGGCAATATTAGCAAATATTGCCTTTGACAAGTATTGATCTGCCTCCCTCACCTTACTAGTTATAGTAAGGGAGAGAGACAGATCAGATAAAGTAAAAAAATAAAATAAAATAATAAAACAAATATTTAATAAAATTTTAAACACCAAGGGCTTTTATAAAAGCCATTTAACCCCTTCCCTGCCATTGATCGCTGTGTACGCAGTGATCATACACAGCAGCACATTTTTTGCTGTCTGTGCATTTTTTAGGGGTTAATTTTTTTTACTGTAATTCATTACAGTATAAAAAAAAGCTCTTTTAAGAGAGATTAACCCCTTTCTTGCTGTAGATCACTGCCTAAGCAGAGATCTGACGCAAATGCAGCAATCTTGCTGCAGAAGCATTTTTAATTTTTTTAAAACTTTTTTATTACACCCGTCACGTGTTAATTATACCCGCTAGGGGACTACGTTTAACGTAATTTTTTTTTTAAATAAGAGCTATTAACCCCTTCCTTGCCGTATATCACTTCCTAAGCAGCACATATGGTCACTGCCTAAGCAGTGCATATGGTCACTGCCTAAGCAGCGCATATGGAGCAATCTAGTCGCAGAAGGATTTTTTTTTTGCTATCAGCATTTTTTTTGTCAGACTCGCTAGGGGTTAATTATACCCACTAGGGGATTACCTGTATTCCTTTTGAAGCTGTCTGAACACGTGTATAGCGATCAGTAACAGCCGATCAGTGGCAAAGGTGGTTTGGTGATTTCTCAGATGAGCATCACCATTCGTCTGGTTCGATCAATATTGGTAAATATTGTTCTGACCCATATGGATCTGCCTCCCTCTCCTCACTTGAGTTTTAGTGAGGGAAAGAGACAGATCTGTATAACATAATTTTTTAATTGTAATAAATTAAATAAAATGTTAAAAAAATTGTGAGTCCCAAGGGCTTTTATAAAAGCCATACCCTTTGTATAGTGTAGTGTATTAACCCCTTCCCTGCCACTGATCACTGCACAGCAGAAATTTTTTTCTTGTCTGTGCATTTTTAGGGGTTAATTTTTTTGTACAGTACTACAAAGGCTCTTATAAGAGCTATTAACCCCTTCCTTGCTCTACATGTTCAAATTCCAAGTTTGAAAATCAAAAAGCGCACCTCTCAAATGTAGCCTTTCAACACCCAACAAAGCTGACAAAGCTATGCATGGGTGGTATCCCTGTGCTCGGGAGATGTTGCTGAACATATATTGTGGTATTGTTTGTCAGTGACACATACCGAAATATGTGAATTTGTGTCTAAAGTACAATGTATGTGGGAAAAAATACACAATAAAATGACTACCACAAACTTTGACAAAGGCTGGTGGTAGAATTGGTGCATGGAAAGTGTTAAAATAACACCATTTAAAATAGCCTAGGGTGTCTACTTTTACAAAATATATACTTTTTGGGGTAAAATACACTGTCCTACTTTAAAAAAAAGTCCCAAATGAAAGATGGGCTCAGGCTGGCTACACGTCAATATTCCAAGTTGAAAATGCGCACCTTCACAATGTGGCCCTTTTAGCCCCCAAACAACCCAACAAACCTATGCATGGGTGGTATCCCTGTACTCAAGAGATGTTGCTGAACACTTATTGGGGTGTTATTTGGCAGTGACACATACCAAAATCTGTAAATTCATGTCTGAAGTACAAGGTTTGTGAAAAAAAAAACACAAAAAAATGACTACCACAAACTTTGACAAAGGCTGGTGGTAGAATTAGTGCATGGAAAGTGTAAAAATACCACCATTTGAGATAGCCTAGGGTGTCTACTTTAAAAAAATATATGGGTTGATGTGGTAAAATACACTGGCTGGTTTCAAATATGTCCCAAATGGGACATGGGTGCAGGCTGTCTGCATGTCAAAATTTCAAATTGGAAAACCAAAAACTTCACCTCCCAAATTTGGCCTTTTACCCCCCAAACAATCCAACAAACCTATGCATGGGGGGTATCCCTGTACTCAAGAGATGTTTCTGAACACTTATTGGGGTGTTATTTGGCAGTGACACATACCAAAATCTGTAAATTTATGTCTGAAGTACAAGGTTTGTGAAAAAAAAACACAAAAAAATTACTACCACAAACTTTGACAAAGGCTGGTGGTAGAAATAGTGCATGGAAAGTGTTAAAATACCACCATTTGAGATAGCCTAGGGTGTCTACTTTTAAAAAATATATGGGTTGATGGGGTAAAATACACTGGCTGGTTTCAAATATGTCCCAAATGGGACATGGGTGCAGGCTGTCTGCATGTAAAAATTTCAAGTTGGAAAACAAAAAACTGCACCTCACAAATTTGGCATTTTAGCCCCCAAACAACCCAACAAACCTATGCATGGGTGGTATCCCTGTACTCAGGAGAAATAGTAGAATCTATTTAGCATGTTTTTTCGTTCGCTATTGTCGATGAGGAGAAGTTGTTTCAAATAAAAACAAAGAAATTTGTGTATTTTTTTTTTTTTTACCATATTTTATTATTTTTTTTTAATAATATGATAAGATATGATCAAAAATATGGCATCCATAGAAAGCCCTTTTTGTCCCGATAAAAACAATATATAATATGTGTGGGTACAGCAAATGACGAAGAAGAAAATTACTGCTAAACACAAACAGCACAGAAATGTTAAAATAGCCATTGTCCAGAAAGGACAAAAATGTTTCAAAGGCTCTGTCCTTAAGGGGTTAAAAAGCTACCATGTTTATTTGGTTAAACATAAAAACATGATATTTCCCTTATAACTAAGCCAGATGTGTATGACACTAATTGTAATTATTCTAAATATAAACTAAAACTAGATAACAAAATTAAATAGTGCTGTTTTTTTTTTATACACTTATGTCATTTTGTAATGAGTTGTGCATTTTTTTTATTCCAATACAGATAATAGACTTAAGTCTTTTTAAAACAAGCATATCATGAATGCTTCAGTTTTACAAAGATAATATTCTAAATCCTACATGCTTTAAGACGTTTCAGGGACGGTAATTCTCTTGAGGCAATTGATTTTGGATTAGGCCAAAAGATAGATTTCTATTGATTGAGGTGAAACTGACCTTAGATATAAATTTCTCAGCAGTTCAACACGCAACAGTCTTCGATAGAAATTGCAAATCAGATAGGTCTGTAAAAAAGACCATTATTTTTGTAGTCCTAAAAGAGAGAAATAAAAATCTAACGACCTATAGGGAGAGACAAATGAAAATAAGGGAAAAGAAAGAAAGATAACTGAGGTTACAAATTGTAAACACTATACCATTATTAAGTCAGATTTGGATTGAATATTTTATTTGTTAAAGGTACAGTGACTCAGGAACTGCATAATTAAAACATGGTATTAATTATATTTAAATAGTTGAATAGGAAGTTGTATATTTTTTGTTTCTAAAACTGGATTTCAATTCTATATTAATTCCACTATCTGGCCCTGCTGGTAGATATCATAAAAATCTAAAATAATATAGCATTCTACAACTCCTGAATACACAAGAAGAAAAAAATAGAATAATATCATATCATGAATTGTACAGTATTTATTAGAGACATGCATAAACAAGAATAACTAAAAACATACAAAACGATGACCATTATGCTAATAATTTAAATTCTGAAAACACCAGTTCAAACTACAATACTAACCCAGCACTGAAAGTGGATATGAACAAAGCTGAATTGAAGCTATTCTTCTGCATGTCCTAGCATCCCCAATGTAGATGTCTTAAAGTGGACTTGTCATTCACAAAAGTAACAGTGCAAATAAGTTTATACAACTAAACACTGGCAGCTCCAATAAGTGTGTTTCATCCAACAAACGTGATAAAGGTGACACATATGGGTCTATTCACGAAAATCAGAATTTGGACATAGTCAAACTTGGGGGCTGGATTTGACATAGTCTCAAAAGGAAAGTTGATGTCCAAAGACAAATTTTAGTGAATAGAACCATGTATGTTTTTCCAGTAATAGCCAGTAAATGTATAGATTATATGATCTTCTTCACTGTCTTGAGTGTGCACTTGCCCTTCAACAATATTCAGTGGCCAAATATAGAAAACGTACTGCACAAAGTTCTTGGTTTGCGTGCTGAACATCCCCAAAGTATAGCCATAGGCATTTCAATGACATGCAGAGACATGCTTCAGCTTTCCATGCAGAGAGATCTATAATTTATATTCAAGTTCAGTTTCAGCTCTCTGTATAGAAATCCCTCTGTAAGGCATGTTGGCCTCTCTCTGCATGGAATATACATGCATATATACACAACACCACTTTAAGACACTGGTGGGCCCTGGGCAATGTTCTCTGAGGTGGGTTCCTTGCTATAGTAATCCCATTGATATATAGAAAAAAATCAACTGAAAAAAAAACCTCCACTATCCCAAGCTACACTGAACTCCCATTAAGGTTGAGCAAGCAGCATTGGTAGCTGATTATTATAGGAATAGTAGTTAACTGTGGATGGGGCTGAGGGGTGAGGTTGGGTCTTCACTAAGTGATCTAATCACTAAAAGGTGAGCTGCAGGTGTGAGGTAAGATGATTTAAGTTGAGGTGAGATGAATCTCACCTCAACCAATGTGACTATATATTATGCAGGGATAAACCTGGTGAGTTTCCCACATTAAGCAAACTTCCCAGGATTGTCCCTGTGCAATGGATAGCTAAATTGGTGAGATTAACTGTTCATCTCTCCTCAACTCACCTCATCTCCCTTCAACTCACATGCAATTAAGCTTTTACTGAATAGCCCATAAGTCTAAAGTAGAAACACTAACTTTTTTGTTGACGACATCTACAATAATATTCAGCCAGTCATAATACTAGTTGAACCTCATGGGAATTGTTGTTACAAACTGGAGTTGTGAGGGACTACACTACACACTTTTGTGTTGTTGACTGTATCTCCCTTTATATATAAACCATCCATTACTGGCTGAACATCATAGGAATTTTAGATTTGTGTAGTTGTGGCTAATCGTTACCACCCCAGTTATTGTAAACTAAAGGTCTCATGGTGCTCAGGTACATGCCTGTTAGCTACTTCTACCATGGTCATGTACTTTTTCCTGTTAATTGGTAACTAACATATGCTTCCCAACTCTCCTGTGGGGAGGAGGTAACAATATTTTGTGGTGGAAGAGGAAAACAGTGTGAGGAGGATATTTACCCCCCCCCACCCCCGGAAAAAAATCCTGTGGACGCCCATGGCCCTTGGCAAATTACATGGAATTAGGCAACCCTGCATACATGTGGTGGTAAACTATATAGCCAATCTGTACATGAAACAGAGTTCTCTTAAAGGATTTTTGTGCAACCAGACATCAGCTCAACCTGTCTTATGGGAAATATTCACTAAACCTGCAAAAAAATATGCATTAATAACTTCTCCAACCTGTCTGTTCTTCCAACTTAGCTAATACCGGTTTCTTGTGGCAAATAGCCCCCATGGTATGCCTATAAAATGCTGAGACAAAATAGAGGAGGATTATATCAGTATAATAGAATTACGGGTTTGAGAACTGCCAGCCTAGAGTATATAGTAGATACAGGTGCAAAGCAATGGACTGCTTATATTCTCTCTCCTAAGGGGCATATATATGGGAAAACAAAATGTAACAAATAAGCAGACATGGACACTGATAGTAGAAAATAAAGTATATTTATTTGTAAATGTAGTAATGTAACGACAAACACAGTAGGTATGGGTCGGAGAAATATAACAGTATAAATAGTGATACTGTAAAAATAGAACAAAAAGATAAATAAAGAAAAAAAGAAAAAACAGGAGGCTACAGAGAGCTATGTAGGCAGAGTGTATGAGCAGCAAAAGAAAAAATAGTAAAAAAGTAGTAAATAGTAGAACAATGCCGAAAAATAGAAAAAATGGAAAAAAGCACAAAAACAGAGCAAAAAGAATAAAGAAATGGAAAATAAAAAATAATAAGATGAAGTGGTAACAGAGGGCTCAAAAAAATAGCAAATAATGCAGTATAAGTCTGATAAATGGCCAACCACTATAAGAAAAAACATATAATATCAAAGAAAGAGAGAGTAATGTGGGAAAGTGTCCACAGGTAAACCTCCTGCAAACAATAGATCAAAGGACCTGCATCAAAGGTGGTATAGGAAAAAACAGCAACAAGGATAAACAATTGTGGAAAAAACTGAAAAAATTTCCCAAACAAGGGGTTATAAACAAAATTTATAGCAGACAAAAAGTAACCACAATTGGAAAAATAATAATAGTAAGTGGGTAGTCCATAGTCCAACGGGGCGACGCGCTCGGAGAGTGTCTGTCAGGGCCTTTACCAGGTCAGGTAGGAGTTCAAGTGCAGGGACAGTGGAAGTGTCTGGTTGCATGTTAAATATAGTGCAAAGGGAGAACAGATAAATAAACAGAGCTAGGTATCGGAATAAAGACTGAAGGAGAGACAAGAGGGAATTTAGCAAAGAACTGCAGAATAGGAAAAGGGTATGAGTAGGAACTGCAGTAAGAACAAAGAGCTATAGTAGGGACTGTAGACAAAGCAAAGGTAGGGGTGGAGAGAGCTAAACAAGGGAAGAGGCCAGAGGCAAGGGTTACTAAGCAGGAACACCCTGGAGAGGGTGACTAAGCAGGAACACCCTGGAGAGGGTGACTAAGCAGGAACACCCTGGAGAGGGTGACTAAGCAGGAACACCCTGGAGAGGGTGACTAAGCAGGTACACCCTGGAGAGGGTGACTAAGCAGGTACACCCTGGAGAGGGTGACTAAGCAGGTACACCCTGGTGAGGGTGACTAAGCAGGTACACCCTGGAGAGGGTGACTAAGCAGGTACACCCTGGAGAGGGTGACTCAGCAGGTACACCCTGGAGAGGGTGACTAAGCAAGTACACCCTGGAGAGGGTGACTAAGCAAGTACACCCTGGAGAGGGTGACTAAGCAGGTACACCCTGGAGAGGGTGACTAAGCAGGTACACCCTGGAGAGGGTGACTAAGCAGGAACACCCTGGAGAGGGTGACTAAGCAGGAACACCCTAGAGAGGGTGAGAAATGAGAAGGGTAGCTTAAAGGGAATAACTTAGCTGAAGAGATCTTGATGTACTCAGAGGGTCTCAGGAGATGCTGAAAATCATATACTGAGATGGTTGAGCCACTCAGGGTCAGATTCCCAGTTCCTGGACAAGGTCACAATACAAATGGGCTTTAAGGAGAGTATCAGGAACAGAAGCAGCAGCTCTCAGAAATCAGGCCTCCAACTTCAATGCAAAAGCACTGTTTGCCAGAAACTGCAGCTATTTAACCTGGGTGTGAGCAAAAGGTAACGAGCCCACCTGACACCAAACAGAGGGAAAGGAATACAAGCAAAATAAGGTAGGGAGATCTCTAGAGGATGCAGGAGGTATATAAGCACATCAATAATGACTTTTAAATGCATGAGTCAGAAGGTCAGTGTTGAACCCTGACAGTGTCTCCTCCAAGGGCCCTTGAAGGAGACACTCTCCGAGCGCGTCGCCCCGTGCCTGTACAAATCCTCAGCTGTTATACCCCAGGACTACCCCTGCATCTATAAGGGTTTTTTTGGTATTAGTGGACTTATGGACTACCCACTTACTATTATTATTTTTCCAATTGTGGTTACTTTTTGTCTGCTATAAATTTTGTTTATATCATTTACAAATAATTATATCAGTATAAGACTGTAACAATGGTTTAATTGAGTGTGCGGCATATAGATCTAATATAAGTACTTTTATGAACTTCTAAAAAATATGTATTTAAATGCTTGGATAATCCTCACTGTAGCTTTAGCAAAAGGGTCTGAAAAAAATTGATACAGCAAATTAATTAATGAGAAAGATGGCTCATAAAAATGCTAAAAACATAATTAGATGTAATTATGTTCGGTAAATACAATTAAACATACTCGGACTTCATCATCAATGTAGGACTTGATACTCAAGGAAAGCAATGCAGGTTGAGTATCCCTAATCCCAAATTCATTATCTAAAAGGATCAGTTATCTAAATTGTGGGGGGAGGATTTTGACACAAGTTGCACATTCCACACACACCTGTCTGAACGCAATCACAGAATCCAAGCATATAACAGTTTATTCAGTGTCCAGTCCTCTTAAGCTGCAATATAGCCTTCCCATGCATGCTTAGATTCCCCCACCCCCACAAAGGGTAATACAATGGCATGTGTGCAGGCCTGATGCATCAACGGCAGGTTCCCAATAATGCCTCACATCACAGCTACATCACAGTAAAAGTGATTTATTTGCTCTATACATTATTTGCATTGATGCTACTGTATTTCATGAGTGCTGAGGGGCTTTAATATATCTTATTGGTGAAAATGATCCATTATTCAAAATAATCCCTTAACCAAAATACTTCTGGTCCCAAGCTAAGGGATACCTCAACCATACAAATTTGTAACAGACCACTTAGCAGCTGGATAATTAATTAAACAGTTAAATATAAAGATTATACGACAGATTGAATGTAAGCATAGGATGTAGCTAGACATAACTCTGTTAATGCCAAATGGGATTCCTCACCCTTTTGAAATCAAGATATCAAATTCACTGACAGCAACAAACAAAAAAATGGGGAATAGATTTCTGACCTTGTTTTTCAGAAACATGTGTTTTGCTATTCACTTCAGTCTGATGAATATCTGTAATTTTTAGATATAATAAATCTGTACAGAGTATTATATCAAATAATAAAACATATATTTCCTAAATGCAGGTACTGAATGTAACTTTGAGCCAAGTAGTAAAGAATTCAGTCTGTCTATATTTTCAATATCTCACTGTGTATTAGAAATAGCTGAGGCACAGTCAGACATCAGTTAGCGTATTAACTCTAAGAATATTACAGGTTTTTACATGGGGAAAAAAAACAAATATTTTCAATAAATGAGCATGCTTCCTTATTTAAGAAAGATGATACCTAGTACGTTCCAAGTTCAGTTCTAACCAGAAATGCGAAGAAACCTAGGTGAGATTCAGACTTATGCAATGTTTATATTAAGTTTTACATATTTTTACATTTTTAATATTAATATTACATTCTGCTTTTTTATATGGTTACTACTTCCTGAATATAGTAAATGTTTTCAACAATTTTTAAATTAACTTATACATGAAGGATTTGCTTAACACATCTAATTAATAATTCCAAAGCAATTCACACCTCTCATTCTGCTTGTCCTTTTAGATCTTATTTATTGTGCTGCTGACATCTTCTATTATATTTGTCTTTACTCATTCTCAGTGTAAGTTAGAATGGACTTCACACAATATGTTCAAATCACAGTTATTTTGTGACATTAGGTCCAACACACAGCTGTTTTATGTATTCTTATTACCAAATATAAGACCATCAATTGTTCAATATGAATCATCTTAGAAGAATAAAAATGACTAAATAGTTATTTTTTTCCCCATAGATAAATTAGTAAACCTGGCAGAAAAACTGAAATGTATGATGCTCGATTCTGTTAATTAGCAAACCAAGGTCAAGTCCAATGGAACAATTTCAGGTTATTTTGAAAATTTTCTTGCAATTTTTCTTGCAAAGCTTTGCTCGACGGACACTGCCAGAAATATATATAAGTGATGCAGAAACTAAGCGTGGATAAATTCAGTGGTTAGTGTTTTCAGTGTAGTTATATAACTTAAACCTGGTTAAATTTTCCAACCTTCTACATTGTGAAGATTATGAAACACCAGCTCAAATAAATACATTTAAAACATTTTTAAAAAATCAAAGATAAAAGGTGTAGGGAAGAAAATAATTCTAAATTTAATTTTCTCTTAAATAATCTGTATCGGATTGTGATAAATGAATGTATTATGTAATCAGAGCAATTATATTTGAAGTAGACATTGCACAAATAAGATCATCTTCCAAAATAAGAGAATAATAAAGGATATAAAAATAATTTGTGTATGATAGGTAAATGAAGATTAGGGTTGCTTGAGTTTATCAGGCCTAGGACAACACAAAACTTAAATACATCACTGCGTACCTGGTACATCCATTGTCACGAACGGGTTAGTGTTCTGACATCAAAGTGGCCCTAAGAGTCAAACCCTGAGGTTTTATTGTTTCCCCCCAAAAAAACTCCTCTATTCTAGTGAAATTTTAAAGTACCGTATTTGCTCGATTATAAAACTTTTTTTCAGAAAAAATCGAGGTCGTCTTATAATCTGACCTCAAATTGAGGTCAGACTATAAGACTGGGATCCAGGTCCCCCACAGAGCTGCAGGGGACCTGGATCCCCCTCTCTAACAGCAGGTGGATGTCTGCGCGATGAGCGCAGACTCCCCCTGCTGCCGCCCGGCACGACCGCCGGGACTTCTATGATGATCGTCTTATAATCGAGCAAATACGGTATATTAAATGCTATTGTTTATTTATTTTTTTGTTTCATTTTTCTTTGGAAATAAAATTTCTTCACAAAGTTATTCACAAATGTACAGGTTAAAATGTCCTTTTGGTTCTCTAAAATATGTTAGTGACCTGAACGTAACATTTTGGAACATTAAATAAATGACATTGCTATAAGCTGCAACCGCTAGTATGTTAGCAATAGAAATCCATTGATTGACCAAACAGTGTAAAATCAATATAATTTGAAGAGAACATATTTACTAATGCTTTGTGATTGTATAGGTCTGATTTATCAAACAGCAGGTTTAAGTCACTATTTTAATTATTTAGGTCATGAAATAAAATACTTTAACAGTCAATTTAATATCTGCTAGAGCTTGAACTAACATTTTTACCTTGGTTAACTAGTATATTTTAATGGAAATTGACCATGCATACTATAAGTAGCAACTGGAAAGATAAGGCCCAAGACCTGACCTCTTTGTATTAATGTTTACCCAATATGTGTTAGAAGTATTATCTTATCTGCTTTATTTTAGCTAAATTATTGATGATTCCTGATGATTTTCCTTTTGTAGTCTATAAAGTTTTTCTTTTTTCCTTGTTTCTATATTTACATTGTTTTGGGTGGCCAATCATGTTGGTCTTTGGAGTTCTGTGGACATCTCTCTTTCAGTTCAATGGATGAAGCATGATTGCATTTTTAACATTAATATTTTTTAAAGTTTTGAATGTTTAATTGTATGTCAAGTACTTTTAACTCTACAGGTATATTTTTAATAGTAACTTTTGTCAATTTCCAACAAATTTTCAGACTAGTGACATAATTACTTCACTGGATAATTAAAAATATAATAATTGATACAATTAAAGTGGACCACCATTTAAAGACAAATGTTCTTACCATAGTAAACCATAGCTAAAGTTGTTTCTTTAGTAAACAAATGTATTAAACATAACTTGACACAGACACTCTATCCAAAGCCAAATGTAGTAAATGTGTTCAAACATACCATAAATATACTTTACTTCAGGAGACTATCGTTTAGTCAAAAAGTGCATATTGCAAACTTTGTACACCCTTGTATCCTTTATGCTAGGAACTAACCCTTGGTAAATTATTAAAATTACACAAAGAATTATTTTTTTTTACAGAACTTACATCATTCTTTATTTCTTAGATTCATTTTGGAGGGAAAGGCTTCTTTGCGTGGATTGTCCTAAATTCACTTTAGGTTCTATACCCGGTATGTTTTTCTATTTGCCTGTCAAAGAATGCATCTTTTCCTGAAATTTATTACTGAAGTCTCTCTAGTAGAACTATCCATTGAAGCCTTACAGAAAGCTCATACATGATTTAGGAAGCTAACAACACTGAAAGAAATAGGTCAGGTAAAAAGAAAAAAAAACCAACAACAACAAAAAAAACAAATGTAAGCTACCTTAACTTACTTATGCAAGATTATGCATAATTTAGCTCACTGCTGAATATGCAATTGGAAAATAATTGTTTACCAAAATATTTACTCCTTGTTTGTACCTGTGTTTTATTGCGATAAGGTGATTTTTCAGTCCTTGCTAATCACTTTGAATTACAGGGAAAACTAAATCACAATGCCTTTGATTGAGTTGATAGGTTCTTTGTATTGTTTTCTTCCTTTCTTTTTTCTTCTTTTTTTTTGTGTTGCAGAAAAGAAATCCTATGTTAATAACACCAATTAAGCAATGGAAAAAATTCACATACTTGATACCTAAAACAACATGCAGTTCTGTGGAGACATAAGGCCAAATCTAAAGTATAATTTAATAAAACACATGGATACTTATTATTTATTTATGTGTATTTTGCCTCTTGTACAGCACTCTTATGAAAAAAATAAAATATTGCAAATCTATGTAACACAAAAATTTAATAAAATAGAGAGATGAGGTCAGATGAGTGGTGAGTTGGTTCCAGAAAGGGAAAATGGAGGATATAGCATGGGATGAGCTTTTGGGAGTTGCGAAAACCTGTGAGTGAAGTGGCTACTTGAATGTGGGGATAGGGGTTTTTGTTTACAGCAGTAAGGGGATAAAATAAAATAAGGTGCTAGGCTTATGCTGGTAAGGTGGTTCACTGGGCATTATCAGCATTGCAGGTTTGATTCTTAGCCATTGTAAAGCCAGTGAGGGTGCATAATACATGTAATAAAACACATTTAATGATTGCTGGTTCTTACATGTTAAATCAACTTTATATATGCAAAAAAGGAAAGACATAGCAACAAAATAGTGTAGTATTTCTATATATTTAGATTTGACCTTTGTATGTTGTCCCCCTTGAAATATACTAAAACAGTAGTTTTGAATATATTTAGTACAATAGATTTAGAAATCGTCATGGAGGACTGATCAGTTCTTTTATATCAGTAATTCCCAAGGTCAAGTAAATATAGTGGTGTGTTGGAGAGGTAAAAAGCACAGGGCAGGTTCCAGATATTAGTTAAAAAAACATCTAATTGTGAAATCATCTGTCTGCTTACATTTGTGAAAAATTATTCTCTGCTTCATTGGTATATTGTATGTGTGAGTTGCTCCACTATTATTAGTTTTGGGCACCGAAATTGTGCCTCCAAATTGTGGACATATTTGGATCTTAACGGTGGTGATTAAGAAATCATAGCTGATTCCACACTGATATCTCCCGACAACAAAATCAACCAAAGTGCACCAAAAAGCAGTGGTAGTGTCAGTCCTCCCACAGATTACTATGAGGAGTACTTCGACTTATTTCGGGCCTATTTCAGGAGGACCGTATTGTTATGAATATTCGTCCCATAGATGTTAATGGGAGGACTTTGGCAATATAGCTAAAATAGCAAAAGTCCTTCTTAAATGGTCCGAAGTGTAATAAAATTAAAACATTAAAACACACGATACATTGAATTAATAATAAGTAAAAAGTAAATAAATGTAAAAGTAAATAAACATAAAATAAATTAGAATAATTTTTTAATAACCCCTTAGTGACATGACTTTTTTGGCTTGGTGACATGGGCTGTTTTAACATTTCTGAGGTGTTTTTGTTTTGCTGTAATTTATTTCTGTCTCATTAAGTGTACCCACACAAACTATATATCGTTTTTATCGTTATAAGAAGGGCTTTCTTTTGATACCATTATTTTGATAATAGCTTATAATTTAATGTAAAAAAAATAATAAAATATGGCAAAAAACATTTAAAAAAAATTTTTTTTAGGACTTTTATTTGAAAAATCGTATACTCATGTACAAGAGACAACAAAAAAACACTGCTAAATAGTTTCTAACATATGTCCTGAGTTCAGAAATAACCAATGTTTTATGTTTTTGTGCTTTTTTATTCATTTTACAGGGCCAGAACTATAAGTAGTGCAAAGCTATTTTAAAATCCTTTTTATCAAAATTAGCGATAGTGACATTGTAACACTGATTTCTGTACTAAATCCATGAATGACCCCAACATGTACATATTTTTGAAAACTAGACCACTCAGGGCATTTAACTTGGGGTATTTTGACACATTTCATGTAGCCATTTTAACAACAATCTTTGCCAAAGTTTGCAGCAAAAAACCTTTTTTAACATTTTTCACATAGATTGCAATTTAGGTAAACATTACCTTAAAATGTGAAGGGGAATTTCCAAATAACACCTCAATATGTGTTCAGCAACATCTCCTGAGTACAGTGATACCACCCATGCATAGGTTTGTTGGTTTGTTTTGGGGATAAAAGGCCACATTTAGGGGGTGCGCATTTTGGTTTTCCAACTTGGAATTCTGACATGCAGAAAACTTGTGCCCATGTCCCATTTGGGACATTTTTGAAGCCAGAAAGTGTATTCTACCCCACAAAGCCATATATATTTTTAAACTAGACACCCTAGGGTATTTCAAATGGTAGTATTTTAACACTTTCCATGCACTAATTATACTACCAGCCTATGTCAATGTTTTGGGTAGTAATTTTTTTTCACAATTGTACTTTGGGCATGAATTCACAGATCCTGTTATATGTCAGTGCCAAACAACACCTCAATATGTGTTCAGCAACATCTCCTGAGCAGGGCCGTCTTTAACGCGGGGCAAACGGGGCAGCTGCCCTAGGCCCATTTACTCCTGGGGGGCCCCAAGGCAGCTGTCCCGTGGGCCCCTAGCCCCTGCTGCCGCGTTCACAGCGCATTGCGCTTGTGAACGCTTTTTTCCGGCAAGCCGCATCCGATGGATGCGACGGCCGAAAAAAAAAAAAAAAAAAACTGACGCCGGATGTGACGTCGCGTCACATCCGGTTTCTGTTTCCCTCCTCCGTGCAAGAGGGAAGACTGCACGGAGGAGACATCCGGCGGGGGACACGGAGCAGCTTCATGTAAGTACGGGGGGGGGGGGCTGGCTGGCACAATATTCCTGGTATCTGACTGGCACTATATTACTGGGTATCTGATTGGCACAATATTACTGGGCACCTGATTGGCACTATATTACTGGGTATCTGATTGACACTATATTACTTGGCATCTGATTGGCACTATATTACTGGGCATATGATTGGCACTATATTACTGGGTATCTGATTGGCACTATATTACTGGGTATCTGACTGGCACTATATTACTTGGCATCTGATTGGCACTATATTACTGGGCATCTGATTGGCACTATATTACTGGGCATCTGATTGGCACTATATTACTGGGTATCTGATTGGCACTATATTACTGGGCATCTGATTGGCACTATATTACTGGGTATCTGATTGGCACTATATTACTGGGTATCTGATTGGCACTATATTACTTGGCATCTGACTGGCACTATATTACTGGGCATCTGATTGGCACTATATTACTGGGCATCTGATTGGCACTATATTACTGGGTATCTGATTGGCACTATATTACTTGGCATCTGATTGGCACTATATTACTGGGCATCTGACTGGCACAATATTACTGGGCTCTGGCTGGCACAATATTACTGGGCTCTGACTGGCACAATACTGGGCTCTGGCTGGCACAATATTACAGGCATCTGACTGGCATAATATTACAGGCATCTGACTGGCACAATATTACAGGCATCTGACTGGCACAATATTCCTGGCCTCTGACTGCACACTATAACAGGCATCTGACTGGCATAATATTACAGGCATCTGACTGGCATTATATTACAGGCATCTGGCTGGCACTATATTACTGGGCATCTGGCTGGCACAATATTACTGGGCATCTGGCTGGTACAATATTACTGGGCATCTGGCTGGCACAATATTACTGGCCTCTGACTGCACACTATTACAGGCATCTGACTGGCATAATATTACAGGCATCTGACAGGCACCATATTCCTGGGCTCTGACAGGCACAATATTCCTGGGCTCTGACTGGCACACTATTACAAGCATCTGACTGGCATAATATTACAGGCATCTGACTGGCATAATATTACAGGCATCTGACTGGCACAATATTCCAGGCATCTGACTGGCACAATATTCCTGGCCTCTGACTGCACACTATTACAGGCATCTGACTGGCATAATATTACAGGCATCTGACAGGCACCATATTCCTGGGCTCTGACAGGCACAATATTCCTGGTATCTGACTGGCACAATATTATTGGTATCTGACTGGCACAATATTACTGGTATCTGACTGGCACATTATTACTGGGCTCTGACTGGCACAATATTGCAGGCATCTGACTGGCACAATATTGCAGGCATCTGACTGGCACAATATTACTAGGCTCTGACTGGCACAATATTACTGGGCTCTGACTGGCACAATATTACTGGCATCCGAAAGTTACAATATTACTGGCATCTGAATGGCACAACAATTATGGCATATGTGTGTGTGTGTGTGTGGGGGGGGGGGGGGTAACATTGCGATGGATGGCGGGATTGCATGCAGGGGAGGGGGCAGGGTCCAGGGGGCCCAAGCAAATGCTTGCCCAGGGTCCAATCACTATTAAAGACGGCCCTGCTCCTGAGTACAGGGATACCACCCATGTATAGGTTGGTAAGGTTTTTTGGGGGTTAAAGGCCACATTTGAGAGTTGCGCTTTTTGGTTTTCCAACTTGGAATTCTGACGTGCAGAAAACCTGCGCCCATGTCCCATTTGGGACATTTTTGAAGCCAAAAAGTGTATTCTACCCCACAAAGCCATATATTTTTGAAAACTAGACACCCTAGGGTATTTCAAATGGTAGTATTTTAACACTTTCCATGCACTAATTATACTACCAGCCTATGTCAATATTTTGGATAGTAATTTTGTTTCACATACATTGTACTTCGGGCATGAATTCACAGATCCTATTATGTGTCAGTGCCAAACAACACCTTAATATGTGTTCAGCAACATCTCTTGAGTACAGGGATACCACCCATGTGTAGGTTAGTTAGATTATTTGGGGGTTAAAAGGCCACATTTGAGAGGTGCGCTTTTTGGTTTTTCAAATTGGAATTCTGACATGCAGAAAACCTGCGCCCATGTTCCATTTGTGAAGCCAGAATGTGTATTTTACCCCACAAAACCAAACATTTTAGCAAACTAGATACCCTAGGGTATTTCAAATGATAGTATTTTAACACTTTCCATGCACTAATTCTACCACCAGCCTTTGTCAAATTTTAGGTTAGTAATTTTTTAATGTTTTGTTTCCACATACATTGTACTTCGAGCATGAATTCACAGATCCTGTTATGTGTCAGTGCAAAACAACACCCCAATATGTGTTCAGCAACATCTCCTGAGTACAGGGATACCACCCATGCATAGGTTTGTTGGGTTGTTTTGGAATTTTGCCATGTAGTCTGCCTGCGCCCATGTTCCATTTGGGACACTTTTCAAGCCTGTCAAAGTATTTTACCCCATCAAACCATATATTTTGGAAAACTATACATCCTAGGGTATTTAAAATTGTGGTATTTTAACACTTTCCAAGTGCTAATTCTACCACCAACCTATGTCAAAGGGTTGGGATATCATTTTTTCCCCACACACATTGTAGTTCAGGCAGGAATTTTCAGATTCTGGTATTTGCCACTGCCAACCAACACCTCAATATGTGTTCAGCAACATCTCCTGAGTACAGGGATACCCCCCATGCATAGGTTTGTTGGTTTGTTTTGGGGCTAAAAGGCCACATTTAGGGGGTGCGCAATTCCAACCTGGAATTTTGACATGTAGTCAGCCTGCGCCCATGTTCCATTTGGAACATTTTTGAAGCAGTCCAATGAATTGTACCCCATCAAACCATATATTTTTGGAAAATAGACATCCTAAGGTATTTCAAATGGTGGTATTTAAATACTGTATATGTACTAATTCTACCACCAGCCTTTGTAAAAGTTTGTGGTAATTCTTTTTTGGGAGTTTTTTTTCCGCATGCATTGTAATTCAGGCATGAATTTACAGATTCTGGTATATGTCACTGCCAAACACCAACCCAATATGTGTTCAGCAACATCTCCCGAGTACAGGGATAGCACCCATGCATAGGTTTGTTGGTTTGTTTTTTGGCTAGAAGGCAACATTTGTGAGATGCGCATCTCAAAATTCCAACTTGGAATTTTGACATGTAGTCAACCTGCGTCCGTGTCCTATATGGGATATATCTTTGAAGCCAGCCAATGTAATTTACCCCCACCAAACCATATATTTTTTAACGGTAGACACCCATCAATCCTTGTGGCAAGGGCTCAGCAGCCACCGATACATCACTAGATGATGTATCGGAAAGCTGACAAGGGTCAAAATCGAACCCTGAGTCCGCGGCCTCAGAATCAGTGCGTAAGCAGTGATTTCGTGTTATGCCCGCACCTCTAGAGGATCTCCCGCATTACCTTGCCCCCGACGGAGGTCCCCGCGCATGCAATCCAAGTGCAATACCTTGCCCACACAGCTAAGTTTGCCTGTCATCATGCTGAGACGATCCCCCAGACTGCACTGCACATAGGCTGCTTCAGCAGTGTCTCCATGGCAACGGCCACACCCCTGTGAAACAATCACTGAGGCACATGACTCAGCCTATTTAAACCCTCCTCTTCCTTTCTCTCATTGCTCAGTTATCCTGTGCTTCTGTTGGCTTGTCCTCAGTTTCCTGCTCCCTATTTTTTTGTGACTTCTGGCTCCCTGACCTCGGCTCTGTTTATTGGATTTTGTGACTTCTGGCTCCCTGACCTCGGCTCTGTTTATTGGATTTTGTGATTTCTGGCTTCCTGACCCTGGCTTGCATATTTGACTGTATTTCTGACTCCCTGACCTCGGCTCTGTTTTATTTTGCCTACTGCATTACCATCGGTATCCTGAGTCCTGCACAAGTGATATTCAGGTTGCTGGTTACCTTGCTCCGTTCCTGGCATCCTGAGTCCTGCACCAGTGTTCCTCAGTTCCTGCAGTACCATCGGTATCCTGAGTCCATACACAGTTCATTCGTGCTTGTAACTACATCCAGGGGGTCTGTTCCATTTCAGATCCTTTCCTGTGTGTACTACTCTAAGCAAGTCTGTCCATCTCTGCATTTGGGCTCTCATCTGAAACGTGAGTTTTTACCTAACATCTCGAGCAAAGAAGGGGTTAATTGCTCTTAGAAGAGCCTATCTAGTACTGTAATACATTACAGTACAAAGTAATTAATCCTTAAAACAGTGCAGACAGCAAAACATACTATTGCTGTGCAAGATTACTGCTTATACAGTGATGAATGGCAGGAAAGGGGTTAATACACAGTGAAAGACTTTCATAAAACCTGCCAATTTTATAAAATGTTATTTTATATCACCAATACTGATCTGTCTCTTTCCGTCACAAAAATGTAAGTGAGGAGAGGGAGGCAGATCAATATTTGTGAATATTGATCCGACCAATTTTGATCTGACCAGGGCGAATGGTGAGCTTAATTGAGAAATCACCAAACCGCCTTTGCCACTAATTCGCTGTTACTGATCGCTATGCACTCAGACAGCTTTAAAAAAAAACTAAAATATTTTTACTTTACATGTAATCCCCTAGCGGGTATGTGTAAAAAAAATAAAATAAAATAAAAATATGCAGACAGATAAAAATTGCTTTGGCGTCAATATCATTGCATAATCAGTGATCGACGGCAAAGAAGGGGTTAATACACAGTGAAAGACTTTCATAAAACCTGCCAATTTTATAAAATGTTATTTTATATCACCAATACTGATCTGTCTCTTTCCGTCACAAAAATGTAAGTGAGGAGAGGGAGGCAGATCAATATTTGTGAATATTGATCCGACCAATTTTGATCTGACCAGGGCGAATGGTGAGCTTAATTGAGAAATCACCAAACCGCCTTTGCCCCTAATTCGCTGTTACTGATCGCTATGCACTCAGACAGCTTTAAAAAAAAACTAAAATATTTTTACTTTACATGTAATCCCCTAGCGGGTATGTGTAAAAAAAAAAAAATAAAATAAAAATATGCAGACAGATAAAAATTGCTTTGGCGTCAATATCATTCCGTAATCAGTGATCGACGGCAAAGAATGGATTAATAAATTTTTTATTGTTTTGTTATTCGTGTGTTGTGTATTTATTGTTTTTTTGTACTTTTACTTACTTTTATAACTTTGATCTGTCTCTCTCCCTCACTAAAAAAATGTGAGGAGAGGGAGGCAGATCATAACTGGTCAGATCAATATAGGGTTAATATAGATCTGACCAGTCAGTGGGGATGCTCATCAGAACATCCCCACTGCTTGTCAGTGTGCCTGGCAGTCACTGATTGCCTCTGTGAAGAGGCAGTCACTGATTGCCTCTGTGAAGAGGCAGTCACTGATTGCCTCTGTGAAGAGGCAATCGTGTGGCAGCCATAGAGCACAGGAAGCAGGTACTTCCTGCCTCCTGTGCTCTTGCCCTTAGAAGGGCAGCGCCATCTTGGTCACACAGTGACCAAGATCGTGCTTTTTTTTTTTTTGTGTTCCTGATTGCCTCGACTTGCGAGGCAATCAGAAACACTTTATGAGCATAGGAAGCGAAAAATTTGCTTCCTATGCTCATTTTTTAAATGCTCGTGTCTTAAAGGCGCTGTGCCTTTAAAACCGGCATTTCAATCGCTCTCCGGAGCGATCGAAATGCCGACGGGCATTTTTTAGTATTGTACGATGCTTCCATACGGAAGCATCGTTACAATACCGCTTGAGCACTGAAAGCGGAAAAACCCCGCTTTCAGTGCTCGTTTTGACACAGGACGGAGACTTCCCCGCGGCTGCATCCGCTTCACCACCGTCACTTCACCACACGACAGCTCGTCGCGGGATATTTCATCACGGGACATTTCATCGCTAAAGGTGAGTTTTAATGTGTTAAAGTTAGAAGATAGAGTGTTAGAATTAGAATTTTAATATTGGGGTTTAGGGTGATTATAATTACGGTTTAGGGGGTTAGAATGTGTCGCCAAGGGGTTAAAATTTCAAAATGCTTATATCACTGTAAATATATTGTTACATTGTTATAATAAATAATATTAATATATAATAATTGCATATAAATATTTGTGTTTAAAATGTTTACTTTAAATTTCTAAACTTTTCTATTCAAAGCTCATACTAAAATCTGGAGAGTTGAAATGGGCGAATTTCGCCTATGTTTCCATAATTCGAAGCCTGTTTGGGGGCAATCTGCAAAATTGTCCTGATCGGAATGCTTCTGATGCTTTGGTTTCCAAACAGCTGATTTGGACCCAGATTCAAGGACACTTAGTAGCTGGATTTTGAAGATTTCAGGCCAGATTGGGTTGTAATAACTCATCCCTTTCATTTTTTTAAATTTAAATATGTATTTTATTTTTATATTTATGACATAGTACGTTTTAAATAAATATACGTTAAACACTTTTTAAATATTTTAATAGAACATAAGTGTGCAGATTGGCAGTGAACATCTACTTGTTTATTAGATCATATATATTGGTTACACAAACAATTGAATGAAGATATACATGTCATAGTACTATATCAACATTAAGCTATGATCATATGTAAGCAAACCTGTGATATCACAATGCTTAATACTGCATACACGCGTACATGAATTTGGGATTACTGATATTGAAGAAGTCATTAGTCCTGCATGAAGGTTTCTAAACTTAATGAGATGAATATCTTTGAGCCTGGATATAAGAGGCTTACTAATGTGTAAATGTTCATTAGGGGTAAAACAAACTCCATAGGTAATTCGTAAATAGTAGGAATTCCTATACAATGACGTTGACTCAGCTTTTTTAGGTTTTTTTTGCACATTCCAAGTTGATACAACATATAAGGACCAGTGATCATTAGAACTGTTTTATTGCATTTATTGCACACCCTCACCGTTTTGCACATTTGATTGAGCGTATTGTTGCATGATTTGCTTACACTTAACATAGTGCTTTTAGTGTCCTATGTTTTCATATTATAATTTTATTCTTAGCTATGTCAGCTCAGCTTTTCATGATTCTGTGAATTACTAACTTAGAAACATAGAAACATAGAATGTGTCGGCAGATAAGAACCATTCGGTCCATCTAGTCTGCCCAATTTTTTTTTTTTTTTGAGTACTTTTATTAGTCCCCCGTTCCCGGTCTTATAGCTAGGATAGCCTTGTGTCTATCCCACGCATGCTTAAAATCCTTGACTGTGTTTACCTCTACCACTTCTGCTGGCAGGCTATTCCATACATCCACTGCCCTCTCAGTAAAGTAATACTTCCTGATATTACTTTTAAATCGTTGCCCCTCTAATTTAAGACTATGTCCTTTAGTTGTGGCAGTTTTTCTTTTTTTAAATATACTCTCTTCCTTTACTGTGTTGATTCCCTTTATGTATTTAAATGTTTCTATCATATCCCCCCTGTTACGTCTTTCCTCCAAGCTATACATGTTAAGATACTTTAACCTTTCCTGGTAAGTTTTATCCTTCAACCCATGAACCAGTTTAGTAGCCCTTCTCTGAACTCTGTCCAAAGTATCAATATCCTTCTGGAGATAAGGTCTCCAGTACTGCGTACAATACTCCAAGTGAGGTCTCACCAGTGCTCTGTACAATGGCATGAGCACTTCTCTCTTCCTACTGCTAATACCTCTCCCTATGCAACCAAGCATTCTGCTAGCATTTCCTGCTGCTCTATTGCATTGCCTACCTACCTTCAAGTCCTCTGAAATTATTACTCCTAAATCCCTTTCCTCAGATGTTGAGGTTAGGACTGTACCAAATAGTCTATATTCTGCTTTTGGGTTTTTACGCCCAAGGTGCATAATCTTGCACTTGTCCACATTAAATGCCAGTTGCCACTGCTCTGACCATTTTTCTAGTTTAGCTAAATCATTTTCCATTTGGCTTATCCCTCCATGAATATCAACCCTGCTGCAAATCGTTTGTATCATCAGCAAAAAGACATACTTTACCAACAAGACCTTCTGCAATATCGCTAATAAAAATATTAAAGAGAATGGGTCCAAGAACAGATCCCTGAGGTACCCCACTAGTAACAAGACCTTGCATCGAATATACCCCATTGACTACAACCCTCTGTTGCCTGTCACTCAGCCATTGTCTAATCCATTCAACAATATTGAAATCCAAACTCAAAGATTTCAGTTTATTGATAAGCCTTCTATGTGCGACAGTGTCAAAAGCCTTACTGAAATCTAGGTAAGCAATGTCTACTGCACCACCCTGATCTATTATTTTAGTTACCCAATCAAAAAAATCAATAAGATTAGTTTGGCATGATCTCCCTGAAGTAAACCCATGCTGTCTCTGATATTGAAATCCAAGCGACTTTAGATGTTCAACAATCCTATTCTTTAACAAGGTTTCCATTATTTTCCCCACTACTGAAGTAAGACTTACTGGTCTATAGTTGCCCGCCTCCTCCTTACTACCTTTCTTGTGAATGGGCACAACATTAGCTAATTTCCAATCTTCTGGAACTACTCCCGTTAACAATGATTGGTTAAATAAATCTGTTAACGGTTTTGCTAGTACACCACTAAGTTCTTTTAATAACTTTGGATGTATCCCATCAGGTCCCATCGACTTATTTGTCTTTACTTTAGACAGCTGAAGTAAAACCTCTTCCTCTGTAAACTTACATGCATCAAAAGACTCATTAGTCTTTTTCCCTAAATGAGGTCCCTTACCCTCATTTTCATTTGTAAAAACTGAACAAAAATATTCATTAAAGCAGTCTGCTAAGCCTTTATCCTCTTCTACATAGCATCCTTCTTTTGTTTTTAATCTAACTAATCCTTGTTTTACTTTCCTTTTCTCATTTATGTATCTAAAAAATGTTTTATCCCCCTTTTTCACTGACTGGGCTATAGTCTCTTCTGTGTGTGC
Organism: Pelodytes ibericus; assembly: GCA_036172795.1. NCBI lineage: Eukaryota > Metazoa > Chordata > Amphibia > Anura > Pelodytidae > Pelodytes > Pelodytes ibericus. The sequence goes on along the minus strand of CM069861.1, from coordinate 108,458,991 downwards.
TTTGGAAGCTCTTATAGCTTGCTTTGCCTCTTTCTGCCTACTCTTATAGATCTTTCTATCTTCCTCACTCTGAGTATTTTTATAATTACTAAATGCTAGCTTTTTATTTTTTACTATTTTAGCCACCTCTGCAGAGTACCACAGTGGTTTCTTCAATTTTTTGCTCTTACTGACAAGCCTTATGCAATTTTCTGTTGCCTTCAGTAGTGCAACTTTTAGATAATCCCATTTCTCCTGGACTCCATTTAAATTGCTCCAGTCTGATAATGACTCCTTCACATCTAATCTAATTTTAGAAAAGTCTGTTTTTCTAAAATCTAAAACTTTTGTTTTTGTGTGGTATGACTGCGTCCCTGTTCTTATATTAAACCACACTGTCTGGTGATCACTAGATCCTAAACTTTCACCTACAGTAATATCTGATAACAAATCTCCATTTGTGAACACTAAGTCTAGTATGGCCTGCTTTCGAGTTGGCTCCTCCACTACTTGTTTTAGAGATAATCCCAGTAGGGAGTTTAGGATATGCGTACTCCTGGCACAAGTAGCTGTTTTGTATTTCCAGTTCACATCAGGAAGATTAAAGTCACCCATGATGATCACTTCTCCCTTCATTGTCATTTTAGCTATTTCCTCAACTAGTAGATTATCTAACTCCTCTATTTGTCCAGGGGGCCTATAAATCACACCTACCCGAGTTACCATATGATTACCAAATTCTAATGTAACCCAAACTGACTCTATGTTCGCCTCACTAACTTGTATTACGTTACATTTTAAGCTATCCCTCACATACAGGGCCACCCCTCCCCCTTTTTTACCTTCTCTGTCTTTTCTATATAAAGAGTACCCTGGTATTGAAATGTCCCAGTCATGTTTTTCATTATACAATGTCTCAGTAACAGCCACTAAATCTACATTCTCAGTTGCCAATATTGTCACAAGTTCATGGATCTTATTCCCTAAACTGCGAGCATTTGTAGACATGACCCTAAGGTTATCATTTTTTAGCACGCTGACTACAGGTAACTTCTGTACCTTTTTTGGGGGGCAATTGGATTGATGTTTTATCGCCATTTTGCCCCCCTCTTTTAGTTTAAAAACCTCCTAGCAAAACCTCTGAACTGCTCACTGAGAACATTCGTTCCCTTTTGAGAAAGATGCAAACCATCTTTTTTGTACAGTTCCTTTCTATCCCATAGTGAACTTCCATGAGAAACAAAGCCAAATCCTTGCTCCCGACACCATTCTCCAAGCCACAAGTTGAAGTTCCTAATACGCATCCGTCTATCATTCTGAATGTTGTGCACAGGCATAACTTCAGAAAAGGACAGTGTGGACACAACCTGCCGTATATCATTGGCAAGAACACGAAAAGCTTCCTTCACCTCTGAAACCTCATTGCAAGCCAAATCATTTGTCCCTAGATGAACCAGTACATCCAATTCTCCTTCCTGATTTGCTTGCTTAACAATATTAGAAATACGCCTCCTGTCTCTGCGAGCTGTAGCTCCAGGAAGACACCTCACTAAGCCAATAGTGTCCAACTCCGCACCTCTTATGATAGAATCGCCCAACAACAACTGCTTTCTATCAGGCCTCACCTTCTCCTTGCACACCTTAGCCACATAGGAGAGTGGTTCCTCAAACTCTGCGTCTGAGCCTGCCTCCACAATACCACTGCACTCTGCAAGTGCTGAAAATGAATTCTGGACAGCCACAGACTGTGGGACATGCCTTTTATCCACAACTCTAAGCCTACCAGATCCAACAGTAATCCACCTGCCATTCCTAGGAAGCCTCTGCGGCAATGGCCTCTGTGGCAGTGACTTCGCAACAGTCTCAGCCCGAGTTTGTTTTACAGATAAATTACAAATCTCGGACTTTAAAAATGCAATCTCCTGCTGCAATCTTGAGAACTGTCTACAGATTAGACAGCCTCCAAACCTCCAAAAAATGGAATGTGAAACAAATGCAGAACAATTATCACAGTAAACCAAATCTGCCATTTTAAGAATTTAAATCAAAAAGATCTTTTAGTTTTTCTCACCTCTTGTATACCTCAGACTACCTCCAGAGTATCTCCAGAATATCTCTTAAATATACTCTTTGAAAAGCAGCTCTTAGAAGAGCAGCCAAGCTATTAAATTAGCCAAGATAATAACTTGGATGATAGCAACATACCTTGGATGTTGAGCAATAATAACATCCCCATCACGTACCTGATAATTAACAACTATCTCAATTAACCCTTTCTGGAATAATATTTGTATTTAATATTATGGTGATGAGGGAGCACCAGGGATGGGAAGAAATTAAGGATATAGCACACTTGTGGAGAGGTAGTACATCTATTTTGCTACCATGATATTTTTGAAATTTGTTGCATAAAAGTTATATTATATTAACACGGGCAGTGAAGATGATTTATTAGATTGAATTAAGGCAAGCCATGTACTGTGTATTCTTTCCCCTCGGAAGTAGCAGCTAGGGTGGTGATTTGACTAGATTCAATGCTAGCCGTAAGTCTGGCAAAAGTGTCATATTATTTTATATTAGGGGAAGGGCATTACACTTTTTTTGCCTGTTCATTTTTACTGGCTGTCATTGAATCACTGTTTATGTGGTAATTACCATGATCATGATGGGTGGGCGGTGCCCATTTAATCAGCAAGTGGACTATAAAGTAATGCCAAAATACTTCTCTGCACTACAGAGCTCTTGATTCTGTCTGAGGACAAATATTACATAATTTTTCCTGTGGAGTTCAATTTCAGGTTAACGAGACCCCTTTTTTTAGGCATTGTGGACCGCCACGTGGGGGATGGGACACTTCATCGCGGCTGCATCCGCTTCACCGCCGTCACTTCACCACATGACAGCTCGTTGTGGGATATTTCATCACGGGACATTTCATCGCTAAAGGTGAGTTTTAATGTGTTAAAGTTAGAAGATAGAGTGTTAGAATTAGAATTTTAATATTGGGGTTTAGGGTGATTATAATAACGGTTTAGGGGGTTAGAATTAGTTTTTAGGGTTCGGGATAAATTGAAGTATTAGGGTTTAGGGGGTTAATTTTCGTATTAGGGTTCGGGGGTTAGTATTAGGGTTTATGGGGTTAGTATTAGGGTTCGGGGGTTAGTATTAGGGTTTAGGGGGTTAGTATTAGGGTTCGGGGGTTAGTATTAGGGTTTAGGGGGTTAGTATTAGGGTTCGGGGGTTAGTATTAGGGTTTAGGGGGTTAGTATTAGGGTTCAGGGGTTAGTATTAGGGTTCGGGGGTTAATTTTAGTATTGGGGTTTTGGGGGTTAGTATTAGGGTTTGGGGGTTAGTAGTAGTGTTTGGGGGTTAGTAATTGTGTTTAGGGGTTAGTATTAGGGTTCGGGGGTTATTATTAGGGTTTAGGGGGTTAGTATTAGGGTTCGGGGTTAATTTTAGTATTGTGTTTTGGGGTTCATTTTAGTATTAGGGTTTGGGGGGGCACTTTGGGGGGAATCATTTATTAGGGGGGGTATTTCATTTTAACTGGTACGTTTGTAAGGGCTGACAATTCAGCACTGATCTGTCAGCTCTTACATAGCCGCATTCGCAATGAAGCGGACGCGTTATTCTTCATTGCTGACAGTTTAGCGTTCTAACTGCCGCGCTGAACTGTCAGCGATGAAGTCGCCGCACTGAACTATCCTAGACCCTACCACGTGGACTGTTATTGTACCCTGATAACAACTGTGGGACTTAGTGCTATTGAAATAAGTGAGCTTGCACAACATTTGTGGTTATGCCATACATTTTTGTGAGTGTTCCTTACTTTATTTCCTGGTTGCGTCATAGATACTGCTCCATCAGAGTCTTTTTATATGTTTTTCTGAGGTTTCAATGAAGACATTAAGTAAGATTCCTAATACATTGGTGAGCTTGTCTAATAATTGTATAATAATTTATATAGTGTTGCACTGTAATTTTTGTTTTGTTTTTTCTCTTATGTGCCCTATGTTATGTTAAGAGTCTATTTCAAACACTGGAGGAGTGTTTTATGGGAAGCAGCAGTACACTGGGGAGCATTATTATTATTTTTTTCACTTTATCACCGAGTCACATGGGAGTGTTATATATACTTTTGCAGAAGTAAACAAAGCAGCAATAGATGTTTAAATTTGAAGAAAATGTATTCTATCAAGCAGCACGGAGACAGAATACATACACTCGGTGGGACAAACAGCTAAGGTTTCTAATGGAACTATGTAGGACTTCTGTCTTATTTGTCAAATGAATACCTGAAGTAAGTTTCAAAGCAAGCACACAGAAGGTGTGAAATGCATTAATCATTGCTTTCTCTGACAACAATCCATCAAGATCAAATAATATTTATTAAGCTACAAAATATTAATAAAAACCTCAAGTATATTATTTGCAATTTTTCGGAATTTTACCATCCAACCATGTTCAATTTGGTTGAATGAACCTTCAAGGTGTCATGAATAATATAACATGTTCATACATTTATCGGGGAGAAATGTATGATCTACAGATACAGGGGTAGATTCAATGCTGGCGGTAAGTCCGGCAAAAGTGTCATATTATTTTATATTAGGGCCAAGGGTATTATGCATTTTTTGCCTGTTAATTTTTACCGGCTGTCATTGAATCACTGTTTGTGTGGTAATTACCACACACAACAGTGTTTCAATTCATTTTTTTAAAGCATGGAGGTTTTTAGTGGGTGGGTAATTTTTTTAAACAAGTGCGGTAATGATATTACTGTACTCGTTAATGGTGTTAGAAGTGGGCATTGAATCATTCAATGCCTGTTGATTTACCACTAACACCAGTTTTATTAGTAATGGGTGCCATTATATCTACCCCACAATGTGACAATGGTCTTAAGTAGGCACTAAGCCATACATATTAGTGCGACAGCAGGCCCTAAACAGACCACATATGGACCACAAAGTGTTTTCCTTGCTTTTGCTTCTCACAAAGCAGAATACCAAAGATGCTAGGGGGTGGACCACCATAAAGGCAACAGCTGGTCAGAAGTGCTATCAGATGAGCCTGCGACACCCTCTCCCTACAGACACAGGGTAACCCTGATTATAATGTTTCTCCTGAGCCTTTCAAGTTAGGCACACCACTGAATACACAAAAAACGGAGAGCAACATAAGATTATCCCTCAATAAATATCTCAGTGATGAATAAATTGGTATTGCAAACATGAAAGTAGACATAGTTATGAAATTCATTATTTTATTGTTAACGTACTCTGCAAATCTAATAACATTTTTGCTTTTTTGAGGTTGTACAGTCGAAATGTATATAAATCTATTTCACGTGCACTGTTAGATAATTACTTCACTTTCAGAAGGATTTAAAATTGAGAAATTGCAATACTTTACATAAGGGTATTTTGTATATTTCCTCTACAAATTACCATGTACAAGAAAATGAAAAATATGTGGTTTTCTTGTATTGTAAGCTTAAAAAGAATCTTGTAACTCTGGTTAACGGAAATCTTTAACTGAAATACTAGTTTATTCTTTAATGCATGAAAGAACATATTGTAGCTTTCACCAATGTATAATCCACAGTGTATAATTGTTTTTATTTATTCCCACATTAACTGTATGAAATTTTGGATGTTCATTTTAAGAAAAATGCTAACTTAAATTGTGCAACATATTTTATTCCTGAACCTTTTTTGGTTTGTGGCAGGGCATATTATCCTACTAAAAGAGGCCATCATAGAATTCCATATCCATGAAAGGGTATTGATCAGCAACAATGCTTAGGTAGGTTGTACGTGTCAAAGTAACATCCATATGAATTGCAGGACCCAAGTTTTCCCAAAGCAACACACTGCCTCTGCTTGTTGTGGCTGATCTGTGTATCTTTATGTAGGGGAGATGACTTTCAGTAATTTGAACCACGAGGTACACCGAGGATCCTTCCTTGGAGCTTATATGCAGAGACGGGAAGTAGGCCAAAGTGATATCATCAGCCCAACACCTGTAGATGATGTGATTCATATGTTACCTAAGTAAGTGTTCAGTGCGGCATGTTGCCTCACATGTTGAATTGATTGCAACTAATCTAGAAGTTGTGATGGTGTAGTCACAGCATGTTGATGAATATAATGCACAACCCCCTTCCTCTGTTCTCCCCACCCCTGTTCTCCGTGTAACGGGTACACTTAACACTTAAGGCCGGCCCTGTCTCTCTGAGACTTCTGCTCTGGGATCTGGCAGCAGTTAATTGTTTTCAGCACACGCCTGTAATGGAGACAACTATTTGCTCAACCTACTGTTTCTGCTACCTTGAGTGGTGCCTCATCAAATGGCAGCCCCTGCAAAAAAATTGAATGGTGCACAATTGAATTAGGCATAAGTGTCATTCCCTTCTAATGAATGTACCACAGATGTTGTAACCTAAGTTTAATTTCCAGTGAAATGCCACTTGTAATTTACAAATACATACATATGCACCCTTCTTCTATTTTTATCAATTTAAAATAATATTATGTTAATTCACTATCTTGTTCTGGAATGAAAAGTTATTTTCAGTCTAGGATTGCTTAAACTGTAAACCACAGATAAGAACACACATAACATAAGAAACAAGCAAACTGTTAGACCACAAGTGGTGGATTTATCACTTAAATTATAATGTATCTAAGTCAATATTTGCCTTCAAATGATGTGAAATTAAAGTTATAAAATTCATGAATAATGTAATCATTGTTATTGTTATGCTGTTTGTAAGTTATTCTGCCCAATCACAAATGCACACTTAAAATCAGACAGTGCTTAAGCACCTTGTAGATTTAGCTATATAATAATAATTCCTAGAAAGTAATTTAGATTGTGTGGTACTCTTGTACCCAACTGAAATGGCAAATTAAAGCATTAATCACCTCACACACATCTAAGGCCTCACACAAGCAGAACATATTAGGGAAATGCATTTCCAGGTACCAGTTGAAATACATATATTAACTGTAGGAAAGCAAGTGTTATACCTATGATTATATTGCCAGTAAACATAAGAGAAAGGGACATGTCTCTCCAAATTAGTGAATAGCTCAAAAAATGAAAATACTTATGTTCTTTTATGCTCTATTCTTATGTTTTTTTGAAAAATATCTTCCACTCCATCATTTTACCATAGGATATTAAATTCTAATGTCACACAAGATCTGATGACAATAAAATGCTATAGAAAAAAGGAAGAATACTATTGTGAAACCTCATTAGCTAAGTAAACGTACGGTTCTGAGACAGTATTAAAAACTGATTATAATTTAATAAGCACATAGGAAAAATAGTTTATTTAACCACAGCTATCCCAGGATAGTGGTGTGAGTCTTTGCAAATCAAAAACATTCTTTAGATCTCAATCAAGTAACTTACATTCAATATTTAATAAAAGCAATAGAAAGTGGTTGCACCCAATTGATTTATATGCATCATTTAGGAAATTCTGTACTGTTGTGTTTGCTTTTGTGTAAACTATTTCAAGTTTCGTATAGTACATTGTATGCACTGCTGCTTAACTATAGAAGATATGCAATATATCTGGTATATTAATACGTTCTGTACTTAGATTATAAGCCTCACATGATGTTAATGACGGATTACTACACACTTTAACATATAATAATAAATGATTATAATATTTATACATTTTCATTTCATTGAGCATTGAGGTTCACTTGCTCAATTTTAGATGACAACATGAACATTTTTATAAATATTGTTCAAATTATTTTTAATTGGAAAAAGTAGACCAAATCAGTTAGACAACCGAAAATAATCCTTCAATTTGGTTGTTTTCACAGCTTTGCTCGCAATATTTAGATATCAAATATTTTACCACATCATCACCAAAAGATCCCTTATATATCAAGGCTTAAACTAGAATTCTTGGGAGGAAGGCATCAAAATGGCATGGTATCACTATAGAGGTCATTTTCTAAAGATTAATTTCTTTGCATTGTACTAGGCATATACTGGACAATTTCATGATTTGCTACAAATCTTCACAGATCTTGCCACAAACAATGGTGTCCTTGTACATATACTTTGACCTGGACATTTGGAGATTCCCAAGTAGGCAAACCCGGCTGATTTGATCCATTTCCTGATTTTAAAGGTGCTAACATGATAGCTTACACCATCGGTTGATGTTAGGAAGCTTCTCACATGTATTTGTCCCAGCCAACTCATTAGTTGTAAACAGCATCACTCAGCATTAGAAGTTGCTTGCTTTTCCTGCCTGCTCTGCTATGCATAGGATTCCGCATGGCAGAGAGAAGTCTGTCCTGTACATATCATAATCTCCAGTGTTGTGTGATGCTATCTCCTACCAGGGAGAACAGACAACAGAATTTGCACTAATCAGACAGTACCAAAGTGATCTTGAATTGGCCTCTGCAGTTCAGCTGACTGAAATGGTAGCCTCGGTCCTCCCCATAGAGTTCTATGGGGAGAACATTGGCTTTTACAAAAATAGCAACATTCTCAAAGAAATCAATGGGAGGACTTTGGCTATAGCCAAAATTGCCAAAATCGTCCTGAAATGTCCCAAAATGTAATAAAAAATTCCCCCCTATTCATCCTAAATTTAGTTACTAAAAAGACTAACTTGGATATCAATTGACTGCTCTTTCTATCCTTAAGGACCAAAGTATTGAATAACAGAGAATGAATGATGAGTGTATTGAATGATTGGTGAATATATATGAATCAACAGATAAAACAAACAAAATAAAATAGAGAAGAGAGAGATTTCATAAGCCTTACCCAAATTGTAAAGGTATATTTAAAAGAAATTAGATGAAATAAAGATATCATGTCTCTCTTGTTTCCAGTGGGAATTTTGATTAGGTGGGAGGACAGCGGAGGGAAAAATGTTTTATGATTGAACAGGAGGGGAAGAAAAGGAGATTTTAAATGCATTTACTATAGAGTGTGGAAGAATTCATCTTCTCCATGAATTCTGCATTAGATGCACTAATGAACAAATTCAATCACCTGTCTTTTTTTCTTGCTTATATTTTCAGAAAATAGTAATTATGTGCTGACATCGCGACTCTAATAAAACAACCCATTTCGTAAAGCTTGCTCATTTGGACAGTTTTAGAAAGCTGCTGATTTCACTGACATTTTTTCTAAACATTGTAAATTTGATCATTTGGTCATCTTTCTGAGACACCTGCGTGTCATATTACATTACATTACCATTTATTTATATAGTGCCAACAAATTTACGCAGCACTTGGTACCGAGCATAAGGGAGTTACAAACAATATTAGACAAAACATTTTCAGACTAAAACATGAGGTAGAAGGCCCTGCTCGCAAGCTAACATTCTAGAGGGGATGGGGAACATGAGAAACACAAGGAAAGTTAGAGGCAGAAAGAAAACAGGGAGAGGTAAAAATAACAGTAGATTGTGATAATGGAAGGTGTGTGGGGGGTAACTGAACTGGGAGTCACACCAGAAGTTACTTAATAGATGATTAGTTGGGTGCATTGTAAGCCTACAAACTGCAGCCACATGTTAGTTGCAAACTGTTATAAACAAGCAATAATCTACATTTTTAGCATTATTTTTTATATCATATTTACTACAGAACAAGATGTTACTTATGTGTAGGCATAATTCCTCCATGACTTAATTAATAGCTAATCATAAATAAATATAATGTGTCATTTGGACAGAAATATAAAAATACCTCTTGCTCTTTTGTTGTAAAATATAGTTTATATTTTGAAAAGAAAAACTTTTTATTAGAGGGCAGAAAGAGCAGTCAGAAGTATTATCTTATTTAAATGTCTGTGTTAAGCACAACCTCTATCTGCTAAAAATGGTGAAAAACAAACAAGTCATATTCATCAAAGTAATTGTGTAGGTACCTTCAGTACTAAAATGCCTGGAATGAAGGATTGAACTGCTAAAGGCTGCAGTGACAGTCATGAATCATGGTAGGCTACTTCGGGGCCTTTACCACCATAAAACAAAAGATGTAGATGAAAAATGCTGCAATTAAGTGATTTGATTTCTACCCCCCTTTTTCCTACTGCATCCGTGCATGGCTGCACAGCAAAGATTGATGGGAAAAATTACTCTACGTGATCTCTGACAGAGCCTTGGAACAATTCTATAAAGAAGGATACATACAAATCAAGGCAGTTCGCACACAGAGAGTCAAAATAATGCATATAAAGCAAATATGTTGGCTTATATCAAAGTACCAAAATCTGCATTTCTACGTAAATAACTGGAAAGCACAAGCTTTCAACATCAAGCTTTTCTGCGACTGCTAAAAATACAAAGAAAAAAGAAAAGTATGTCATAAGCACTAAATGGCATTTTAATTAAAGTTTGAGCATCAGCACAGAAAACCACATACATACCAACCAAACTATGTTAACAACAATTATTTACTAATCAAAATGTTATTACTATCTGCTTCGTGTGGTAAGTACGCAATATTCATTTTTCTTGTCTATTGAGGAAGAATTTCAAAATACATACTTACATATACATTTAAAAAATATTTTGTTAGATTCAACTGCAAACCAAAATACATATTTACCTGCAGGACAGTAAAGATTTGTCTTAAGGCCAATCTTATATCTATGGAGAAAATAACATTTTTTTTTTAAAGAACAGTTTAACCTTTTACACATACCTGTTATTATAAAATATGAATTGTGGTTAATTCTTAAATCAGATAAGCTCATCAGTACTATTTATTTAATGTATATGGAAATTGGGATATAGAACTCTTACTCATATATGAACATGAGATACCTCACACACAAGGACAAGATAAAGTTGCAACAATACATCTGCCATTGCTGTTCCTCTTGCTCATAGGAAGATTACCTGCTCTCTTTATGACTTATAATATTATTCTTAGGCCATCAGTGACTTTAAACAAACAAGGTTCCTCCATGCTCTGTTACAGGAATATTATACTTTTCAGAGCAATTCCTAATTAGATCAGTGCAGACATATCTCGAATTAGATAAGAGAGTCCTCACATTTAAAACTCCAGTGTATAAACAGTACAGAAAAAGATATGCCTGCCGACATACACATCCTTTCTCCCTGCCTCTGCTGTATGTTCCCCCTCCTTGATTATTCAATAAATGTTTTCATTGTGTGACACTTGGACTCTGGATCTGTTATTTTGCCATTGTGGTGTATTACCGTCTAGAATCGTGCTGCCATTCATTCTGAATAAAGCAGGTAAATCCTGAGTTAAAACACACTCAGAGATCAGTGAGCCTTGCACGCGCATCATTTATTGTACAATTATAAGACAATAAATAAATATATATATATATATATATATATATATATATATATATATACACACACACCTATCACAAGCCTATCTCTCTCTCTCTCTCTCTCTCTTCCCTCTCTCTCTCTCTCTCATTGCACCTAAAGGATGAAAGGAGGGTAGGCAATGTCTAGGGTAAGGGGGGGAGGATGGTATGCAATGTTTGGGGGGAAGGGGGGGAGGGGATGCAATGTCTCGTGGGAGGAGGAGATGCAATATCTAGGGGTCAGCGGGGAGGAGGGGATGCAATTAGTGGGGTACCTCAGGGATCTGTTCTTGGACCCATTCTCTTTAATATTTTTATATGCGATATTGCAGAAGGTCTTGTTGGCAAAGTATGTATTTTTGCTGATGATACAAAGATTTGCAGCAGGGTTGATATTCATGGAGGGATAAGCCAAATGGCAAATGATTTAGCTAAACTAGAAAAATGGTCAGAGCAGTGGCAACTGACATTTAATGTGGACAAGTGCAAGATTATGCACCTTGGGCGTAAAAACCCAAAAGCAGAATATAGACTATTTGGTACAGTCCTAACCTCAACATCTGAGGAAAGGGATTTAGGAGTAATAATTTCAGAGGACTTGAAGGTAGGTAGGCAATGCAATAGAGCAGCAGGAAATGCTAGCAGAATGCTTGGTTGCATAGGGAGAGGTATTAGCAGTAGGAAGAGGGAAGTGCTCATGCCATTGTACGGAGCACTGGTGAGACCTCACTTGGAGTATTGTACGCAATACTGGAGACCGTATCTCCAGAAGGATATTGATACTTTGGAGAGAGTTCAGAGAAGGGCTACTAAACTGGTTCATGGGTTGAAGGATAAAACTTACCAGGAAAGGTTAAAGCATCTTAACATGTATAGCTTGGAGGAAAGACGTAACAGGGGGGATATGATAGAAACATTTAAATACATAAAGGGAATCAACACAGTAAAGGAAGAGAGTATATTTAAAAGAAGAAAAACTACCACAACTAGAGGACATAGTCTTAAATTAGAGGGGCAACGATTTAAAAGTAATATCAGGAAGTATTACTTTACTGAGAGGGTAGTGGATGTATGGAATAGCCTGCCAGCAGAAGTGGTAGAGGTAAACACAGTCAAGGATTTTAAGCATGCGTGGGATAGACACAAGGCTATCCTAGCTATAAGACCGGGAAAGGGGGACTAATAAAAGTACTCAAAAAAAAAATAAAAAAAATTGGGCAGACTAGATGGACCGAATGGTTCTTATCTGCCGACACATTCTATGTTTCTATGTTTCTATGTTTCAATTTCTGGGGGGAGAAGGGGATGAATTGTCTGGAGGCAGAGGGGAGGAGAGGATGCATTGGCTGGGGCAGGTGGATGTCTGGGGAGGAGGGGATGCATTGGCTGGGGTCAGGTGGGTATCTAGGGGGAAAATAGGGGACAAATTGGCTGGGGGTAGAAGGCTGTCTAGGTGGGATACATTGGCTGGGGGCAGGTGGCTGCCTGGCGGGGAGGAGGGGATGCATTGGCTGGGGGCAGGTGAATGGCTGGGGGATACATTGGCTAAGTCTGGGGGCAGATGGCTGTGTGTGGGTGCACTGGCTAAGTATGGGGGGCAGATGGCTGTGTGGTGATGCATTGGCTAAGTCTGGGGGCTACTTATGTGGGGGATGGCTAAGTCTGGGGGTTAGAATGGCAAATAAAAACAATAAATGCATTTTTCACATCAACATTTTTATGTGTAGTCCTTTATTCAGGCTTTTTCTTCTTTTCCTCGCTGAATATTCAAAGTTTGGGTGGTCATCTTATAATCAGAGTGGTCTTATATTCGAGCAAATATGGTAATATGCCACAGCCAATTTGCCCATTAATATGCCACTGTTAGTTTTACAAGCCACAGTCACTTTGCCATTAACATAAACAACAGCCAATTTGCCTATTATAATATGTCATAGTTTGTCCATTTAATATGTCAGTTTGCCCATTAATATGTCAGTGTTAGTTTCCCCATAAATATGCTGCAGCCAGCTTGCCAATTTGCCACAGCCAATTACCCTATTAATATGCCAGTGTTAGTTTGTCAATTAATATGGCACTGTTAGTTTGCACATTAATATGTCATAGCCAATTTTCCCATTAATATGCCAGTGTTAGTGTGACCATTCATAAGCCAGTGTTATTTTGCTCATTAAAATGCCACAGCCAATTTTCCCACTAAAATGTCAGTGTTATTTTTCTCATTAATATGCCACAGCCAATTGGCCCATCAATATGGCACTGTTTGCTTTCCCCATTAATATACCATTATCAAGTTGCTTGTTAATATGCCACTGTTATTTTGCCCATTAAAATACCAATGATATTTTGCCCACTAATATACGATAGCTAATTGGCCCATTAATATGCCACAGCCAAATTGCTCATTAATATGCCAGTGTTAGTGTTTCCATTCATAAGCCAGTGGTTTTTTTCCCAATAAAATGCCACAGTCAATTTGTCCATTTATATGCCAATATTATTTTGCCTATTAATATGCCACAGCCAATTTTTACAATTAGCCTGCCCAATAATAATCCCCCCTCAGCCCCCCTTCCCCAGTACTCATCTCATGGCTGCTCCATGTCCTCTGTGCTGTCTTCATTCTACATGGAGGAGGGAAATACAACCACCGGATATGACTTTCTGTTATATCCAGTAGCAGTGACAGAACCAAACTAGGCCAAAATAAAAAAAAAGGACACCCCCCAAGAATCGTAGACTCAGGGCTAACGTATACTTTAGCCACAGAGTCTCCATTCGGGGCTATGGGGTGGAGATTCAGAGATTCTGCCCCAGTAGCCCCCTCAGAGATACCACTGGCAGATGGACTACTGTAGGCTCTGGCAGGATCAGAGTAGTGGATAAAAGGCATGTCCCACAGTGTGTGGCTCTACAAAGCTCATATAAGGCAATTTCAGAATATAATGTTTGTGTGGAATTAGCCTCAGGCATGGAGGAAGTGGTACCACCATCATCCAGGTCTAAGTTACCTAGTTGCAGTGGTAAAGGAGGCTTTCTGATTTGTGATGATATATGGCAGGTAGCTCCCACACACTTTCATTCTCAGAAGTTCTGGCTCTATATAACATTCAGGAAGATAGGAAGATGCTATTAGGGAATTTAACCTGAGGAATTGTAAATGGTGTCATTAGCCAAATTTGGCTTTGTTTCTCAGGGCAGCTCTATTTGGGATAGTAAATTATACAAAAATTATAGGTTGCATTTTTCTCATAAGGGAACACATGTTCTCAGTGAGCAGTCCAGAAGATGTGTAAAGGAGTCCTTAAAGTAGGAGGGCAGGTGCAACTGAGCAAGAATACATTGGTCTATTTCACCCCTAAAGGAGGACTGATAATGCCTGGAACAAGCAGTGATGTATCTTGGTTTTGTGCTGTCCTAGGCAGACCAAATTTGGGCAGCCCCCTATCCACGTTGCAAACCCATGACATGCCCCATAACCCATGTTGCACACACAGGACATAACCCATAACCCATATTGCACACACATTAAATACCCCATCACCCCCATTACATGCCGCCATCACCCCATTACATACACATCACATGCCCCCATAACCCACATCACATGCTCCATTACCCGATTACATGGCAACATCACCCTCATTACATGCCTCCATCTCCCCATTGTATACCCCCATTTCATGACCCCATCGCTTGACATCATTACCCCCATTACATGCCTCATTACCTCCATTACATGACCACCATCACATCCCCCCTCACACAAGACTTACCCTGATGGCTAGTGGCAGGCAGCATGATGTTCTCCATGATGGCTGTTCGGCACCCGATAGGTCACGGGAACCAGCGCGTGTCTGATGTCAGAGCGCTGGGTCACATTACCTGTCAGCACTTTCCCCAGTCATACTGCACGGAGAGCTGAACAGGCAGCACGGAGGTTTCTCTGTGCTGCCTGTTCGGCTCCCCATGCAGCCTGCTGCAAGCAGAGCAGTAGTGAGGGGAGATCTTCCAATCTCCACAGCCACCGGGTCTGCTGGCAAGCAAGGTTTTTTTTCTTAAAGGTGCTGATTTTTTTAATTTTATTTTTGTGCCGCCCCCCCCCCCCCAGAGGCAAACAAGACAAGTGCCGCCCTATGCACTTGCCTTGCTTACCTCACTCTAAATACAGCGCTGGTAACAAGTAGGTCAAAGCATGACAAACTTAGATGCATGTCTACTAATGCTTGTAGTTCGGGGAATGAGAACCACAAATTTGTGGCAATAATAAAATCTGAGCATGTAGAACCGTTACTGAGACATGGCATGATGAGAAAAATCACTGGGACATAGCAATATCAGAGCACTATTTATGTAAAAGATAGCATAAAATCTAACCTTATACAAGTCAGTGAGCCAGAATTAGAGTCAGATTGGTTTACGCTAGAATTTGGCAACCATACTGTAACCCATGTAATATGATCTATAGACCAAAATTAGAGAAGTCCCTTGCGCTTAGATGAAAAGACAATGAATGCATGTAACAGTAAAATAAAATTGAATAAAAAAACGAAAAAGACCTAAATTGTACCAGGTCCAAGTCTGTGTGATGATATATATGGTATAATACGTCCATGTGGAAAAAAAGCAGTCTATTCGAATCCTGAGATAATACAGTAGTAGTGCAGAATAAATGATAAAAATTAACACATTATGGTAAAAATATATATACAAATATATAAAAAAGAAAAATGTTTATGTGGCAATGTACAGCCAGGCTGGAAGAGTGGAGTAACAGTGATGTTATGTGACACTAAAGTGTCAAAACGAAGGGCTTGAGGCATATATATGTCTTCAATCTGAAATAATATACAATTATAACAAAAATGAAATGAGGAGTCCATCATAGATGGCTCTATAACATAAATGATGATAAAATGACAATGATAAAGAAAATACAGATTTGTAACTGAATTCCAAACAACAGTGCAAAATAGTGCAACAAAGTGCTATAGTGCTCCAAGTATGAAAAAAATGACAGTCAAATGTTATGCACACATATACACACATGCATATATATATATATTAATATATATATATATATATATATATATATATATATATATATATATATTTATATATCTACCAAGTCGATATACGTAAATGGCGTGTTTAAAGCGACCTGGAAATTAAAAATATAATGCAAACTCCTAGTGCAGATCAATGTGTGTAATACTATATGGAAAAAAGAAACTTAGAATTAGAATTTCTGTAGGTAGTGGTTACTCACAAACAAAGCCCCTGTGAGACAGATCTATACACCCCCTAGACAAGTAAAGGAGTAGATAATCTATTAGTTGAGGAAATAGCTAAAATTATATTTGAAGGGGTAAGACATCATCATGGGCTATTTTAATCTTCTTGATGTAAACTGGATAATTAAAAACATCTAATTATGCCAGGAGTACATGTATTCTAAACTCCCTACTCTCTAAAACAAGTAGTCAAGGAGCTAACTTATAAGGAAGAAATATTACATCTAATATTTACAACTGGAGATATGATGTTAAATATTGCAGTAGGTGACAGTTTGGGGTCTAGTGAAAACAACTCGGTGTGGTTTAAGACATTGACATTAACATTGCCTGAGACACACCACACAACAACAAAGGTTCAAGATTCCAGAAAATTCAAGCACTAAAATTAGTAAGTGTGTTATAGAGTCATTGTCAGTCTGGAGCTGTTTAAATTGGGTCCAGAACAAATGGTATTACTTAAACGATGCATTAAAATAGTAAAAGGCAAGAAGCTAGTATTTTGTGAAAAAACGATAAAAAAAACAATGCAAGGAGGATAGGCAGATCTATAAATATAAACAGGAAGAGGTTAAACAAGTTATAAGAGCTTTCAAAGAAAAAACAAAGAAAGATTAGCCCAGAATATAAGAGAGAGATATAAAACATTTTGTTAGGTATATAAGTGAAAAAGAAAGGTAAAACAAAGATTTTTGCATCCATTCTCTAATATTTTTATTATTGATATCACAGAAGGTCTTGATGGAAAGGTATGCCTTTTTTGCAAGCAATATGAAGCTTTGCAGCAGGGTTGATCTTCCGGAGGGACAAGCCAAATGGCAAGTGACTTAAACAAACCTGTCTAAAATTAAAAATGGTCAGAATCATGGCAACTGACATTTAATGTGGATAAATGCAAGATAAAGCACCTTGGGGGTAAAAAACCCTTGGACGGAGCATAAGTAATTTTATACAGTCCTGATCCCAACATCTGAGCAGAGGGATCTAAAATTAAGTAGACAATGTAATAGAGCGACAGGTACTGCAAGCATAGTGCTTGGGTGAGACCTTACTTGAAGAATTGTATACCGTCCTAGAGACACAGAAAGATATAGATTATTTGAAAAGAGTTCAGAGAAGAGCTACTAAACTGGTTCATGGATTGCAAGATTACACTACCAGGAGGTAGTATCCTTGTTGGATATACTACATTTTTCAAATTCTCAACCTTGGACACATTTTCCCCACCTCGGATGCCTCATGGCAGCCTGCCAAATGGCTCCCAGCCCCAATATAGACTGTATCTATTTCAAGCCCACGGAAAACCAATAACCTACCCTCCCCAATAAATAATTAAGCCTCCTCATCCGGGGACTTGCCCAAAGCCCCCAACAATCCAAATAATTATTAAATAAATGATGTGCCTTCTACCTAATAATGTAGATGTAGTAAGAAAAAATACCCTTTGAATGCCATGAGGGTGGGGAGTGAACATCACTGCTCATCCAGCTGGCACGCAAAGGCTGCCCTGTGAATAAATCTATACTTTAATTAATTGTCCCTAAAATGATGTCCTCAATCCAAAAATAAAAATGAATCCAACTATTTAAAAAAAAAAATCTAAGGATGGATGTACACTAACATTGCAGCCCTGTAGGGCCCTTCTATGTACAGTTTTTTCATGTAGGTTGGGTTTAATGTATTTTTAATTAATTTATTAATTATGTTGTCTGCGGGTCTTAGGGCAGCCCCCAGATGATGGGGGAGGGGTGCCATAATATTTTTTAAATATTTATTGCAGTTTTGGGGGTCTTTGGAGCATTTCTATATGAGTTCTGGGAGCCTTTTGGTGGACCAGTACCATGTGCCCATATGTATTATAGGTGATGGGATCATTTGGCAGCTCACAGTACCATTCTTATTATAGGGAGCAGGGCTATTTGCCCTGGCCCCCATATGTGTTAAGCATTCCCTGGAGACTTAGTTTAGCCAGGGATGTGGGATTTTTTTCTTCTTCTAACATTAATGCAACTCACCACCTCTAAAGGAGGCTTCCTAATTCGAACTTCCTTTTTATTGCTTTTCACTGATGGGAGTTCACTATGAGAGAATGAGATGGTTTTTTATTTGGGGGAAAGGGAGGTCGGTAATTGTGGAATCTTTTTCAGTTATTACTGAAGCCTTTATTTCCAACATGCTTTGACAATAAACTATAAAACTGAACCAGAAAAAAGAACAGGTTATGCATACCCTGCATGCTCTACTCATTTATTTATATTATGAGTTATTAGTGTCTTCTTTTGTCTCAGGATCTCTGCCGGCTACAGAAGTAATAATGAATGACAATTTACATTTTCCCTTAGCAGAAATAAGTAAAATCATTTGTTCACTCTATAGAAAAAGATGTATGATTTAGAAATGCACAGGAAGTGCAAATTCATTGCCATCCAGTTCAGCAGCAAGAAGGTTAATTTTCACACTACACTGATGGAAGACTTCTTACTTAAAGTTGGATAGCTACAGCATCACATAAACCTAGTTTGTAAGAGCTAATTGGTTAGCTTAGTCAATACTGTGAAAAAACTGTAGTCCACCAAACTTGAAGTGTCAAAAGGTAAGCCATAACTGCTAGAAGGTAGTGGAGGAAGGGAAATTGATGGAGCAGCAGTAGTAATGGACGAGAATACAGGTGGCGTTTTGACTTAGAGGAGAACTGATGAAGGAAAGACTCCTGTGATGGGATAATGGAAGATGGGGAGCTGCAAAAGTTGAAGGAAGAGGGAACTGTCGGCTGAGGGTGCTATGAAAGACAAGTTGCAACACAACAAGCGTGATTAAAAACAAGCCCATATTTTGGTTTGGAAATACTGGGATGAACACCTAAAAAGCCATTTAGAGATCATTCAGTGGTCTCTACGTGGCCTGAATTTAATGGTTATCAAAGTGATACAATTGGAGCCAAAACTTCTCATAGATAATCGATGCACTTTGGGTTTTGTTTTTTGAGGTGGTAAGTTAAAAATGTATCATTTAAGGCCCCTTGAATGTGTCTGCTGCTCATTGAATCATTGTTTGTGCAGCAATCACCACACAGTTCAGTGTTCTTGTATTCTTTTTTTAACAGTGTGGTAATGATTTTACTAGGAACCCTTTTTTGTGACATAAATGCCAGTTCATTAATAATTTCCAACAAAATTATCAGAATATGAACAATTTTGACAGCTGTCCTCTCCATAAGTCGCCTCCTTCACCCCACAATATAATAACAAGGCTAATAATACTCAATCTAACAACTATATGTTTGAATAATAGGTTTGCTTGAAAAATGTATAAATATTATTTGTATTTTGCAAATCAGCAGGACCTGACAGAAATAAGTAAAGAAAAAAGGTTTGCAGTCTCTAAAATATATTATAATATTGTGAATCAAACAATGTGCAAATGCATGATTGTAAAAATGATATGCACAGAAATGATTGTTCCCCACATTAACAGATTTATACTAGCTCATTGATATAACAAACAGTTGAGAAACCTGCAGAAACAAACAGTCATTTCCTTTTGTTTTACTCCAAATTCATTGTTACAGGAAATGTAATTAAAAACTGCATTAATGCCACCAATTATGGCCTCCAGGGGACAAGAAACCCCATGTTACTTTGTGATGGAACATTACTGAACTCCAAACATCCATTTGCCATTATAATAGTCATTAATCCTGCCAAATGCAACATATTATGAGACCAACAAAATCATCACAGAGGGAAATGCAGCACAGAATTATCAGTCACCGAATAGATCTGCCAAATAAGATTTTTTTTTTCGGAACAAAATTCTATAATGAGCCTACACATATAAGAAACTATCTCAACACAAAATGTTTTTTTGTTGTCAATTCACAGCTTCCAGTTTGGATATTCTTGCCATCTTGCTTTAAGAACGAAGTTCTCAGGAACCCACTCATGTCCTATCGAACTAAGGTTGAAGTTTATTTTTACATGTCCATAAAAGGTTATTC